>CM060125.1:988400-1408400 GCA_030522415.1 Channallabes apus | reverse complement strand
TCTCTCTCTCTCTCTCTCTCTCTCTCTCTCTCTCTCTCTCCTTATTACCTCATGGTGGCGCTAATGTGTCAAGACTACAAGCACAGTGAAGTGATGAGACATTTGAATGGGTCAAATGTTTTAAGAAAGGTCTGTACGTCCATGAATGATGATCCTGGCCATTCAAATCGTTTTTTTTTTTCCTGGCACACATCATGATTCGACACTGTCCTTCATGATTTCAATAATGCGTTTTACAGTTTTCGACCCAAGTTTCATAGATACAGTAATCTCCTTAGTTGTTTTCTTTGCTTGATGCAGGCCAATAATTTCTGACCTTTCTGAAACAAAGTAACATCTTTGCCACAAGCACAGGATACAGTTTGTCTTCTGACATGGATTTTTAAGAAATGGGAATCAAGTAGGATTAAATAACTTGTTGCCCTAAATAAATAAATAAATAAATAAATAAACATAATTTTAAGCCATAAAATAATATAATTTTATTTTAATACCGACCGCTACTAGTACTAAGAACATGATCCCTTGTAGGTCAAAGATTTGTGTTGGAGTTTTGCCTCTTGTCTACTAAAATTACAAACTTGTATGATTGTTTACACGTGTGAATTGTATTATTAAACATTACACTATTACACTACAATTATACCACTATTATACTACATCTGGCATAATTCAAACAATTTCCTTCGAAACCACAGCCTCTGCTAAATGGTACAAACTGGGTGAGAGGTATAATGTGTCTTGTAAAGCCTTAATGTGCTTGGTGGTAGGGGTAACGACAGCGACCCTTGACCTCCATGTCTATAAGTCACATCTGGCCATCAGTCATCAGACTCCAGAAAGCAACTGAAACCAAGTAATATATTGTGCACACACCTACACACATATACAAATGCACACACATACACACATACACACACACACACACACAAAAAAAAAAAGTACTACAACTCATATGTCCCAACAGCGATAAGAACATGTGTTAATTATTCCACACCCTAAATATCTGACACAAGTATGAGGAAGAGAAGAGGATACATTTTAGAAAGTAATTTAATTTGGTTGCTATATTCAGAACAAGAACCATTAATGCTTTTGCCGTAATCTCACGTGGTGCTAGCCATAGTGCCAGTAAACGAACCCTAGTGAAGTACACTGCCCATAAATTATTCAAAAGCTGAGATGGCAATTATGGCCATGAGCACAACCAACATTAATATTTTATGAGGGCTAACGCATACCTCCAAGTGAATCAGAAAGAAGGGAGAGTCAGAGAGAATGAGAGAAGATGCAGGGAGACTAAGTCAGAGAGAGAGATAAAGAGGGAAGGATAAAGAGAGAGTCAAAGCAAGCAAGCAAACGAGAGAGAGAGAAAGAGAGAGAGAGAGAGAGAGAGAGAGAGAGAGAGTAAAGGTCTCAATACTTTCTTTTTATATTGGTTCTTGGATTGATCTCTGCACCCTCTCTCTTTGCTGTTATCCCGTTATTCTCAGCAATGCCATCTTATCTCTCATTTACTGTGTGTTTACTGTAGGTTGGCTATGGGAATGCATCAACTAGGAGATACTTTGCTTCAGGTTCTCCCAATGCACATGGAAGATGCATCAGCTGTAAACATACAAAAACACCAACTAACTCACAGACCCACAAAATTGGTAAGGAAAACGAAAATCAGTGACTTTACAGAACATCACAATATCACCCATAATTAAAAAGATAACTCTTCAGTACCAAAAGCGAAACAAGGTACTCAGTCTTATCTGTGTGCCCTGATACTTTTGGCATAAATAGTAACATAAAATATTCACTCTTTCCCTCTGATTTAGAATATATTCAAAACAGATCTCTACCAAGATGGTTTGCTAAATAGGTCAGCTATGCACCATGAATGCCCTAAATAAGTTATTGTTCCTGAATTATTTTAGTTAAAATATTTAGATACCAAACACTGATTTATTAGCACTTTTATAATTATTGGGACAGAGACTGAAATGAGAGAATGAGAGTTATTATGTCTTCTAGTACTTTATGTAAATTGTTGCTTGAGAAGAGAGAGTGGAAGTGAGAAATAACACATGGGAATATTATTTTACATAAGCAACACTTCATATGCAGCACTGGTAATTGATCGTCCCAGTGTAGCAGCACAGACCTGTCAATCAAAACACGGAGACCCTGGAGATATGGAAATCCAGTCTAAAGCACATTCACCTGAATTATGCATATTATCATAATTAGTTTTATGAGGTCATACTGTAGTTGCAGGGGAAATGTGACTAGTATTCATCGTACTGATACCCTCTTTAAACAGCAAGATTCAGTCATGCGGCTTGTTTTGAGTCAAGAACTAGTTAGCTGAAGTTCTATCAAGGAAACACTTTTTTTGTTTTGTTTTTTGTTTAAATCTAGATGCCATACATCAGTCTTTTAAACACACATGGATGTTTTGGGTGTGTCAGGATTGGGATCTCCCAAGGAAATGGGAGAACACTTTTAGTTGCACCACTCTGGAGCCTATTTCATGCACACATGCAAAACGGTGTAAAATTCTCAAAATTTTATGAGTACCAAGAAGCTTAATCCATGATTCCAAGGACAATTTCTGGTTTAAGTAGGTATGAATTAGGTTAAGTTACGTATGATCTTAACTTTCATAACTTATTATAATCTTTTGATACCCTTACAGCAAAACTAATCTATACAGTATGTATATGTACATTGATTGGATCTGCATGCAACATCACAAACACAGGCCACCCTCTTTACATGTCAAGAGGTACAATTTGACCTCTAGGCATTTATTTCTATCCAGAGAGATATATCTTCGCCACAAACCAGGCAAGTAAGTGAATGAAAAGGAAGGCAGACATGGAACGAGAGAAACGTAGAGAAGGAAAAGCGAAGGTCTCCTTTGGTGTCTGTTGTGGAAGGCTGAAGGCAAACAACTCAATAATTCATGAGAGAGAGATTGATTTCAGGGGCTAGCTCATGGGGTCATGAGGGGTCTGGTATGGTGGGCTAGCAGGGCAATCATTAGCCCCCCCCCCACACACACACACACACACAAACACACATACACTCTCTCTTACACACACACACTTATGTTAGGCTGCTTAACAGTTAACACTATAGGGAGGGTGCTATACCTCAGGAGCTGGCTGATTTATTACTATTGTTTTCTTACTGCACATGCCGCCTTCACCGCCAGTATGTTCCTTCTGTCCTCTCCAAGGAAACACTGGTTATGAGGAAGATGCTAATTCACTCTATACATACGGTTTAACAACACTGCAGCATCTGTTAGCAAATCATTTCCAACTTCTCCATCAATCTGAGAACATGAGTCATGAACCTTCTAACACAGAGCCGGCCTGGCATGTGTAAAAAGTATAAAATGGTAGAGGGCAGAAAAGACTCTTTCGGTACATGAGGGCAACTAAAGATTTTAAGAAGCGTTTGAGTGGAAAAGCTTGCTCTTTTGTTGCTTCAATCCTCCACAAATAACTCATGGTGAGACCAACAAATCATACTGACAGCAACTGCTTTTACGTCCATCCACTTGTCTGCTCCTGTCTTCAACACAGATAAATATAAAGACACAGTGAGATCTGTCTTTACCAGACCTAGCATGTCATCGTATGCTTACAATCTGATTCTCGAACTGCCTTATTTGTTTTGGGAGTGCTTTCACGCACTCATAGAAATGGGGGGGGGGGGGGGGGGGGGGGGACAATAAACCTCATTTGCGCTTATTAACGATAATGTGTCTAATAATTAAATTAATTCACACCTGTTCTGCGCTGTTATGTAATCAAATCTAAAAGTGCTAAGTTAAGTAACTCTCCTAATTAAGCTTCATTTTTGCTAGCATTAGCACACTCCTGTCATCGAACTTACTCTTTATTAACTTAAGATTAATCAACATACGTCCCATCAAAGTGAGTTACTCCACCTGCTTCCGTTTTAACATGACCATCATTCCTTCACTGAGCAAACAGCCGTGCAGAACTGCAGTCAGCTTTTCCGCATCTAACTCTGGACATGCTAGTTAATTAGCGGCTGGAGATTAGAGAGGATAATGGACGGGAGAAAAGCTTCTTATTATCTTCTGGGATTCTGGGAAAGACAAGCATTATTCAAGAAATGCCATCACCTTTTAATTTGCAGCTTAATTACAACGGATGTGCTGCATTTGGAGTTGGCATTAACAGGCACAGGATACTAACGCCATGACAGAGTAACACTTTTTGATGAGGTTATGTAAAGAATGCTTTAAAAAATGTGAGGGCAAGAACAGTTCAGTTGGAGATGACAGGAATACAATGTTCGAGGAGGCTGGTGCTAATGCTCAGAATAGACATCGTTCTCATTGCTCTTAATACTAACAAATGTACTGTGAGTGTCAGGATTAGAAAGCATTACTCTATGACAGCACTGACAAAGCAAATGTATTTAAGCTGAAAATCAGGACTGCTCTACAAGCAGAAAGTTGGGACAATCAATTAAAAATGGTTTAAATATTAATGATTATTTTTGACATTTTGTCTCCTGATATTTTAGCATTCATTCATTCATCTTCTATACCACTTTATCCTGTATTTAGGGTCGCGGGGACCTGGAGCCTATCCCAGGAGACTCAGGGCACGAGGCGGGGTACACCCTGGACAGCGTGCCAATCCATCGCAGAGCACACACACACACACACACACACACACACCCTATGGTCAATTTGGGAATGCCAATTAGCCTAATCTGCATGTCTTTGGACTGTGGGAGGAAACCGGAGTACCCGGAGGAAACCCACCAAGCACGGGGAGAACATGCAAACTCCATGCACACAGAGACGGGAATCGAGCCTGGCCGGGGAATCGAACCCGGACCCTGGTGGTGCAAGGCGACAGTGCTAACCACTACACCACCGTGCCGCCTACATTTTAGCATGTTAATAAAAAATATCTTTGCAATGACAGGACAAGGTTTAACCATGCACTATCCATAAATCCATATTTAACAATGATCTTCCAAATTAGCTATGCTAACAAGAGTTTCTTTATTTTGGTCCTTTGATATCTGCTCAGTGCAGTTTGGCCTTGTTTGGTTAACGTTATAAATAGCTCCAGGCTAAGACTCTCCTTAAGGTCTTTAATTATTTAGAATATGTATTTCAGGGGAAGTCATGGTTTGTGTCATATTTATCTTGCTGAAAAATGGGCACAAGCATGCACCCAGTCCTTATTCAAAAAGCAATGCGCCCCACTACTGTTGCAATGCATGAAGTGTGTAATTTGATGGGCTCACACAAAGGGAGTACACGTATACACATACATACATCACATTTAGACCTACTAACCCAGAAAAGCAAGGGTGTTTGGCCCAAACCAGCTGGGAGGAGGAGGATGGGGCATGAGGGGAACATGTGGTTTTAAGAGAACCAAAGATCCACAATGTGTGTGTGTGTGTGTGTGTGTGTGTGTGTGTGTGTGTGTGTGTGTGTGTGTATACTGTGGTAACCCAATCCAGGCACTAAGGCAGGCAGAGGTAATGTTACACAGCCTGAAGGCTGCTACATCTGCACCCAGCCTGCTGCAAGTATACACAGAGCCAGCAGCCAAGCTCTCACTGACATCACTCCGCTTGCTCTCTCTGCTCTATGTTACTCACACTGCTAGAGCAAGCTCATCATGCTAATCCTGCTACACAGACCAGGCAGAATTGGGTAAAATTGTTTTTGGGTATATGTAAATTTTTCGGCCTTTAAAAGCCATAGCATCTCTACGTTGGAAATATGTCAGTAATATCATGCTCATGACGGTAGGGTGTTAGACTGCTTTATTCTACTAATGGCAATGCTTTTCCAAATATCATTTAAACAATGAAAAAAAAAATCTAATTCATTGAATAAGAAGAGTGGTGTCATTTGATTGTCAACAGATTGAATGCCTTGTGGTAGAAGTGCCAATCACGGCCAGATCTAACCTCAAAGGTCAAGGGTTGTGACATTAAAAGAGCCTGGGGCAGAAATGGAGGGGGGGGGGATGAGGGAGGCGAAACAGATGGTTTTGATTTACTGTGAAAATTAAACAATCTATACAATTCTTTCTACAAGATCATCCTGGTTTTCTTCCAGTTTGACTCGTCTGAACTCTGGATATCTACATCGTTTTCCCTTCTTGCTTGAACATTTTTATTTCTGCCTTTCCACTGTGCCTGTGGGCCTGTAAGGTGATCGATGGTGCTGTGGGTCTCATGCCAGCAGCACTGCCATGGCTAATCCCGGTGGTGGGGGCAGAGGGCAAGAGTAAGGTGGGATAGGTGACAGAGTCATCATCAATATTACAGAGCCTGGTTCCAACTCCCAGGCTGTATGTCTAGCCTAAAGGTTCCAGTCACAGCAATCAGCAGCAGACTCTAGTCTAGACTATGTCTTAACCATGATCAAGTATTGGTAAGTTGCAAATAACCAGTTGTAAATAAAGATGTCTATCACAGTAAGATCAGGAATTCAATTGACCTTTATGTATTACACAGATGACTACTACAGTATTTACTACTAAAATTGCATGATGTGTTTCAATAGTTCGTAAACTGAAGTTTCTGACCTTTTGGAATGTATATACTACATATATGCTGCCTCCTGGAGAAGAAGCCCCATTGATTATTTATTTTAACATCAAACATTCGAATGGATATATTTTGTGTTGTGTACATGTGTAATAATTGAAAGTCAAGTAATAATTTTGGTGTCCTCAAAATTATATATATATATATATATATATATATATATATATATATATATATATATATATATATATATATAATCCCACAGCTAAACCAGCAGATCAGATTAGTCCTGCTGTCATGAGGACCAAAGACGTTATTAGAGGTTATTAAAGATTATTAAAACATTGCAATACTTTGAAAAAAAAAAGTAGCATTGTTAAATCCATAATAACAAAAAATGAAAAAATAAATGGCAAAATCCAATCAATACCAAGATCAGGCCATTTCTCCAAACTGAGATCATCTTTTAGAGAAGTGTCCAAGAGTTCAACTACAACAGTGTTGAGAGTGTAAGGGGAAGCTGTACAGACCTCAACACTATCATCACACATCACGTCTTCACAGAGCTGGCCTTTATGGGAGATTGAACAAAAGGAAGCCATGTGACTAAAGTGCTTTCGGAAAATATTTTGAGCCATTTTGTTCTAAAAACAAAGTCTGGCACAGACCAAATACCCAACACCCTCGCATTGACTTTTCCACCATCAAGGGCATTTGTGGTAGCATCAGGTTCTGGGGTTGCTTTTCACTTTTCAACTCGATATCTTGTCATTAAGAACAACAAGGACGGAGCTAAATCAAAACTAATTTTGATAACTTGCTCAAGCCAAAAGATCCACAAATCTGGATCTGGGGCAAAAATTCCCAATAAAAAAATCCCAATAATGGGAAAATCAAGTCCCACACATACTGTAGATTGCATTGAGGAATGAAAGAAAATCCCATAGTTAAAATATGCAAAGCTCATAGAGCGTTATCCAAGATCCTATATCAGCCATAACATTAAAAACATTGACAGTAGGTTAACAGTAACAGTAGATTGGTTTGAGTTTAGACTGAGTTTGTAGGCCGGCTCAACAGTGTTGGATTCTTTGCCATGTATGCTGGAATATAATTAATAATCAATATTGCTCAATTCACATGGCTGTGGTGTTAATGTTATGACTGGTTGGTGTATGTATCAGAGTATTTATCAGCCCCTCAATATACGTTTGTGTCTATCTTTTATTTAGTTTCAAGATACTAGCATCATGAAAATTTTATTCATGCATGCTTTCCTCCAGTACTGCCCATGTCCTGTAACATTCCACCATCTTTAAATATTTCACAGAACAAATGGATTTGTTCCTCCTCTTGGAGTGCATCTCTGTATGTAATTTCAGATAGGAATCATCTCATTCTTTCTGCAATACAATACAATTTTACACCATTTCCTTGTAAATTTACAGTATAAAGCTCATTTATATATGCTTATATAATAAGAGGGATAAGCAAGGAGAATCACAAATCAAATCCATATTAAGCAACAAAGTTACTTAATATGGTACAAAGTTACAATGGGATAGCCAAAAATATCACGACAACAAGAAGAGTCATTGGCAACAAATGACTCCAGACAAAAGGATGTAGATAAAGCTGTAACTTGATTTTTCCCAAGCCCACACCTCATTAATTTGAGTAGTGGCTGATGTGACAGTTTTCAGGCCCTGTGCTGGCCTGAGCAGGGACTTATGCAGGAGTCCCCAAGCCCAGTGGAGGAGCTAATTGTCAGGCACGTAGTGACTGGAACTCCCTCCACTTCCGCACAGCCTGTCTATGCTCTGTGGTACAGAAAATAACTAATGAAGCTGTCAGGGCCAAGTGTGAGACCAGTCAGGTACAGACAATGCCATTACTCAAACTGTGACATAACCTGCAGTTAGACTTCATTAAAGGAATACAGAGGTCCAAATACTGATTGGTTAAAAGGGTTACTGTGATGCTAAACAGTAGAGAATACAAAAGGTGGGAAATGTAATGTGTTGTGGAATGTATAATTGAAATTACACACTGCACTGACAGACAGACAATTGTACAAGAAGACAGTCATATACATATATATATAGGTGCCCTATGTAACTGAAATCATGTGTGTGTGTGTGTGTGTGTGTGTGTGTGTGTATATATATATATATAAATGTGTATATATATATATATATAAAACATGATCTTTTATTCTCAAAAATATTTATGTTACATGGTGTGACCTCATGAGACTACATAAATAGCAATTTCTCTCTTTCCTATTTTTCATACTCTCAGTCTCTTGCATGCAAACGACCTCAAAAGACTACAAGCTTGATTGGGATCTTTTTAGGGTTTTCAAACAGCCAATTAAACTCTTTGAAGCCTGCATTAAGGTACTTAAATTCGCACTTTGCTTGTAATTTACAGAAATAGAATTAACTACTCTTCTTCTAAACAAACCACTAGGATTCAAGATTGTGCCCAGGCCCAATTAATACGTTTAAAAAAATGTATTAGGCACATCACTTGGCCAAAAAATTTAAGTTAATTAATCTATACACTAACAAGAACCATATAGAAAAGCACGTAGTAAACCAGGCAGAAGGGATTTTACATTTATTTAATTTTATCACAGTAAGATACTGTACGGTCCGCCCTGACAATCTGGGCCTTTGCTTTTTACCCCAGCAGTTCTAACTACACAGTGGAAGAAGTGCTCGAAAGAAAGTGCAATAGTTTTGTCCCGCCTACAGGATAGTCGGCATGACAGGACCATCCACAAGCATGTCAACTGATGATGTGAACATGGATCTTCACAAAGAGAATGTAGAAATATATCAAAAACAAAACACCCAAATGGCACTTCAATGGACTCCTTTGAAATGGTACACTGGCATCATGTACAAATTATGTTCTAGGAAAAAAAAACAGACAGAGAAGTTAAAAGGGTCTAAATATGATGAAATGCGAAAAGCTGCTTGCAGCTGTAGAGTATACCGCTGGCATGAACAAAAACACATGCTACTTCCGAGCACGTCCATCTATTGTCCCAGTGTCACCTGTACTGCTTTCATGCCAACAGACGGCATGTGGGCGTCTCTCTTGCTGAGACCCGTGGATGCCAAGCAGGCAAGTGCCAGAGGACGTGTTGCTGTGCCCATCGTGTTTGTCAAACAAATTAAATGCATTGGAGATTCTTCACCTGCCTTGCACACAGCAACCGCATATGGCTCCCCGTTCAAAATAAGAAAATATGCATACATTAGCATACCTAATGGCCAACTCTCTCCATTTAATATGCAAATGCGCTGAAATATTACTGAACACCGTCTGTTGTAAATGAATAAATTTGAATTGCAATTAGAATAATCCTTTATAATTAATGAAAACTGTCAATTTTGGTTCAGGAGTAATTTGACTAACGGGATGATGAGCTGATGGCTGAGGCTTGTGGGATGAAAGAATGTAAAAGGTTTATACAGAAGCCCTGATGGGTCAAGGAAGGACTCTTAAATTATTGATTACTGTTACTACAGCGCTTAGACAGAGAGACAAGTGACAAGAATACTGTCTGATTAGAAAGCCATGCATATGTTGTTGTGTTGCACTTAATCAGGACCATGCAGTCACCTGCTTTTACCACGGTATAAATGTTCCTTCCAGATATTATACATATTATGCATAATGCTTGACCTAAAACCACACATGCACACACAAACCATAAAGTCCAAGTCCTTAACCACAACACTGCCAAACATCACACACTTTCATACATTTTGCTTATGTATAAACATAAATGATATAAATGATGTGAATCACAAAAAGCTTATGTATAAAATGTTTTCCTACCTGATGCACGGGGCATGAAAGAAAGGATGGGGAAATGATGGGTTATTATACATTTAATTTTCAGGAATATGTCTTCAATTGCAGTGCCAGACAAATGTGCATAATGATCTCTAAATGTGCAAATCCAGGCAGCAGAAGCCTCTAGTTATGACACATTAAGCAGGCTGTTACGTCATGAAATAATTACAAATGCAAAGTCTGAGGTTTGTTACTGTTTATTCATCATCATTTTAGAAAAAAATAAATAAAACACAAATGCGATCTTTGCTTGAACTCAAAATGGAATTCTTTTGAATATTATTAACTAAATATTTAAGCTTGAGATAAACCAAAGTATTTGTATACATGCAAGTTTAATAAGGGGAACGATTATTATTCTTAAAGAAAGCATAATCATTAACTTTGGATGGGAATGTCCTGAAAGTCTGAAATTACTTTTTGGTTCACCTCTATCTCCTCTCTACTCGACTACTTACAAACACATACAGTACAGTATGTCGTATCACAATTACTAGAGTCATATGCTTCACAGCAAACAGAAAGCAATCACAGCTGTTAACACAGATGCATGACACACAGGCTAGTCCAGACCCCCCGGCAAGCTCGCTGTCGCCTACTAACAGCGGAAAACTGTGAGTGTGCCCACTGACACACAAGCACTGACAAGAAAAACTGCAGAGAGGAAGAGTGCAACTACAGAAAAACTCAAGTCAAATGTCCCTTCTTTGCCAGACGCTTCAAGAAGAAAATAAGGGTTTTCTGGCAGGTCGGTAGTGTTGCTGGACCTCGTAATTAGTGTCATATCCTCTTCAGTCACAAGTAGCTGTCGCTCAGCCCTGCCAATAATTACCCAGAGACACCCACACCAATGTAACGGCTAATTAGTAAATTAAGCCGAAAAAAGCAGAGCCCCTAATTAATGGTTATTATGGCATTTCAAGAGTTGCGGCTTTAATTAGTGCGGAACGCGTTTCAATACCGTCTGCTCTGTCCCTTCTCTTCCCTCTGGTTCGCCATCCCCCACTCCTACACACTATCTGCTCACTAAACACATACTCCAACAGTAAGCCTAAGGTCTTTTGCCCTCACTGCTTTAAAAAAAAAAAAATGTGATCAATAATACCTCTGGGTCATTATTTGCCAGAAATGCCCCATGGCTGATTAATTTAGTGTATGCATAGTCACTGTGCATTTAATAATGTTTTATGTGACTCTGGAAAAAAAAGGTGTAATTTGCACCCTTTACGGGACACTGCAATTCATCAGCTGCTTGCACAATTGTTTGTTTTTTTCATAACGCATTTTTTCTTTCCCCTTTTCTTCCTTTATTTGTCTTTGTCTTTCTCTCTGTGTGTATACTGTATGTGCATTCCAGTTTCATAATGACCAGCCCCCTGCCCCCCAAAAACCAGCTTATATCGGCATCAAAGTCAAGAGCTGCCGTTTTAATTAAGTGACACTAATGAGCTTGTTGAAAAAGGGCTCAGTTGGCTCAGTGGTGCAGCGGTAAATGTGTTTTTACTGGGGTTTAATACAGAATGGCTCCTTTCCTTCCCAGTTCCATTCTTTACTACACTCCAACGCCTTAGGAAAAAGGGAATCAAAGCTAAGACCAAACCGTGTGGTCTTAGTGCATTCGTGTGCACTACAGACCAGAGATCATCATCCGGTAGGCCGTGGTCTGGATGCAGCAAAGTATTTTAATGAGTACTCTAAAGATCCTGTGGCAGGACCAATAGATGTTTAATAAAAAAAAAAACAGTTTGAACTATCACAGTTTCTGCCGATCTGTTGTAAGAACAGATGCTGTATCTGTTGGGAGTCAAATGTGGTAACAGACCATGTAGCAAAACAAATTCATGTGTCTTATTTATAGCCAAGAACTAATAAGTAATGCTTAAGCATTAAAGAGTAACTTTAAGTTTCTTATCCAGATTTTGGTAAATAAGGATTTTCAAACGTGTATATCTTCAACAATGTAACAGTGTAATAATAATAGTGTAATAACAATGTAATTATGCATTAACATCATTGTCTGAAATTGCTGTGATCTTTGCACACAAGCTTACCTGATAGTCTGGAGTTTACTGATCGTCCCTCTTAATAATCTCTTGGATTATTTTATATTTTCATGCAAATTAAATAATGATCTACAACACCTGTTTCACATCTCACTAACTCTCTTCAATAAAGTCACTTTGAGCACCACTGCTCTCTCTTCTGTGAATACGTATCACTTATATGTGACTCTATATGTTCCTCTGCTATTTTGGAAAATCTCTGCTGTACCATTGTTATGGAAATGGAAGACACTGTAGCAGAAATGATTTATTTTTCAAATGGTGATGTGGCCCGGGACTGCAATCCCCTCCCCTTTCTGAAACATAGCTTTGTTTCAGCTCCTTTGCAAGCTTTTACTCATTAACGGCTCTGAATATTCATATCTCCTTCTTTTTTTTTACCAGCTTTTGTTTTTGCATTTTGTTAAATATTCAGAGTGTGGATGAAATTAAGATGCTTTTAATGAATAATTAATCAGAATGAAAGCAGCCACTAAATTTATGCACTTTAATTATTGAAACTCCAAACATGAGAATGCAGGCCTGATGCCTTTTTATCAAACCCTATTTAGCATGTATGAGCAGAATAAAAAAAATAAAGAAAGAAAGAAAGAAAGAAAGAAAGGGAAAAAACATACACAATAAATGTGTGTGTGTGTGTGTGTGTGTGTGTGTGTTCAGGTTTGTGGGGTTATGTAGGTTTAACTCAGTTATAGCTTATTTAAATCCCAACCACCCACCCAGAAAATAAAGAAAAAACACACACTTACTGTACCTGGTATTGGGGTACAAGGTCACCAGTCATCTATATTCTAGTCTAATATTAATTTTGAGGTCAGTTTTATAGATCTATGCCAGACCTCAGACCTCATCATAAAAACTCCCACTTTCATTTACTTCCCTCATTTAAAGCCTCATTGCTTCTTCATTACCACTGGGCACTGTCAAGCTGTGCTGTGTGTGTTCGTGTGAGTATGTCGTTGTGTTTGGGCTCTGTCAACTCATTAGGGCAAGTCTAATTATTACTGCTGCATGCAACAGCTTGCCAGGCAATCCCACATTGTTTAGGAGAGGAAGAAATGATCCAGCATGGATGCACTTGCCACGGACTGTGGAAATTAAGCTGACAGACGGAGTTAGGAGGAGAGAGAGAGAGAGAGAGAGAGAGAGAGAGAGAGAGAGAGAGAGAGAGAGAGAGAACCTAAGACTCCAAATTGCTAATTGAGATCTGTTTTCTGGGAAGACAGTAATGGTGAAAGTAGCCAGAGCAACAGGCACCTTGGCTGGACCACAGCACTGATAGACCAAAGTGAAGTAGACAAAAACCAAAGCACTCTGAGTAATATTTAAAGATAGTAATTATACAATAACAATAGCAATATAATTTCCAAATAATTTGCTAGACAGAAAGTAAACAGCACTCTCACTGTATGGAGTAAAGTACACCAAGTCAGAATTATTCACAACAGTCATTCCAGGAACATCTGTCTAAAGGGGTTAAAGTCTTGGAAAGCTAATGAACTAATCGATGGATGGATGGATGGATAGATAGATAGATAGATAGATAGATAGATAGATAGATAGATAGATTGATTGAAAAGTCCCAGGATAAAGTTCAATCACAGGTAAAAGCTGTGTATTAAAACTAGCATTAAGCGCAGACCCTTTAAAGCTATACTCTGAGCTATGACGAATCCAGTGACAGCTCTGCATCTTTGTTCTTATTTTAGCAACAGGGAAAGTAAACGTACTTTCGCTCTGCCATGTAGACATGATTGTTTCTGTCCTCCCTCCCTTTTTATGCCTTTTTATGATTTTAAGTGACAGGCAGCACCAATTCTTGCTAAAGCCGCCATTCCTTCCTCCTCCAGAGTGTGTGTATTAAGCCGAGGTGGGGGTGGGATACACATCTTTCCTGTTCCATGACAGAAGTGACGGAGTGTGTGTAACCTTTGAGTACATTTGACTAAACTCCACCCACACACACACACACACACACACACACACACACACACACAGAGGCGAATAGGTGCCACGTTCCTGGTAACAGAGAATAAAACACTCCTACTTGCTGTCCTGCCATTGCTGCTCCTTTTGTTCCCCTGAGTTGGATCATAAATAAATAAGAGACTTAGAGGAAGATGAAGTCTGTGAGGAGACAGCTATACCGAGTTCTATGTTTTTCTCATCTGACAGTAAAGTTTTTATCACTTGTGCTGTTAAAAACGGTTCACTAGTGTCTAACAGAAAGAAACTGCATAATGCCACTTCATATGATGATGCATTTTGTTTATATAGGCGCCTTTCTAGTCACCTGAGGTCATTGTCCAAATATATATGATATAGCGTAATATTATTCATTAAAAGGATGACAGACACAGCCTAAAATAAGATTAATTATTAAAATAAAGAATTAACACAAATGCAAAGCATTGAGAACAGAAAAGGAGGAAATAAATCAGATCTTCTTCATTCTCACAAATCAGAGGATTAATTATTTCTTTCGTCTAGCAATATTCCAGGTTAGTCTTCCATAAAGTTTCTCCAGCAAAACTTCAACGAGGACAAAACTAACGCAAAGCAATAGAGACGGTGCTCGGCTTTTACTGTTGTAACCGCGTCCTTCAAGAGAGCATCATTTCTTTTAATTAGCAGCGATGCAACAATCAAAGCTTAAGCCACCTCTGCCGAATGAGACATCAACACTCGATAGAAAAAAGAACCTCTTTGTTGCGCAAACGATCGCTGCCATCATTGACACTGCCACCATTAAAGTCCATGCCAAGTAAGCGTGCCAGTGCTGTTGCAGTAGCTCTTATGAGAGGGAAGATGCGAATGGTGACAACTGTCACACGTTTATAGAAGAGCGTTGGCTTAATTATCCTCTCAAAAGAATCACAAGTGCGCATTTGGTGAGGAGGATGATCATAATCGTTGACATGCAATAGGAAAATACAACAACGTTTAAGCCAAAGACAAACCGCTTTTAAAATTCTTTTATTAATGACTTAGAAGTTGCTGAAATTTATACACTACATATAATATTCTACACCAGGTACTATTTAACACTGAAGAAAATAAAGACTTTCTAGGTGCTGGGCAATACCCCTAACCTCCCTCACCTCCTCCAACACAACTAGTGGCATCTAGGAAGGGCTATAGCTTTTCTCATAAGTTCATGCATATGAAACCCTACAGTATTGTTCATTACACTTTTGATGTTAAGTTGCCCCCCCCCAGGCAGTGATCTAAAAATACACCTTTACATCAATAGTATGCTTGAACTTTTATAGCATAATCAACCTTTCAGCCTTTTTCAGATTTTTTTCATTGTCTACAGTGTCGCACTGTGTGTGTGTGTGTGTGTGTGTGTGTGTGTATACACCTAGGCCAGTATATACTTGTGGGTGTGTGCTTACTGCCTCACCTTGTTTTTTTATTTTCATTATTTATGCTGTTTTTGAACAGAGGGGTCTCTCAGGAGATTTAACTGTCTGCTCCTTTGTCCTAAGTTGCAAATAAACAGTTAAAGGTGCTCTCTGCAATACTTTACAACATATACTTTTACACCCCAATGCTCAACTTTGTCCAGAGTCGACATTTCTAAAAAGGACTGATAGCCAACAAGTGCAACATGGCACAATGCACCAAACAGTTATTGCAAAACATAACTCTTTTACTCTGAAGTCACAATTTCGGTGGTGAGGCTAGACACAAAATGAAAAAAAAAAAAAAAACTGACCATGTTCAAGTCAAACCAGGACTTGTGGTGAAATTTCTCATGAAAGAAGGCCCAAAACATACAGCCGTTTAGAGATTTCAAGCACAGTATGGTGATGAGACTCATGAATGGCGCAGACGTTTAACATCCATATGTCCGTCAATGATGATTACAGCTTAGATAGTTCAGAGCAGACTGCAGTCACGCCTGTCAGCATACAACAAGTCCAACGACTAAGAGACACAGCTGTCTGTAGGAACTGTTGATTATTTACCAACGCCACTTGCACATTATAGGAGTCTTTACCTTGCTCCCAGCCAATGCCACAGGCCATTAAAGGAGTTCTTGGGAGGCCAGCATTTCAGGTGTGAAGCAGGCAATCCCATCAGGGCCTTAGCTTACTAAGAATCTAGCATTTCACGCCTTATAAAGTTAGTTGTACTCACCTGACTGTTAACTGTTATTCTGCACAATCAGAAGTCCCAGTTTGACTTGAACAACCCTGGTAGCTACCGGTCTAAACCAGTGGTTCTCTGGCCTGGTACTGTAGGACGACCACATCCACTTCAATGCTAATTAACTGATTATTTTATCAGCTAAACTCACGTTATATCTGTTGTCCAATTATGTTAATTTACAAACATCAGGTAGAACCACTTGCCATGATCATATGTACAGGATTACGGTGCTAAAAGTGGTGCTGAAAATGCTCAGAGCTTCATGAGGAGAAATTAATGTATGAATGTAATGAATGTTGTCATTCAAAATTTAAAATCTAGGAGTGGGGTGAAGCAGGTAACTGAATCCTAATTCTGATATGTACATGGATCTCCACTGCCCCGGCATCTCTCTCTCTCTCTCTCTCTCTCTCTCTCTGATTTATACTCTGTTCTGACTTTAGCTCAATGTACAGTACATCTGCTAGACTCAAATCTTCTCATATATGTGTGTGTGTGTGTGTGTGTGTGTGTGTGTGTGTGTGTGTGTGTGTGTGTGTGTGTGTGTGTGTGTGTGTGCGTGAATTAAAGTGTAATTTGAACGAGAGACATGTGAAACATTGTGGCATATTTGTTGCCCCAAAGATGAACACGAACACCCACTTAACCCACAAACACACACGATAACCATTAATCTATCGCATGCGCTCTCTCGCTCTCTCGCTCTCTACCTCACATACAGTACACACTACAAACTCAACGAAGAGGAATACCTCAAAGCTCAGGTTGCCCTCAATTCCATAATCAGGCAGATTCAATTATTTTTGCTCCTCTCTCACATGGGACTGAGTGCACATATTAAAATATTTTCCAATTTTCACAGGCAATAAAGTATCAGAGAATAATAACTCAGGTTTTCTCTGCCAACTCTCTCTCTCTCTCTAACATACACAAGCAGACTCACATGCATGCACATACAGTATGCATGCATGCACACACACACACACACACACACACAAACAGCCATGGGACCTAATTAACATCACCTGTGTTAATCACTGCCTCAAACCAATCAACAGCTTGCATCCTAATTGGCTTTTTTCCCCCTTTCTTCCACTGAGGCCGGAAGTCACCATGGAGACAAATCACCTGAGGCTATAGGCATTAAGATATGAGGCTTCATCTTTCACGCACACACGCACACACACACACACACACTGTACACACTGTATAGCAGGCTAAAATGGGGACAAACTCCAACGGATGCTTGTTTATTTGCCTTGATGAACACACCTTCTGCTAGACTTCAGGGATCAACATTTAGCTGTTGTTGTTGAAGCGGGCAAAGTGCAACATGCCCAAGTTGTCAAGGGGAGCAGCTGCAAGAGCTTCTATCCCATGAGAAAAGCGTGTATGTGTTTGTGTGTATGTGTATGGAGGGGATAAGGCTGAAATGCACTTGTGTGAGAGTGTGCTTCTGTGGTGATGCTTATAAGAGATTAGTCAAAAGTGGAGTTTTGTTGGTTTTGCATCTCATAGATTTCCTTCCTGAACTACATAGACATCCTAAACATCAACCTACTATCAAGAGTTATAGTATAAGAGAATAGTGGAATAAAAACAGGATGTGACCATTGTGCCCTTTTACTAAACACAGGTTTACCTGCTCTATTCTAATAGCTTACAAAATTTAATTCACCCTTCATAATAACAGTCCCTAATAATAATAATAATAATAATGAGAGAGAGAGAGAGAGAGAGAGAGAGAGAGAGTGATTGGATTGATTTCCTTTCAGCTACAGACAGTTTGGTACTGACGCTGACCTCTTTGTCAGTCTTGAGGCAGCGCACAGGGCCACTGCCCTCCTCAAGACAATCAATAAGCGGCTGTCAGAGAGAAGTCTGTTCACACGCATCACGTTACGCCGTTCTCCTGCTGTACATCAGATGCTCGCTCACACAAAACCCAATGAGAAATCTAGCGTCGTGTTTAGCAAGCACATCAATCACATGGAAAATCTCAGTTGCACTGAGTTGGATCAAGGTAACAGAGATTATGTTTACACTTGACTGTTTCATGTGTTATATCCATGCAGGGTTTATACACGTGAGACCTGCAAGTGTAAACGCACTTTAAAAACTCAGTCCTTTAAAAAGACTTCAGGGGACTTTTTTTTTTTTTTTTTTTTTAAACAACATTCAACATTCAAAAAATTCAAAAAATCCTGGCTGTGGTTTTTCAGGAAATTTACAATAAATTATGAGACTTTTTTTTTTTTATCCAACAATTTGGGGCGAAATATAATGAGCTTATTATTTGCATATTATATTGTGCATGACACAGCCATCATATTTTAACCTGACCAATCACAGCAGCATTTCCCACATGTGGGTCAAGTCCTATCAGAACACGAACTGAATTCATGCCTTATTGTACGTCTTATTTCAAAAGTTTTCACATAAGCGATTGTGCACCGCTATAAACTGTGTACAGTATATTGACCTGAGTTTAAGATCAACAGGTGTAGTGTGTGCTGAAAGCAACGCACAGGATGCGAACCAAATCCTAAAACAATTTATTAGAAAAGAGAGATGTTTACTTTGTATATTACATTGGAGATCACAAACAAAACAATAAATAAAATTGTTGCATCACAGATCACATTCGTACAGAATAATAAAACAGTCAGCACTGCCTCTTGCCTCAGCCTAATTAAGGACATCTTCCATGGCACACTGAGTGAGCAACAGACCAGATGGGTCCTCATGTTACACGGAAAAACACATACAAAAGAAGGCATAAGAAGACGCAGACCTGCAAAAACAATAGTGTGTGTGTTTTAAGGACCTCTAAAACCTCACCACTGTACACTTAGTGCCTTTAGTAAAACCTTATATAAGTCTGATACACTGATACACTTTAGGGTTCGTGATTATCTCAAAAATCACAAGTAGAATAACACAGGCTTTAAACATATAATATCTTTGGAGGTGATGTTATCACTTTCTTCTTCCTTGACTTGAAAAAGATTGCTAAGCAGCATCCTTGGTGGGGCAGAATCAATGAAGCCCCGGTGATCAAATTTCTGGGGGTAGAAAAGAAGATCTCAAGGCTGCTCTTTTTTAGCCGACGTAAACCTCTCTCTCTCTCTCTCTCTCTCTCTCTCTTTCACACACAAACACACACACACACATTTTCTAATGCTACCCCCAACCCTTCATGCAATATTAAGGATCCAAAATGGAGCTCATAAAGACGTGTCGTGGCTTCTGCCTTTGTAAATCATAAATCTCTATTGATTTTTGCTGCTTTGCTTTGGTGTAAGTGCTCTATGGAACACAAGTGGCAGAGAACACTTTATTAGATTAGGCTAAAGCTCCCCGCGTGCACGCCCACCTGCCCGTACATGCATCTGAAACAATGGAATAAGAGAATACTGATTGTATCGGTGAGGAATAATAAGAGAGAGGTGAACAAGAGCCTAGTGAACGCATCCCCAGACTGTGTTACACTCACACTGCAGCTCCCTCTTTTGCAGGAAATCCCTCTTGCATCTTTTCTTCGCTTTGCTCTTTTCTCATAAGCCGTCTTCTGAGCGCCTGACAGGTTTTCAGCGCTGAAGTCTTCGGCCCAGAGTAACTTTCAACTTTCACAGCGGCTTGTCTCGTTAGAGAGTGCCTTGCAATACCGGTAATTCAATTAATATTTTCAAAGGATTCTCAATTTCCACTTCCAAACTCATCCATTCCTGCTACTGTATTAATAATTAAAACCACACTGCCAGAAGTTATAGTACTCAGTGGAAACAATGCTATACTTAATCTTTATATTTTCCTCCATAGGAGATTACGGTGATTATTAGATTATTTGCTTTTCTTTTAGCACTCAAGAGCCTGAATGTGGCCTGCATGTGTAAGTGTGTGTGTGTGTGTGTGTATATACAAGAAACAAGCACCTTACTTCTTTAGTGTTTCCCCTCTTCATTTCCCTTGAAGAGCGACAGACATACAGTGGTGTGAAAAACTATTTGCCCCCTTCCTGATTTCTTATTCTTTTGCATGTTTGTCACACTTAAATGTTTCTGATCATCAAAAACCGTTAACTATTAGTCAAAGATAACATAATTGAACACAAAATGCAGTTTTTAAATGAAGGTTTACGTTATTAAGTGAGAAAAAAAACCTCCAAATCTACATGGCCCTGTGTGAAAAAGTGATTGCCCCCCTTGTTAAAAAATAACTTAACTGTGGTTTATCACACCTGAGTTCAATTTCTGTAGTCACCCCCAGGCCTGATTACTGCCACACCTGTTTCAATCAAGAAATCACTTAAATAGGAGCTACCTGACACAGAGAAGTAGACCAAAAGCACCTCAAAAGCTAGACATCATGCCAAGATCCAAAGAAATTCAGGAACAAATGAGAACAAAAGTAATTGAGATCTATCAGTCTGGTAAAGGTTATAAAGCCATTTCTAAAGCTTTGGGACTCCAGCGAACCACAGTGAGAGCCATTATCCACAAATGGCAAAAATAAAGCTGAATTACAACAATTCTGCAAAGATGAGTGGGCCAAAATTCCTCCAGAGCGCTGTAAAAGACTCGTTGCAAGTTATCGCAAACGCTTGATTGCAGTTATTGCTGCTAAGGGTGGCCCAACCAGTTATTAGGTTCAGGGGGCAATTACTTTTTCACACAGGGCCATGTAGGTTTGGATTTTTTTTCTCCCTAAATAATAAAACCCCTCATTTAAAAACTGCATTTTGTGTTTACTTGTGTTATCTTTGACTAATAGTTAAATGTGTTTGATGATCAGAAACATTTTGTGTGACAAACATGCAAAAGAATAAGAAATCAGGAGGGGGGGGGGGGGGGCAAATAGTTTTTCACACCACTGTATTTGTGAAATGCATCTTGCTAGTTGTCCATGACCAGTCAGTGGGATTTACCCTGACAGGTTCAGGCATTATCAGCCAAAAAAATAAAACGTTCTCTCCAAAGTTTGATTTACAAATTAATATTGATTGAATCTGTTTTTTAATGAAATCCAAAAAAATAAAACACTTGAAAGATTATGTATCATATCATGCTCTTTGCATAAAGGTCTAATGTGAACTTTTGAGATGAAAAAATAAATGTCAACTGATGGGTATGGCAACACAGCGTACAGTTTTGTGCTGAATCCAGCACTGTATTTCGTTTCAAGGTAATGCTCCTCTTCACCTCTCCTTGTCATATTTCATAGGGGGCTCTTCGTTAGAATCCTGCAGCATCTCTAAAACCTGCTCTTGTCTGACAAGGCAGGCATATCCTGTTACTGACGCCAGGAAGAGAGATGGCACGTCGCACTGCCGTGGCCCACAGGACTCAATTATTGTCTCCCATATGTTAACATGTAGGAGGAGGTGTCAAGCAATTTCAGATCTTGCTGCAACTCTGTGTAAACCCTTTTTACCATCACTTTCTTTCCCCCTGCTGAGATTTGTGCGCATTCCGTTGACCTCGTTCCTGCGCTAACTTGCGATTCAGAAGAGTGCAAGATGGGAAAGTGAGGGGAAAATCCAGGCAGTGGTGATTACAATCTACGTGAAAATCATTTTCACAGCTTAAAACTAACTAAAATGCATTGTGTTACACATTAATAAAAAATAAATAGCTCACTGAAAGCACAAGTGAAGATTAATCAAAGGTCATTCATTTAAGTCAAAGGTGATTTTCTTTTTCTTTAATGCTAATAGACCTTTATTGCTTAAATTACAATGACGGGTAAAAAATGTGATTAAAAAACTCTACCTCAAGTGATCAGGCAATAATCATCGTCAACCACGATGTTAATGATCTGAATCCGCAGTGCTACTGTTTGGTTGCTTGGAAACACACATATCCTTTGTAGATAAGCTTGGGAATAAGGGGTCATATTAAGAAACCATAATAATTATTACAAGCAAGGGATATTTGGATATGAATTTAACTGCAAAGGCAGATAAAAAGTGTCCTTAACCTTTCCTTTTTTTCAAAACTGAATTTAGTGAATATTGAAAATGTTCTAAATTTAGTTGTTGTATGCATAAGCCTATTTCATGTTAGAACTCATAATTAAATTAAATTAAGTACTAAATAATTACTCATATTTACGGCGTAGTCTTTTATAGTTATAACATAGTTATAACACTCTTATATACAGTATGTCGCTGGTCTCAGGGACAATTTTGCTTGACATTATATGGTAAAATTATATAACGTAATAAGTCAAACTGCTTCTTCCTTGAATTTATGAATGTATTATTACAAAATTCACTGCATTTTATCATCTTTGAAGCATATTAGTCTTTTTTCTTAATGGGAAATTGGTGGCTCAGGTGGGTGAGGTTTAGGGGTTCTGATCAGAGGGTCATGGGAGTTCGAGCCCTGCCACTACCAGGTCACCACTGTTGGGCCCTTGGTCAAGACCCTTAACCCTATACAACAAAGCATGCAGTGCCAGTCTTAAGCCTGGTCATAAACATGCAGTGGTTGAGACAGAAAGGCCATATTTCGCAGATCAAATGATCAGATGTTATGACCCCTAGATAAAAACAAATGATAAGCATAAAAGAAGCATAACAAATACTGTATAATGCAGCCTTCATTATGGCAGTGGGGAGCACAAGCTGTGTGCATGTGCTTGGAGAGCGGAATGTTGGATGCTGTTGGCTTCTGAATTATGACATTTGCTGTCTTTGTTTGCTTGGCCATGGGGTGTAATTCCCCTGCGAATCTGGAAGCTCTGAAAGTTTGACAAAGCAACAGCTTGATCATCAAACACGCAAGAAATTTGGATGATTCTTTGCCTGTCTGTCTCTATCATAAAGATCATTAATATAAATAACTGCGCCTCTATTTATTTTTGTTATAATTTGAGATAATTTATTAAAGGTTAAAATTTTTAAGCCACCCCTCATTTTGCTTCTAAAGAGCCAGAGAACTTTTTGGCTGTCATTTTTAGCAACTTTACCAGTCCAGTGCTTGTACCCAATCAGTTTCAGAGGAATGCCTTTTGTTGGTTAGTGACCTATGAATAATTCAAGGATAAAAAAAAAACTTCCAACTCAAGGCATGAATCAGTAAAAAAAAAAAAAGTACAGATAATGACAGATGATCAGGCAGGTGATTAGTACTGTATACTAATCACCTGTATACAGAATGCTTGAGCGGTTGGAACAGAAGAGAAGGGAAATGAGGTTGCTGCTGAGATTTACAACCAGGTTTTTAAATTGTATCTTTAAGGCACTTTGCTGTAAAACATTTCTTGACATATCTTTAATTTTATTTACATCATTTAGTGATAACAGAAACCATAAACAACCTGAAAGGCCAAACTGGATGTATCACTCCACTCACAATAGGAGGTGAACTAATGTTTATGATAAAGCAACTCAGTCCAGTCATGGAGACAATGATGAAGCTGAGATTAATAGGCTGAGGCTGCCAGTGAACAGGGATAATGACAAAAACCAGCTGACACTCTCAACCTCACACTCTCTATTAACCACTCTACTCTCATTAGCTCATCTTCCTCTCTCACACTGTCCAATATTTTGAATAATACCAAATATGAAAGCAGAAGCAACACATTTTTGCTCAAAAAAAAAAAAAAACCCTGCAGACGATTTTAGACAGTAAAGTAATTTCAGACATATGCATGCAACGTCACACAGGGTCATGTTGCAGTAAATCAAAAACAAAAAAGGCGGAAGACCAGGCTGAGGAGGCCTTTGTTACCCGGCAAAGCCCAAGCAAACAAGAGTGCGCATGCAGAATGAAGAGCACACTTGGCAGAAGTTTGGCATGTTTGTCATCTGCAAACTATTTTTGTGGGGCCAAGAAAACAAACATTTCTGAGCAGCAATTTAACTGGGTGACATTAGAGAGAGGGTAAGTGAGGGGAAAGAGGGAGGGAGAAACGAGAGACAGAGAGATGGAGGAAAACAGAGAAAGGCCTGAGTGTTATTTAAGCTAGTCTGCCACAAAACGGAACGATAAATAAACCTATTGTTGTTCTGTATTGAACCCAAATGCAAGAGCACTGAAGAAGCGCCACAAGAAAGCAAAGCCATGTGTTTCTGAGAGGAAACCAAAAAAAGAAGGCTTTCTTTTGTTGTTTTTCTTTGCTCTAAGAGGATAAAATGTTTAAATAGGGTTGAAACAGATCTCAGTCACTTTTTTTTCTTCTGTACATCCCTTAGGTGTTTTTCGATGTATGGGGTGATTTCTCTCAGTGCATGCTTATGCGTAAGAAGTCGCTGAAAGGAAAGAATTATCAGAAAAGCAGAAGTTATACACCTCGAAGAAAGTCCAAAGATTGAACCACAATATTTACTTCCTGTGTTATTTCACACACACACACACACACACACACACACCAATGAAATTAACAGTTAATATAATGCTCTATTACTATGAACTATTACTGTGTATGTCATAACAAACACCAAATATCTCCTATTATTAATAAGCAGAGGCATTAATACAGTAGATCAATATAAGTATATAAATATGATATGATTTGTACAAATTTCTGTTAAATAGGGAAGTCACTGGCTGTAAGAGATGACAGTGTTTAGGCAGCACACCACTGCTCTGGTATTTGTCCATGTTAGATGGCACACATGTGGACATAATGGAGCAGGTAATTGCTGGCACAGCATGAGGGAAAAGAGAAAGAGGTGTTTTTAGGCAGGTAGCACACGGGCCGTTTTGGTTCAAGACATTTTAAGAGAACTGCTGCGACACCAGTGCATTCCAGAGCTGGTTGTTATATCCTGCAAGCGAGCCGAGTGAGATCGTTAAAGCAGCGTGCAGTAAAGTTACACAAGTATAAAATAGTAATAATCTTTTAACTACACAGTGATTCGTAGAAGGTGTGTGTGTGTGTGTGTGTGAGAGAGAGAGAGAGAGAGAGAGAGAGAGAGAGAGAGAGCAGAGTGTGCAGAGAACATGAAGATTTCAAAAATATTAAATCATTTGCTTAATTCCTGAATTTTTTATTGCCAGCAGGAATTTAGATTTAGTCATTCCTAGGAACTAATATAGCATAATGTGTTTACTGCTGATGGCGAAACTCCTCACACAAACAAGCTAACTGAAGAAGCCAAAGCAACAAAAATAGAGCAATACATGCGCATACGCACACACACACACGCACACACACATACACACACACAGCCTCTTTGGTGTGTTGGTGATTCGATGCATACTTTTCTTCGATGTTGTTTTTCTTTCTATGAAGGAGCACGCGAGTTCCTAAAAATGATCCCATCTTTTACATTATTACTGATGACTTTATGTAACTCATCAACACTTTTACATTTTCTTTAAAGAAAGTGCGTAGGTAATTCCTCTTTGCATAGAGTATGTATAATAGGAAACAGGATTTGCTCTTGGCTTGTTTGATGGTCATGTGCTTTCTGTCGCTGGCAACACGATACAATCTGTAGCAACATGTCCATATGGTAAAGACATAAATAAACTAGAGCAGTGGGACCTGAAGGGGTTCCCACGCAAATCACTTTGCACATAAACACTCACTTTAGGTGTTTATCTGCATGGGGCTTCTGCGAGCTGTGCCTTGCCAGCGTTGTTGATGTGGGGTAAAACGAGAATGCCCTCGGTAGTGTGCGCTGTGTCCAGACGTTGACGTCGGAAGCTCTGCACATCGTGAGATGCCTGCTGTTCTTATGTTGCATTTGTTAAAGATGAGGGTTCGATTGCATAATGAATGCACAGAATGTCTCTGTATATAAGCTGCGTAGATGTATAAATATGAACCAGGCGTACAGCCGGACACACTTGCTGATACATTTCACAGAGAAACAAAGCCGGTGTACTGGAACTCCAGTGCATGTGGTGTTGCAGTAATGTACCTCCTGCCTCGCACACAGCACAGGTTTTCCTTCTATTGTCATCGTCAAGATTGATAATGCCGCTTATTACCGCCAAGCAATTGTCAGCTTTTCCTGAACAAATTATAAAAAGAAACGAATGAAATCCACACACACCCTGTTGTAACTGAACAAAATGTGGAGTGCGGAATGTTGGCCTGAAGAACGTGGGGGAGTCGGGGGGGGGGTGGGGGGGGGGGGGCAAAACATTCATGCATTCCAGGTAACTCGGGTTTTCCTCTGTCCATCTGACATGTTTCTCATCTGTCTTCTCTGCTCCTTGCTCCTACAAATTTAGATTCTGCTTGTATTACTTAAATAGCATCTACGCGATCCAGTCCTGTTCATTTTAAATTCATCCAGATTATCCAAATAAACCCCCTACGTTATCATTCACGAATATGTAAATGCATCAGTGCAGTTCAGATCAGCAGAGATTATAGTATATAGTTTATACCTGTCAATCAAAACACTTAAAGACTCCTTGTCCTGCATTACTTGTCCTGTTGCTGCCAGGCAGGCTCTGGCTTCATGCCTAGTGTGTCAGGGGTCCATTTTAGCCCCAATACATTTCCTTAAGGACCTGGTGTGATGGATGGAGGAGTGCAGTCTGCCACCACTTTCACCCTGTATATTACTCATTTTCATGGTACCACTATAGACGCTTTTTCATAGCTAACTGTATTTGTACAGCACCGAATACAAATGGCCTGGCAATTCATTCAGTAATGTGGTATGGTAATGTGGGCATTTGCAGAAGGCAAATATGTAGTCTGTGTAACCTGAGACTGTAGTTTATATAGTCTAAGTAGCCTGAAGAATTTACAACCCAATGAATTTTACGTTTTTCAAAATGCACTTGCATCGGACTTGTGAGAAAAGTGTCACAAGCCCAGCGAGTCTAATAATTTTTTTTGTGAAAAACATAAACTTCACACTTGAATATGCGTACAAAAATGCTTAAAATTTCTTTTTATCTATCAGTCTTACTGGCTTGCTGCAGAGCACCGCATACAGTGCATTAAAGTGAATATGCTGCAATATATGCATCTAATAGAACAATGATATTCATTGTATAGAAAGTGCTTCAAAAAAGTTGCCTGCAAACATTTTTTCTGTGATACTGCGTTAGTTTAGGAGGACTACCGTTAAGCCTATTCGGTTGCTAAAAGGTGAAAGTCCTCAGTATCCAGATGATATGTAGTAGAAAGAATAGCAAATGATAAATAGAAGATTTCTACTTGTGTGCGTTTTAATACAGTATTTGTCTACAATTGAGCCACAACATATATAACTACATTACAACTGCATTATACTTATGACAGTTAAAATATATACTTATTTGGTATAAAAAAAAAAAACTTGAATGCTATGATACTGCAACCTTCCCAAACCAGTCTGTCATACGCATAGATTTTCTCACTGTTTCTTGTATAGAGTCCTTTCTTATGTTCTTATATTTCTTCATCGCTTGTGTTTATTTCTGTCTGTCTATTTGTGGCTCTTTCTAACACAAACTACACTGCAAAAACACAACCCTTACCCCCTGAGCAGGAAAAAAAGAGACATCAGGGGAGTGTTTAGAACCCTTTCACCCCCTAGGGACACACATTCCTTTCCATTAACCGATCCGTATCCACTTCCTGTGGGAGTTGGTCCTGGACTTGGAGCTGGGGCTCTCCAGAACAGGAAGTAATCCAGAGAGAAGGGGAATTCATCACTCAGGGCCTCTAAGCATGTCTGACCATGATATCTCACACAGGAGAGTGTGTACACAAGTTTTCTACTGGAGCTACCACTATTACAGAGTGCGTGCATGAGAAATTTTTCTCTTTGGGATTCAAATCAATCTATCAATCTATCTGTCTACAATAAAGAGCCAGGGTATTTGGTCGGCTTCAGGTATTCAGCAGTTTGCATCCTATAACAATGTGCGTGCAAAGCATGTGCCTTTTGCCCCTCCGGCGCTGACAACACGGGCCGGACCGTTTTTTGTTTACGTGGACGTTGCTAAGGCCCTGGTGGTCATGGGGCATTTCCTTTGGTGACATCAGTGCGGGTCTGCCGGCTCCACACCCTGCCCTACTGCCTGATGTTTCCACATTATTTCTGCCATTCATCCATTGTCACCTGAACCAAGGCTTCACACTCTTTGTTTAAGAGCCCTCATTCGGTCTGTGAAGCCTATTCTTCATGTCTCTACCTCACAATAACTTTTATTAATAGTCCTGTTTATTATTGGACTTTGTATAGAACAAAGAACAGCCACATGCTAAAACACCCTCTGCTCAGATCAGAGCGTGGCATCTCGCCGTTCCAAGCGCTGTGAAATCTTTCTCGCCTCAGATTCTCAGGCTGCTAAATTAGAGGTCAGCCACCTAATGAGCACGGAGAGTAAAACAAACGTGTCTGTTTACACAGCCTACATAATTTGAAACCAACATTAAGCAGCAAGGCGCCTCACAGAGAAAAAGTGTCTAAACAAATCAGGTGGAAGTGTGAAAACAAGCTGCCATGTTGTGACTGGAGTCGGCTTGGCTTTCTCTACTTTCGAGGAGCAATCTGCCTTCACGGGGAATCGTGAGGATCAACATCTCCAGCTTCACAACTACAAATGCCTGTCATGCTATTCTGGCTGTTTTCACTGAAGAGAGAAAAAAAAACCCTTATAGAAGCTATATCATATAGAGAGGAAAAATAAAATAAAAAAAAGAACGTTGAGACTTAGTTAAGATCCGACATTTGTAACCATGAGCGTTTTTCTGTTGGTATTGCGACGTGGTAAATCAGCCGCATGTTTTCCGCCAGTGGGTGAGTTTCCTTTTTCTCCCTTTTTTTTGGTGGATGGGGAGGGAGGATAGACTTAACCCACAGCTCATTAGCTGAGCATAAATTCTATGTTGTTGCACAGTAATTTAGCCAATTAGCATCTTACTGTTGGATGACACCTAAATTATAGTGCAGCAAACATGACTAAAAATCAGGCTTATAATTTATGTCCTCTCATTTGCAGTCTGAGGAAAAAAACTGTTTTGGTATCCTATGAAAACACACATCGCTGTGGCCTTAGAAAACCCTTAAAGAGCTGTGAAGGATTCAGCCCATAAAACATTGGGTGTATTCATAAAGACAACATTGGGACAAACTACCACAGTGGTAATAAAAACATTTCTTTTTTTTTTTATTGTTTTGATTCTGATTATTTTTACTGATAATTGTTGAAGGCACATGTACAGCAACGCTATCATTCCTATAGAAAACAGAAATAACGCCTCATAACGATAGGAGCAAACAACATGTGCTAAACGCTTGATGGATGGAGCTTGCCTCATCTCCAATTGACCGTGTGACATCAGCAATGTTAGCCTTGTGTCAGTAACGTGGTGCTAATGGCAGCGTAAGCTATGGTGCCTGACTGAGCAATCTATTATCCCCTAATCACCCCTCCCCCACCCCAGTACCGCCATGAGGGGCTGTTTATCCTAGCCCATTGCACCATGTGTGAGAAAGAGATCGGTCTCTGTGAGCTGGTCATAAACAGAAACACAATTCACCCCTCACCCCACTTCGCACACAAACACACGGCTGGAATGGATTTTGATGTTTATTTAATTCTTTATAAACGGATTCTGTTGCACCCAAATTTCAGCAAAGAAGCAAAATCCATCACTGGAATATGTGAGGAATATTGATTTTACTTAAAACATAGCTATTAAGGATTATGAGTAGCCATGTTTGTAAGTTTTATAGTAAAAGCAGTCGCCTCTAACTATTATTTTCCCATTAAGGGCAAGAAAGGTTCCATCTTCATATAACCGCCATCTTATTTCTACAGATATATAAAACATGCGATGATGTCTCACATCCATCACCGGTCATATAAGAAGCACTTCTTGAATGTTGCTGTAGTTCAGACTAGTAATATTAACAATTGCAGAAATTCTCAGAAGCAGTAGAAAGGAGTCTCTCCAGAGTGTGGGATAAACACACTGTTCGCTCTCCAGGCCCTCAGGAAAGATGGATAGCTCCACTTCCTCGTATTATCTCATAGGTCTCTGACATTTGTCAGCAAGGGAAATGTAGCCATTTCCTCCGACAGGCTGAGATGCACATGTGTGCTTGTGGAGGCCTTTGAACTGTATAATTGTTTTGATCTGATCCTTATCCACTGCTCATATGTAATCCTTCAACATTAGAGGAAGTTAATTGGGGCATACAAAAGCAAGAACTGACACCGCATATGTCAACATCTTCCACATTTTTGTCCAAAATTCTAGACATCTTATTTTGTGATTGTATTATTTTTCAGAGGTGGAAAGAGGAATAAAATTTGGTACTCAAGTACAAGTACTGTTACTTCAGTGAAATTTGACTTAAGTACAAGTAAAGTTGCCATTATAAAAATCTACTCAAGTAAAAGTAAAAAGTAGCTCATTAAAAAAATGTACTCAGAGTAAAAGTTACTGAGTTACTTTTTTATTTTTATTTTTTTAACAGCGGGGGGGGGGGGGGGGGGGGGGGGGAAATGAGGCATTCTAGCGTAGTTCAAAAAAAGATGAGCAGATATAAATCTCAAACTAGTTGTTTTTAACTGAAGGAACACCTTTGCATAATAAAGCTGTTGTCTTTCTTGTGCTTGAAAATCAAAGTGGTCACTTAAATATGGTGTTACGTCCCAGTCTAGGGCCAAACAGCAAAAGAATGGTTCAGGGTTCTATTTTAAACTGTATGGAAATGGTGGTATATGGCAGAAAGAACTAGATCCAATCATTAACTGGTGAAATAATGAGGTTTGTATACACACACACACACACACACACACACACCAGGAGGAGGATCAGATTCAGGATGGACCCAGGCCAAAATAATAAACAAAATGGTATTTATATTTAGTAGCTAGATTACCTGCAAAAAAAAAAAACACACACAAACAAAAATACAGGTACCTTCCTGGACTCCCTAAACCAAAAACAGTGAAATTATCTACAAATATATACAAAGACCAACCAAACCAAAGTGACAAAGCAATCCCTTTCTCCCCAAAGTCAATGGGAGGCAAAAAGTCAAAACCAGAATACACAACCAAATATCAAAACGCCAAAATCACAACCTCTTTCATCTTTCCCGCGTCTCTCTCCGGTTTATACATGGTCGCGCTAGTCGATGACGTCACTCAGGGCAGAAGCGGCCGTGTGGAAGGTCAGGAAGATGCCGATGTCAGAAAACCTGGAGTGGAGTCTGGAGCGGCGCGCGACCAGGACATGATACACACACGCGAGCGCAACGGAGCATTTATACAAAGCATAATATTTTTATTATTTTAGCATTTTCATTCATTTATTTTTTACTCAGTAGCGAATATGATTTAAAATGTAGCGAATTACAATACTTCAAACAAAACGTACTTAAGTAAAAGTAAAATTACAGATTTTTAAAACTACTTTAAAAAGTAGAAATACACAAAAAATCTACTCAATTACAGTAACGCGAGTAAATGTAATTCGTTACTTTCCACCTCTGATTATATTTGCTATTACTTTTAACACTTACTGTAAACTATTTTCATTTTCAAATATGCGTGATTTCTGTTCACTCTGAATCACAGCTATTGGACTGGGTTACAAGGAGTAAGCCTTCACTCTAAGATCGCATGAGGCTACAAGCACACCAGGCTTAACATCAGCAGGATCACCAAACAAATTCAGATCAAATTATCCGTTAGCAATCTACTAATCAATACCTGCATCAATATTTTCACTCTTGCCAACTTAAAGTCTAAAGCCTGGCTATGATGAGGGTGTTTTTTTTTTTTTTTTTTTGGTCTTTTTCATACATACTTTGCTCACTTTCAGCACATTCTTCATGTCTCCTTCCGCAAGTCTGAAGCAGAAGGAGAAGGTAGCACACCCCAGGCATCGAACAATTATTGAAATGGGACCCAGGTGGCCTTCCATCGCTCTTACCACTCGAGTGCGACTTGACAGCTAATCGATTAGCACTCGCATGAAAGTAGCAGCGCAACCCCTGACCCCTGAAGCTCTCTGGCTGACAGCTGACATTGTGAGTGCTTTATTTGACTGAATTAGAAAATTGCTGTGTTTCGCTCGCTTTTTTCGAGTTTGCTACAAGCAGCAGAAGGCTTAAGATGAAGAGTGGACTTTTTATTTCAAACATGGAGAAAATTAAGAGCCTGTGGCATGCATGGTAGTCTTCCCAGCCTGGTGCAGGTCTACAATTTTGTTCCTGGTGTCCTTCGACAGCTTTTTGTCTTGTCCATAGTGGAGTTTGAAGTGTGGCTGTTTGAGGTTGTGGACACGTGTCTTTTATACTGATAACAGATGCCATTAATACAGGTAACGAGTGGAGGACAGAGGAGCCTCTTAAAGAAGAAGTTACAGGTCTGTGAGAGCCAGAAATCTTGCTTGTTTGTAGGTGAACAAATACTTATTTTGCACCAAAATTCGCAAATAAATTCTTTAAAAAATCCTACAATGTGATTTTCTGGATTTTTCTTTTCTTATTTTGTCTCTCATAGTTGATGTATACCTTTGATGAAAATTACAGGCCTCCCTCATCTTTTCAACTGGGAGAACTTACACAATTAGTGGATAACTAAATACTTTTTTGCCCTACTGTAAATAATCAAAAAACTGTATTATAATCATACAGACTGCCATTATAAACACATATCACATGCAAGTGAACATGCACAAAAAAACAGTGCATTTGTATATTATTTATTCTACACATATCCATTACCTACACTGCTTCCCCTATGTAGGGGGTCAGTGGGGCTCGAGGCTAACCAAGGGAACTAAGCACACACTTAAATTCACATAAGCACGCATGCACACACACACCCAATCATATACTATGGGCAATTTCTAAACGGGATAAACCTACACCATATATCTTTGACTGAAGGTGAGATTCAGCCACCAACTTTAAAAGTGCTATCCAACAAGCCCTCATACCACATACCACATAGTATATAAATCACTGCTAAGACTATATTATTACAAAAGTTTCATTTCGCTAAGCCACAGGCATACACTAATTTTCAAGAATTAAACACGCTGATTAAAATTGATATCAAAGCAGCATGCCTAATCAAATATGCATTTTAGCCCAAACCATTTCCAAAATCATGCTGCGTTTAATCAGTTTAAAGCCTATAGCTAGTCACAAATACACCAGGAATATATAACCACATCCCCACACCTCTACATACCATTTCCGAGGTGCTTTTTTTTATTATTATTATTATTTATATTTAAATATATGCACACTTAAACCTTAATCATACACATTGATTTGCATAAACACCTTTGAGATTTTGCTAGTTTACTGCTCTGTCATTCGGATAAAGTGATGCAAGTGCAAAGCGCGAGAGAAAAGAGGAAGTAGGAAGTGAAAACTGACGATGTGTGTTGTCACACTCGCTGCAGCAAAGTGACAGAAATAACAAAGCGTTGATGCCAGCACTCAATGCTGCCATCATCACACCCACTGATTAGCCAGTGACAGATTCAACTCTTATTAACATGTTTAATTAGGGGTAGGATACTGACGATATTATATAGATCTTGGGTGAATAAACATTATATGACTATAACCTTGAATCAATCATTCTCGGAGAGAGATATTCTTAATAAGACATTTAAAATTAAGGGTGTTAACTTGAAGCGTGTTTGTTTTGGATCAGCCTTGTGTGTTCCTCCAGTAAGACTAATTATGGCTCCTAGCAGTTTCAGTGCCAAAATGTAAACTGTGACAAAATCAAATATTCAAACAATACAGAATTCCTGTTGGCACAGTCAGGTATCAGCATGCGCTGCATGAGAAAGAGGCTTGCTTTGACAACGACATGCTAATTTACATTCACGCTGCCATAGCCTAATGTTTGGTGCTAAATAAAGCTAATTATTAGGCAATTATGAAATATCCAGTTTCCTGTTTCTATTTAAAGCGTACATGTCATAACATTTGAGTTAAAACAGTTATACAATGTTAATTGAGCTTTCCATTTTGTGTTTCTAAATTGACTCTGCTACTTGTGTCATTAGCTCATAAGATTTACGCCGGTGCTCAGAAGTGTGTGCCGTAACCTAGGCCAGGATGTATTTGTTGTTTTTTGGGACGTGTGCTGAAGGTTGACCAGGACACTGAATAAGGCCATCGATCTGTGCAGCTGGTGAGCTGAAATAACAATGGCGGGCTCGGCAGGGACTCCGGCCCCGTCTTCCTAGTGTGCTTCAGAAGGGAAATCGCCTCTCGAACCCCCCTCTGCTCCCAATCTCAAAGCAGACATGTTAGACAGGAAAAGTCCACTGATCTATACAAAGGGGGACATCGGCTCTGCTAGACCTCCAGACGTATGACATCAACCACCATCATCGCCAAAGGACAAAGGCAAGGGGTGTTAAAGTGGGTTCGAACTCCTGAACCTGAATTGTGAACAGACATTCTCCTGTCTGAATAAACTTGGCATTGAAAGAGAGTTTATATTTGCTATTATTTATTTTTATCTGTCAGAGAGTGCATTACTGGGACATGGGAGTTATGATGTGAAACAAGACAAGTTTAGAACAATGTAAAATGGTTAGTTTAGTGTCTATTGCATGACCACCAGCACACCATCAGCACACACATAACCCATCAGAAAAATGTCTTCTTCTTCTTCTACACAAGATAGAGAAGTACCTGCAAACATGCTGTGGACACAAAGATGCTGGCACTGAAAAAGAAGGGCACCTTGTGCCACTCTCTGTATCCTGGCAAGGCTCCCAGGTTCCCAAAATATACTCCAAATAGCACGGCTGAGCAAGTTGGGCCATACTGTCACTATTCATTTTGGTTTTCTGTGGCTTGGGTGGCAATGGCATAAAAACCAGTGTCTAAACAGCACAGTGGAATAACAAAAGGACTTAAAAAGATAGAGAGAAAGAAAAAGAGGCCCAGAGTGTTTGAACGGGAGACGTCTTCCTGGCGTTACACCAATTTGTCCTCTATTTAGGATATCAACAGCGCAGGGGTGAACATGGAGGACCGGAGGAAGTAAGTGTTATGAATTAACTCATGGAGAAGCAAAGTGAATTATAACTGAAGTAGTTCAAAAGATAATCAGGAGATATGAAGCTGATTGTTGTTACCCTTTTGGGAAGTTATCGTGTAAAAATTGAAGCTCTTTGGTGGTTTTCACTGCTGAAAATCATTCGGAGTAGTATAACACGATAAGTACGTCTCTATTCTCCTGAAGCATACTTTGTGACTTTTTCAGTGCAGGAGAAGGCAAAGTGGTATGAACCCTCCTCTGATTGGATGCCTGCAGAGAGGTTTGTGTTTTAATTACTGCGTACGTAAGTGGCCCAGACAGGCGGCAAGTAACATTATAAAGCAACAGCTCATTATAAAACAACACACACACACACACACATACACACACACACACACACACATGAGCTTACCACTGCCCAGCCAGTCACACTTAAAAGCTTCTTCTAGTCATCTCACTAGCTGCACACAACTAAGGTACGAATCACATTGCACACTGCTATGGAGAACATAACCCGAGTTATGTACAATAAACAAGATGGCAACTGCTGTAAGGACTCAAAACTATTTACTCTGATAGAAGAAATAACAATATGGTAGTAATAATAGGAGGTGGAATTATTCCCATGTGGTAGAATGAACTTCCGTTGGTTGTTTGAACAGTCACTGGCTTTTGTCAAACAAAGACTAAAACCTCACTTAAACAAGCAATTAAGCAAGCACTAATTTATATGTTTAAAAAGCCCTTCTTGTGTGTTTTATGCTGTACTAACATTTCAATGAGGGCAGCAGTAGCTCAGAGGGTTAAGGCTCTGGGTTAGGGATCCGAATGTCGGCGGTTCAAGCTGTAGCTCCATCAAGATACCGCTGTTGGGCCCTTGAGCAAGGCCCTTAACCCCTGTTTGCTCCAGTGGCACGGTATCATGGCTGACACTGCACTCTGACCCCAGCTTCCTAACACACTGGTATATGCAATGCAAAAGAATATTTCTGTGCTGTAATATATATTGACACAAACGCTTCTTCTTCTTCTTCTTCTTTTTTTTCCAATACCAGGGGTCTAGCTTGCTGGTATTATTAGTCGCTGACCTATTTTTACCTGCTTGAGGATATGTTTCTGATGGAGACTACAGGTCACATCTATAAGTTGTTCTGGATGTATGAAATGCTGTAAATATAAATGTAGTAGGCTTGTAACACACTGTGTCATATTTATTCAAACTAGCTTTTGTTAGAGTGTGTTGCTCAGTAAAATAACTTACTCCATCAGCTCTTTTGGACGGGACCAGCAGTATGCATGCAGCCATCCATTAAATCGGACAAGGTGTGCGTTTTTATTTGGATCCTGCTATTAATAATGGAGTGATGCATGACTGCCAGCTCACCTCCTTCCCTCTTTCCCACCTTCTCACACACCAAGACAGATGCTTTTTGAACCCCTGAGTACAGTTCGGAGTGCTGATGTGCTGCACCACGAAACACGCAACAACCGGCTTCATAATCATACAGTGCAAAAAAATCCTTAAGCATATCATCGGGAAACGTAATAACAAAGGCAAAAACACGAGAACAAATCGAAAAATACATCAACGTTACCCTCCAAAAAGGAAAGGATAGATGCTTACTGAGATTGGCTGCACATTAGCATGTCAGTCTAAGAGACCGCGGAAAATGGAGAGCTGGAGGATGATTACAGTAAGAGAAAATTCAAGCCTAATTAAATCTACTGATGATTTTATTCATGCTTATTTTTATCAAGGGCAGTCGTATGATGTGATTATAAATATGCTGCCAGTTTTGCACAACATTAATATAAATATGTAAACATTTAAATCTGGCTAATGACAGCCAGGTTATTCCAAGATATCCTCAACATTATGACTTAGATCTTTGTGACAGTCATACACTTTGTCAAATAATTAATGTTTTGTTTTTGTCTTTTTCCTGTTTTCTGCAGCCATGGGCCATTCTATATTCATATTCATATTCATATCCAACTAGTACATTTAAAAAATATATATATTTTAACATATTTATCTGGCTCCAGATTAACATTTTGCATTAATAAGTGCTGTAAGTCAACACTTGCTTATACAGTGCCAGCATGCCTATGCCTTATGAGGTGTTGAACCTGGCATTTTTAGTTTTAAACACTTTCTTTTTGCAAAGAATTCTCAAGAAGCTAAGGTCCAGCACTGTAACTGGCAAGTCTGTAAACAGCCAAACATTCAGGCTGTCAAACATCGCTCCTCACAGCTCTCCAGGGGATTTCCTCCACAGCATCGGCTTGGCTTGAAAAAAGAAAAACAAAGAGAGGCAGAAGGAAAGCAAAGAGAATTTCAGGTCTACATCAGACTGTTCTTGCTTGAGGCACTAGTTCTAAAGCATCTCTCGCTCTTTCTCTCTCCTTCTCCATATCTGTCTCAGACACACACACACACACACACACACACACACACACACACACACACACACACACACACACACACACACACATATATATATACACGCAAATACAAATGCAAAATCACCTCCATGTGACCTTTCTCACTAAGTCCCCAATAGCCAGCTGCAAAAATTAGCACGTAAACCCAAAGACATAATGACTTATGGATCCAAGGGACAAGCATAAAAGTAATGGTCCTTATATATATATATATATATATATATATATATATATATATATATATATATATATATATATATATATATATATTTTTTTTTTTTTTATCTGTTTGCAAGAGTAAGACTCTTTGGACCTCTGTTATGCAGTGTCTGTCTGGTCATTCAGTGCTAAGATCATTCAAAGCCCAGACTCAGTTCATGGTGTGAACTAGTTAGCTAATTTCTAATTATTTTAATCTCCATATAGATATCAAAAGATATTGCCTTGTGAATCTCTGTCTGGATGGCAGTTGATCCAGTAGAATTCATCACCTCAAAAGTGCCTTGGAGACGGACAAGCAGTGTGACTATATGCACATGGAGACCTGAGAAATTACACTAGAAAAAAAATCATCAACGGCAAGGTATGTTTGCTACGTCCTGTCCTAATGAAATTACTCATGCACAGGCTCACATACACACTCTGCCTTCCAGGGGCAAATTATAAGCATTCATTACATGGGGAGGGGTCGTAGGCCTGACTGAGTCTGTCTATTGACAGAGAGGACATGGTCGAATTTCCAAGCCAACAGAGTCAGTTTTCTTTTTAACGACATTGCTAATGAAAACGGGCTCGGTCAGGGGTTGGGTGGTGATTTTGGGAAGGGGGGTACACACACAGTGGCCCATTCATTGCTAGGCAGACTCAGAGTTCAGGTAGCAGAGGGGTTGCTGTGCCAGTGAGAACTAATGGCCCCTCAGAGTGAGTGAACCTCTGTGAGAAACTGGGGCGAGCTGTCCCAAACCACAGCTCTATCATCTGGCAAGAGCCTACTTCACTAAAACATCACTGGAAGGATTTTAAGGTAGTTCAAGTGGGAGCTGCAGGGAACGGGGAACAGCATGGTAGTGCTGTGTGTCGCATCGAGAGCTTGGACTTTCATGATTCATTGAGTACCTCCCAAATATCAACATTTTATACATCTACAGTTAGATCAACTGGTCCTTGTGGACACCGAAGATGGTTTCATCTAATCTACTAGTCTACACTACTGTACACTGTACATTAATGTACATCCTTTAAAATAAAGATGAAAATAAAGAAATGGTTCTTCAGAGTCACATCATAGAAGATTTTTTAGGTTGACAGATTGATGGATCATGGCTTATGGTGAAACTTAAATTCAGGTTGTTTTCACCAAAAATAGTTAGTGTGCCCCTTAAGGAATGAAAAAGCGTTCTTTTATCAAATAAAAAATTATATTTCATGTTTACATTCCAAGAAAAAAAATTATTCCATCACACTAAAAGAGACTATTTATCTCAGTGAATATGATTATTTATTTAGTTAGTTATTTAAGTACAAGTAAAACTTCTTATGAAGTCCATAAAAGCAATAAGAGCAAAAAAAAAAATACTTTATTAACTAGTTTCTTTTGCAAGTTTATACATAATGCATTGAAGATGCTCCAAAGCACCCAAATGTTCTGGGTGAGACATTAGACTGATGTGTGAGAAGTCCATAAGTCCTTCAGCCATTGTCTCTTTCCGAGAGAACCATAAAACCCTCTCACCTCTCTCTTGCAAAAAAATAAAATAAAAATGACTAATGAAACCTGAGGGTTTTGTAATGGAGATTTAGGAGCACATCTGTGTATGATGTAGCCTGGGGCAAGGTGCTTTCCCTCTTTGCCATCCCACAATCTTGGGCTTTGTAAACCCTAAAGAGCCTGTACCCTGAAGAGGATGTGTGTCTGCCACCACTTTAAAACACAGCCTAAGGGCACTGTGTTTCGGGCTGTCTGCTGTGCAGTGCTGGATGCTAATGCTAATGCAAAATCAGTGAGCTTTCTGTCTAAAAAAAAAAAAAAAACCTAAAACTAAATAGTTTTGGGCTAAAGTAATCCAAGCACACTTACTGAATATGATCATTTCTGTCTTTACATTACACAAATATTAAAAAAGTAAATTCTGTGTTTGGCAAACTGATAGAAATGGTATGCTGCACCAGTTAGTGACCTTTCGATCCCAATCTGTATACGAAGCATTAAGCATGGTGAATTCTAGGAGTTTTTTTTTTTTTCTTTAAACCAAATTAGAATCCAGTGTAAATGTTGGCTTTTTAATGGTAAAAAGGTACAGCTAGGGATCCTAAATGAGCTAAATGAATAAAACATCCTCATTCCTCCTGTAACTCTCGCTCCCTATTTCTCACTTCCCCCCTTCTCTCTCTCTCTCCTTCCCCCCTTTCTCTGACACAAAGTCAATGTCATGAATAATTCACTGGCCTTGCTCTGTCTTTTAGAGCCATGGATGACCTTTCCCCACAGGAAGTAGATTCAAAACACAACAATGGGCCCCAGTGCAGGGGGATCCTGGCTAACGGGACACTAAAAACACAACCGGGGATACGGAAATCTCCAGGATCCCATATATTATGGATTTATGAATTATTCAATTATGGATACCAAAATGCAAAGTGAATAAACAGAGTCCACATGCTAGAAGATCCATGGAGTTACAGGCTAAGACCCTAATCAGTGGTAAAGCCATACTCAGCAAAATAACCTCAGTCATGCTGCACAGTCAATAAAGCTTTGGTTCTTAACCTGTATAATACTCTCCTAGCAAGAATATATTATTACAATATTGTGTGTTTTTTTTTTTAAACTCTTAGAGCAAAGAGAAAATAGAAAACCAAAAATAACAGAATTTTCAGCTAATTATATAATTATGCTCTAAATCCAATAGCCACTGAAGCAACAATGAATATTTCATTGAATAGGATTTGTTGCTACCCCTAATTAAGCTAGCTTATCTTGTACTTCAGAGAAATTCAGTGAAGGGTGACATTTTCAGTTCTTTGTTTTTCTAGTTGGCAATGCTACCCCTAAGAGCTATTTGCACATTAGCCGGAATTATGGATCCTTGAAACTATTATTTGCAAACATTATATATATATATATATATATATATATATATATATAATATACATTATTGTTATTATTAATATTTATTATTATAATTACCATTATTATTATTATTATTATTATTATTATTATAAACAGAAAAAAAGCAGAACAGAAAACTAGGGTGCTTATAAAAAAACCCTTTAAGACAGTAATGTGTTTGTCTTCTTATGCACCTGTGAAAAAGTACAACACAAACCAGGAAGTAACATACTTAAGGAGGGGTCCTTCCTGTCTACCATTCTAGGCTGGGTCAAAAATTTCATTCAGCAGGAAACGCTGATCATCAAGGCGATGTAAAAATTTCAAAACAATGATTTTAAATGACAAACAGTCAAAAATGTATTTCGCATTGATAGACAAGTTAATGAAAATACCACAAAAAGAGATCATTATGAATGTGTGTGTGTGTGTGTGTGTGTGTGCTCTCATTTGTGCGTATCTACAGTATATGAAATAAGCTGTCAGATAATTCAAGCAGAAAGGCCTGAGCAGCTCTCCGTCTGTCTGTGTCTGCTTCTCCAGTGTGTGAGACTAGATTTGGAGAAAGATGTAATGATGAATGAACACATGACCTCTGTTCAGCTCCCTTGCCTTCCTCGAGTTTTGCTCAGATGTTAATTAGTCAACATGGACAGATGGACAGTGATTGCGGTTATATCATATGTGATGCTCATCTTTGACTACTGTTTCACAAATTAAGTGTAAAAAAAAATCTAAATTATAACCTAATTCCACAGAGAAACTTAAAACATGAACAGAGCCAACCAAAAGTGTGAGGTGCTTCTGCTGACCGAATGCTGTTGGAAGTCCGTGAAGGGTGATTGACCTTTCATGAGTTCTTGATTGACAGGCTTCAGCACGCGCACACGCGCACATGCACACAGGGTGTCAGCCCTATGATTGGTCTTATCTCCTGCCAGGGGGTAAAGGGTGCTTCCTTCCTCCCCAAAGACTGCTCCCCCGTATTGACAGAACACACACCAGCAGTTCCACTGCCTGTAGCAACACAAGCACCCACTCACAAAAAACCCACCCACCCACACAAACACACACACACACACACACGCAGACACACACACCAGACTTCAATGTTGTGTGCTAGATAGCCCTCAGGGCCAATTTCATCTTGGAGGAGGAGCAAAATGTGACATCCCCAGCAGAGAGAGAGAGAGAGAGAGAGAGGGAGAGAGGGAGAGAAAGAGGGAGATGAGACAAATACACAGAAAGACAGACAGCAATTGATAGAGAGGCAAAGATATACACAAAGGCATACCAAAAGAATGAAACTGAAACTGAGCAGTAGGGTGAAAAAAACAGACAGCAAGGTATGCAAGTGAGAAAGAGAGAGAGAGAGAGAGAGAGAGAGAGAGAGAGAAGGAGAGAGGGTGTCAGAAGCACTCACACACAGCGCAATGTGTCTGACTCTTTTGTGGTCAACCAGGCGCATGATAGGATTGTGACCTGCGTGAACTGCATATTGTTAACCTTATATTAACTGGAGAGGTAGAGGTCGATGGTGTGTTATTAACTGCTTTGCATGTTGGGATTAAGTGGGCCACACGCAGACACTCACAAAAGAGTGGCACTGTGAAAAACCAAGGATACTCTGCATGCTCCTGTGGTCATGTGCCCGAGATGGGTTCACCTCCTTCCCCCATACCTCCTTCTCTCGTTCTTAATTACCGTCAATCTTTCTTACACTATTCTGCACTTCTTTCTGACTGATCCGTGATTCTCCCTCAATGTTTCCCTCTTTCAGTTTCCCTCTTTGTGCCACTGCTCTCTGTAATTGGCTCAAAATAACCCGTCAAGCTGTTCGGGATCACGTTAACAATGGCTAGATTAGTTTAATAGGGGTTGTGGTGACTTAAGCAGTTGAGGCTCTGGGTTGCTGATCAGAGGGTTGGGGTTTTGAGCCCCACCACTGCTGAGTTGACACTTTTGGGCACTTGGGCAAGGCCCTTTAAGAAGAAGGTGAGCATCGGGTTAGCAATTTTGCCCCATAAAAACCACCATCATAGAAACCCTTGAGCTCGTTGCCTGATGTGGTCAAAAATACAGAGGAACAACGACAAAAACAAGAAACATGCATTATAGCAGTGTTGTTTTTTACGTGAATAGGTTACTACCCCATCACCCAACCCTCCACCTTAAGGGCTTTGCCGTTGTTTTCTTCGCTAATGGAATTCAAATCATTATCTTAATGTCTAGTAAAAATGGCTAAAAGGCAACAGAATATGTTGGACTGAGCCTCCGAGTGGCTCAGTGGTAAAGCGCTCGCCCTATCATCTGGAGATCGCTGGTTCGAACCCCGGGTGATGCTGTTTTCCTCTCACAGCCGGAGGCACAGAGAGAGATGATTGGCCGAGCTCTCTCAGGGGGGAGAAGTGAGAGGTACTTGTGCTCCCACATTAATCACGGCTCTACAGCCAATCAGGGGCGTCTGTGAGCTCGCGCATGCAGAAGGAGCGGATAGCGCTTTACTCCGAGTGTGTTACTCCGCCCCTAATGGTGCGTGAGCAAGCAGTTCGAAAAGATGCGGTCGGCTGACGTCACGCGGTTCGGAGGAAACACGGGATAGTCTTTGCCCTCCCGACTGAGTGGTAGTGGTAGCCTTAATGTGGGAGCGCCCCCTAGCGACAGGGAGGAATTGGCCATGACTAAATTGGGGAGAAAAATTTGAAAAAAAAAAAAAGAATATGTTGGACTGTTTCTTACTCTTAATTATTGGGTTAAGTCTACCAGTCTCTGCAAGTATATGACAATCCCCATCAGGGTTGGTGAGGTGGAGCAATCCTAGCTGGGCTATTATTTTTACCCAGCAGTCAGGTTTCACTCAGTTATCACAAAAATATATGTTTCTCGTGCATAGACATTTAAATTTATTAAGAAATTATTTTGCAATAGCAAGGGACAATGAGGCGAGCACCTACCTTAAATAAATGTTGCATATTTAAGTCCAGTGCTTTTTTTTCTTCTCCAAACTCCCCCTTAGCATGTACCCACTTTAGAGGGTAAGACAGCCATGAACATTCTGCTAGTTAGTGTGCGAATCCAGATGTTTGGCTATTTGAGATTAAAAATATAAAGCAGCAACAACAGGAAGTCCCACGGCATTCTCGAGAACCCTTGCATTCTGGGGCGGTCCCATTGCACCCTTAGGTCCCAGCATGGGCTGCCCACATCCAAAGAATCCCACAGAGGATAGTGCTTCCAGCTCCGAAACACAAACCAAACAAAAGCCCTCTCTGAATCCCTGACTCAGTGGCACATTCACTGTGAGGTTTATTTGTAGAAACTCTATGGGCTATGTTTATACGCTTTGTGGCAGAAAAAGCAAAAAAAAAAAAAAAAAAGATTCTGTACTCATTTTGGGCTCTTAACAAATGTAAATTTGAGCAGACTTGCTAATGCAGAATTGAGATTTGCTAACACAGATAAAATATACTGCATAGTTCATTATTATTTCTTAATACATTTTTAAACACAGTCAGTGAGAATTATCTGGTAAAGCAACGCATTAACTCACATTAGTGTATTTCTGACTGGGTGGAATAAAGCGCAGCCAAAGGGAATCAATAAGCAATAGAAAGAAAATTCATAGGGTATTGCTAGGGTACTATTATTTGTGACAAATAATATTAAGTCAAGTAATAAGTCACACAGGTTAGTTCTGCACTATGATCAACAGTGTAGTTAAACGTGTCAAGTTTGAAAAGAAAATTAAAAGAAAATTTAAAAAGAAAATTTTTAGAAGCAAAAATTTTAGAGTAGCAGAGAAATCTAGGTGTCAAAATGAGGCTGGGGTTCCCTCTTTCTTACTGTCACAGCATCATAAATATTCAAACATTTTCAGTGTTTTTGTCCAAGGCCGTCCTAGTAAACAAATATCAATATTAATCAATATGGAGCTCATTGTACCAGGAATCTGAAATTTTATGTAACTCGAACCACCCAAAATTCAACTTAATACCTAATTTGATGGGGTCAGAAACGCAATACATGATGTCTTCAGAAATACCCACTAAACTGAAGTATTAGCACAGCTGGCTGTTTGTTATTCAATTCAATTCAATTCAATTTTATTTGTATAAAGCTTTTAATATTGATCATTGTGGCAAAGGAGCTTCACGCAATCAAATGAAAATTAAAATGATGGAAATTACTGTAATTGATTTGTTATTTAAAAAAAAAGAAATGAAAGCAATCATGAAACTATACACGAAACCCAGTTTTATGGCCATATTATAGACTTTTATGACATTAAGTATTTGTGACATAAAATAGTGGTTTAAAAGTGTTCATCTGGAGTAACTTATTTACATTCATCACATGCCCACAGAGAAACACACACACAGACACTTTCTCACACCCATTTCAGACTGAAAGATCTCAGGTCTCAGAAATAACAAGGACTCTGTAAACTGAGATGCCTGAAAGTGGATGCTAAGAACACAGCGACAAAACCGAGATGCTGTTGACCTATTTCCCTTTAAGTTCTCAACATAATCTTGTGCAGAAAAAGTTTTGTTCTTATTAAAATAAAACCCCTTTTTAAGACAGAGTTGTACAGATGAGTCATGACTTAATGCACATACAGTATGTGTGTTTAGGTACTAGTGTGTGTGTGTGTGTGTGTGTGTGTTGATGATGGCAAATATAGCATGTAAAGTCCACACTAGTGGCGGCTGCTAGCTTTTGGAAACTCATATTAGGACTTCATCATAAAATTCATGATGTCATTTGTACGTAAATTCTGGCTAGTTTCTCCTTCCACGAGCTACTTTAATTATATGAACGAACTAACTTCACAATGCTGAAACAAGGAGCAAAGTCAAGAATGCTATAATGTTTTTTTTTTTTATTATTATTTAAAGAACGATTTGTGCAAACAAAAATGGTTTTTCATCACCAGCAAACAATACAGAGTGCAGCAGTTCGTCGTACCACTTCACCTGCAAATCCGCATGGGACTGAACTCGATTCTCTGTAGCGCTGATGTATACTTAAGACATGCTATCAATCAAAAAAGGGGTTCCGCCCTTTAAACAGCTCCTCCAATCATCATGCAGCAGTTCAGCGTCCTGGCCCGCCCACTGCTCCATTCACTCCCAGATAAGCTGAGCTTCCCTGGAAGTAACGATTTTGGTGCATTTATCCAATTACCGTCCAGCTTTTCTGCAGTGAAAAAAGCTCCTCTGTGCTTCACCATAGAGCTCCAGTGAAGCTGGGCTTCAGGAGGGTTTAACGCACTGTGCTGCACGGAAATGTATGACAAGAAAATTGCGTCAAACAATACAATAAATACCTGATTTTCTTTTATTAAAACCAATATAAATACGACATTTATTTTCTGACATAGTAGAAGAAGCGGAGCTTCCCTTGTAGTCTTAGAGCAGCCGCCACTGGTCCCACACATGCCTTCAAAGGCTTTACTGTCCTACGTTGAAACTTACTGACTTTTCTACTTGCATTCAGTGACATAGTTCATAGGAATTCTCTGCTTATCGGTAATGAATTTCACTACAAAACTTTCTTACGATTTCATTTAAATGAAGCGACACTTATGAGATCTCATTAAGCCTGAACAAATACTGAGCAAAAAAGTCAAGCACCCAGCCAAAATAACACAAAAACACAAGAGAGAAAATACAACTAAACCATGGAAGGTAATTGAAGGATGATGAAAAGTCATCTGAATTATTGCATTTGAAAGTCAAAAAATTGTCTTGAAACAGGTCACTGGTGCAGTTTGTGTATAGAACAGCATTTAATTGCAATATTGTTTTAAAACTGAATGTTGAAGGTGCCGCTCCCACCATTCATCAGGTACAAGGTCTTTATAAACATCTTTCTACAACACTGAGTCAAAGAGGCTCTCTAAAATAGCACTGAGAGCTGTGACCCATAAGAGTAAATGTCCCCAGAGCCTGGGTAATAGATTCCACATTGCCTAAGATCCCTTTCTGCAATGTCCAACTCAACAAAACACTTGGTATCTGTGGCTGTGTTCTGATACAGTATATACTGTGTTCAACTGATAACACAAATGCCAATAAAGAGATCATGTCCAAGAATGCAGCTAATAACACAGCAGTACTGGTAACAAAATAATTATGTACACAACCATGTGCTACAACTTTATAATACTGTAATAACAATGATATCGATTGAATTTAGAAGCTTTGGCGAGATTGATGCAAAGCAAAAGAGGGAAGAGTTGCGTTCATGTCCACTGGGGATAGAAGGAGGAATGTTGAGAGAGAGAGAGAGAGAGAGAGAGAGAGAGAGAGAGAGAGAGAGAGAGAGAGAGAGAGAGAGAGAGAGAGATTGAGGAAGCCTGAGGCCCTTTGGCCTCTATTGTTTCAGAGGCTATTATCTATGTAGATTTTAAGAAGCATGAAAGGAATATGAGTAAGACCCTTCCAGGTTCTGGATGTTCGACCATGATCAGACCAATTACAAATTTGACATACCTCCCTCCATGGATCAAGACCTTGTCATGGTGAGTGAGCTTGTGTGCTGTGGTGAACCTTAGAATTATATCACCGGGAGGTTACTGCTCCCATTTGGTCCACACTTGTGAACAGATCTGCTAGAAGATCAATTCCCATGTAAGGTATAAAAAGGACCCTTGTGTACCCTGTTCAAATTAGGGTTACCTTGGAGTAATGCCTGCGGGTCAAGTCCATATGCAAGTGTTTCCTGACTGCCCACACACATAACCTAATTTTGGCCAGACACAAACTGCAAGATGAAGATGAAGTCAGGTGCATGCCAGGTGTACTTAGGAAAAATAGTCTTCAAGGCCTGCCTCTGGAACCAAGGATAGTCCATAACAAAATGCTGTTTTTTCATCAGGTGAATGATGAGTTTTTATGATTGTATCATCGGATTTTGAGGCCATATCTTCTGGATAGTAAGGTAAAGAGCGGCAAATCTCTTACCTGATAATCTCCACAAAGGAATTCTCCCTCACACCAAGTCAAGTTGGGGACATTGAAACTGAATAGACCAGATTTAAGCACTCAATTTTAAAGGCAGCTACATGAAGCTATGGGCAGAGGCCTGTTGGCGCATGTCATGGCAGATGCAGTGAGAGATACCCAGGGTAAAAAAAAGAGTTTAATACCTTGGGATTTTCTTCAAGAATAATAGAAAACAATGCGTGAGATTGACAGATATTCCAGGTGCCATTGCCAACTGTGGTATAGTCACTATAACGATCAGCCTTAAAGACAATGACTAAGTAAAATAGCCATATTCTACATATGAATCCACATCTTCAAATAGACAACATTTGTCTATAAATAAAGTCAAATAAAAAAAATTTATTAAAAAAAAAGGAAAATGTCACATGGAAGGAAACAAAACTAGGAAAAAATCTCTGATTGTAGCTTGAAATCAGAAAGCTTGTAATAAAGCTTGTGCTGTAAGCGAACCAAGAAATAAATTCAATGTAGAGCACTTGGTCATAAAATGCTTGGCTTACCATAATTTTTTTTTTAAATACACCACAGAACAAATAAATCCTCAGCATTAAGTCAATTGATAAACTCCCTTTAAAGGTAAGAGAAAGCGAGTTTTGTGTTGGAAGGCAATGTAAAGACTTAATTAGTCAACACGGCCCAGCATTACATTGTAAGTGCTGTTGTTAACACTCATGTTTCCTGTGGAACACACTTATAATATCTTAAGCACCTGTCACAGTGGGATAGCAAGAAGGAAGCTCGCCTACCTGTCAATGATCACAGGATCAGAAGGCGTCTCATTTCGGTTGCCACAGCTTTTTTTGTCACAGCACCGACTGTCGTTGAGGACAAAAGAAAAGAAACCTTGAGTAACATATCAGATACAGTATGTAAGTTATTTAAGATATTTAGTTAGTTAAGAACAGTATAATGGTTTTCTTTATATACATGAGATATACGTGTGATAGAACGATTGAGAACGTTTGTCTTCATTTGACCATAGACAAGGAAGGAAAGACAATTACACAAAATACATGCTTATGTCATTCTCTGGGGTGATAAGAATGTTTAAATAGTTTGTGTTTAGCTAAATTCTATTGTCAAGTGTCGTATGGAGCTGAGGAGGTGATGAGGTTGCATCTGAGGGGTTAAAGGTGCTAAAGAAAGAGTGTAAGCAGAGAGAGAGAGAGTGAGAGAGAGAGAGAGAGAGAGAGAGGGAGAGAGACCCCCAGGCTCGTATTTCCTCTGCACAGATGGCAGTGGGACTCTCAAAGGGGCTGGGGATGAAACTGTCACACGAAACCCACAGTATTGTCTCTTTTCTCTAATTCAGTCTCTTTCTCAAAAAGGCCAAATTTTTAAGGTCTTTTGTATAGGCACGGTCATGAGACGCTGCAGCAAAAATACATTATACAGTAGGCACAGCAAATTGTCTCCTTAGGAAATGCCACGTGTGAGTTGGAAAATTTTTTTTTTTTTTAAATAGTCTTATAATAAACAAAAAGTCCCTTTTTTCTATCAAACACACACACACACACACAATTATAAGCAGAAATTATGTTATCAGCTTATTTTGACAAAGTGGTAGCCAACTATTTTCCCTAACATCGCTCCAACCCTACGATCCCCATCAGGAAATTGCATCTTTAAACTACAGATTTCCCTCCCAATTCAGCTTTTGAAGAAATTAAAGCTAAATTGCCTCATGTAATTAACAGGAAACAGCAGTTGCCTAATACACAGAAACATGTATGGGCCTCCTGCAGCATATGTTTGGCTTCATAGGATGCTTTGATTCATGTTCCTGGCCCTGTGTTATGACAACCTTAATCTTTAAAAAGAACTGTTTTGGCCTATTCCAGCAAAAAACGTCCTTTAGCGTGTTCTCACAACTGTTTTGGTCATTTTTTCCCTTCTGTTTGTTCAAAGGAGAGGAATAAGCACTTCTGTCCCACAGTTGCAAGCTGGCACCGCACCATATGGCTAATGGTGGTCTGTGGCAATTAGCAGGCCTGATTAATAGCGAACAGCCTAATTTTCTGCTTATAATTGAGAGTGCATTTGAAACCATCCCCCCAACATTCTCAACACACTCGTACACACCCACACACAGGTTAAGACAGGATCAATGATCGATTAAAAGATGTTAGATGAATATAGATATAGACATACTGCACTTTTGTATAAACAGCTAAATTATCAGCCAATCATGTCGAAGCAGCACATTGAATAAAATAAAGCAAATCCAGGTCAATAGTGTCAGTTAATATTCACATAATATTCAACATCAGAATGGAGAAACTGTAATCTCTATATGAAAGTTTCAACCATACTGGACAGTTTAAAATGTAAAATCACTTGGGTTTTTGACAATTTTTAAATGTCCATGCCCATGATAGCTTTAAATTCTTGCTCATAGCCGACAGAAGAAAAACCTGACCTACTTTTTTACACTTACAGCATTTGGCAAGCACCCTCATCCAGACAGACTGATATTGTTATCTAATTACAGTATACATCTGAGCAGTTGAAAGTTAAGGGCCTTGCGCAAGGGCCCAACAATGTCAACTTGGTGGTGCTGGGGTTTGAACCTGGGACCTTCCAAACCCTAGCCCATAGAGCTAATCTTGACCCTTAACTGTTATTTTGACATATTTGAGTATGACATATTAAGATTTAATACTTTATACATTCTGCAATGCTTTTCTGTTCATCATATTTGTAAAGAGTGTTTATTTGAGTTACCAAAGACTTTTGGTCACCATTCTGATTACTCTAATTTATTCTCTCACATGAACAAGGTGTTTCAGGATACAGACCCTCCACACACCGGATGTTTTTTTAAGCACCATTCTGAGTAAACTATAGAGGTTGTTGTGTGTAAAAATCCCAGGAGATCAGCAGTATCTGAAATACTCAAACTAGCCCATCTGGCACCAATAACCATGCCATAATTGAAGTCATATAGATCACTTTTTTATCTCCATTGTGATCGCTGATGTGATCGTTAACCAAAGCTTTTGCCCTGTACCTGCATTGCTCAGCTGCCACTGCTACAAACCCAAGGGATTTGTATTAAATTGGACGGTGTGTATACTATAATAGGTTGATAAGCTGCAATAAACATCTATGGACAATTGTGCGTGTGTGTGTGTGTGTGTGTGTCTCAACTACTACTTAAGATGCTGAGTTTGAATCTTTGTTAACTAAGTTCCTAAGCCAACCAGGCTTGCACTTCATAGTACTGCAGAGGAAGCATATTTGTTAATGAAGCCAAAAGAGTAATGAGTTTCTGCTCGTCCTAATTAATTCAGGATTAGGTTGATGTTCATGAGGTGGAACAGTGTTAAAATATTACTAAAAATAGCTAAATGCCAATCTTCCCAACCTACTTTTATCTAAAATCCTTCTATAAAAGTTACTGTCTTACCTGCACATGATTTCGTGGGTCAGTAGCACACGACACATCTCAGGGTTCTTGTCCTGACCTTCATAGATGATCGCCTTGGAAAACAGAAATCAAAGGTTGGAGTGACACTGCTCATTTAGTTCATCTGGTACAACAAGATGAAACCCATGTACATTTGTGGACATGAGAATATTTTGTCAAACGTGATTTGATACTTGACCAAATAAAGACCTTAAAACCTCTATTGCACATACTTTAACACTGATCTGGGTTCATCTACAATCTATCATCTTCCCATACAATCACATGACTGCTTTCCAGTGATCCCCGAACTGCTCCAGTTCATCTCAGAATTCAAGAGCACAGCTTCCACTTGAGGAACACATGAGAGACACAGTGAGAGGGCTTGACAGCTTGAGCATTTTACAGCATGTGGTGAGGGCTGTGTTTAAATAAAATGTCGTGGGAATCCAGCAGTGTCATGCTCGTGTCTCTGACCATTCATTTTCTGAGTAGAGGCTACGATGTTGGCTTTAAGGAAATACATGAGGGGAGATAAGGGAGTTCAGAAGCAGGCATGTGTAGAAAGAGTTGGCTTCATCATTTCTAACCTGCCTAATTCTTGTGTTTTCACAAGACCTCCAGATCGACAGTTAAATGTAAGTTGTGGCAAAGGGCTTGTCATTATACAAAACTGTGCTTAATACAGGCTGTTAGAAAGAATAAAGAAAACCTGCTAAAGGTGAACAGTTTGATGAGGGTAAAGAAGTCATTATGATCTTTACACACACTGTACAGTATACTGATTTCATCCTTAATTCAGAAGATACCTCCTTCTAAAATAACAGCTGTAATGATGTGTTTTAATACATACTGTACATAAGAATAACATTTTGACCATGGACCATTCTTGAGAAATAGAATTAAATTGCTTGACAAGTCTAAAAGTCTTTGCATCTCCACCCTATGCTCTCAGACCTTAAAAATTCATGACTCATACTAGCCAGTTTTTCGAAAACTCAGAAAATCCATATTTACTGTCTACACTCTTTCTCTGTCTTTTCCCTCTCTTCATTATCTTCCTTTCTCTTTGTTGTTGTTTTTTTTTCTTATCTCACTTTGAAAGTGCCAAGGATGCTGGGCAAGATAGGATGTGTAATGGCCTGTGCTCTCACTGGAATTCTGCCTACTCTAGCGTGTAATGCAGCAAACAATCGCTGGGGTGTGTTGAGGATGGGTTGGAGGGAGAGGCGTGGAGGAAGGCATGAGGTGGGCATGGGGGCAAGCAGTTGGGATGCCAGACTGGAGCATGGAGGAACCATCTGGCAAGGCACCTCCTCAATTTTCTCCCGAATCTTCACGGCTTTGCTCTTACCCCTCCCCAGAACAAAATACATGTCCATGCCAGGCTGGGGAAGCTGAATATCAGAGGTGGTGCGCCATTCCAACCAAACCCTCGCTTGACAATGCCAAAGACATCACCTTGCTAGGACTCATGGATCTCGGTTAGATGCTTGCAGACTGGTCACAAATCTGTCCAGTCTATAACCTCCATCTAATATGCCTTATATTCTAGATGCCAATCTTCACACATTGCTTAAATGCTTAAACACCCCGAACTCATGTGCCTAGACTTTGTATAGGCATATAACTTATATGCCATTTCTATTAATTTTACAATGAATTCTGAATAATTAATAGCATTTATTGAATAATTGGCAGAAAATAAAAGCCAAAAAACGGGTTAGCTTCAGGGGGTTAACTTGAAACTGTAAATAACAGAAACACTAGTGCCAAAGTGTTTAAGTCTATTTTAAACAGGGTTAACTGGATGCGAGGATCATCCTACTTGTCAGTTGAGATGTTGGCTTACAGTGGCAGACAATTGATACATTGTTTGATGTTTAGGTATACTTTACACCACACAATGACACCGAAAGTGATATCACTGCAGCCAGCGCTGTAGCTGGCAAACTCACACAATCTAGTCAATTCAGTTACTTTTCTTTCACTTTGAAAGAAAAGGGCCAAGGGCTTTTAAAAGTACACAGAATGCATCACTGTCTACCTGCTGCTCCACTACTTGCTTCCCCACATTAATCCGTTTTATCAAAGGTTATTCAAGGCGGTCAACTTTATTTCTTTTATTAATCTCATGGCGCAATTTCCACACTGAAAATAAATACATCCGTTATAGACATATATGGCATATTTACAAAATATTTGAAACCTTATAGCTGTTGCAGTAACAGGACAAACACATTACGCATTTAATTATAATCACACCATAATAGCTGAGGAGGAGAAATGAATTAACCATGCAGGCTACACAAATTAGGACAAAGCAATCTTGACCTCCTTCTCTCTTTAGCACCTTACAAATTCTCAACAAGTGGTCAAATATTTCCTGGTAGCGTTAAGCCGTTTCAAGTCATCATAATTAGGTCGGTCATGTCAGAACTTTATATGCTTGACTTGTCTGTTTTATCTAAAACATATCACATAAATCAAAGATTTTAGAGACATACGTTCTACTTATGTTTATCTGTCAAAATATTCAAAAGAACTGAGAAACAAGCATAAGTCACATTTTATAATACATGTCAACTTGCCAACTACACTTTCCTTCTCCGGATCCTTCAACAACTTCGATATAAACAAAACCCTATAAATATGTGGAAACATGTTTCCTACAAGGTTAGTATCATCTGTTAGTGTGCCAACACCACGTCCTTTTTTCCAGGCTGCTGTGCAACTTTAAAGAGGTGCCGCAATTTCCTCCTTTGTTTCAAATCACACACATGCACGCACACACAAACACACGCACGCACACACACAAAATAGACAAATATTCCACCACACCCCACTTCAAATACACAGACATTCAGCTGCATATGCCAGAAAATTAGAACTGATCCATAGAAGGGGATAGAAGAGAAACTGCTAGACGACAAATTCCAGTCAGAGTAAAAAAAACTTACAGTATGTAAGAGACAGTAAAGGTTAAAAAAAAAATGGATTTCAAAACAAATATGCAAAGCTATAGGAGAAAGTGATGGAAGGATGTAGTGATATAAGGAATAGAGAAATAGTTAGAATATGTAATGAATGTGACAAATAGGTTTCTTACATCAACTGCTGCAGGCCCTGCCAGTAGCATGGTCTTTCTATTGCCTTGACCAAAAGACCATAACCATTCTTTATGTTACAGAACCATCAATGAGCATATATATATATATATATATATATATATATATATATATATATACACAGGTCCTTCTCAAAAAATTAGCATATTGTGATAAAGTTCATTATTTTCTGTAATGTACTGATAAACATTAGACTTTCATATATTTTAGATTCATTACACACAACTGAAGTAGTTCAAGCCTTTTATTGTTTTAATATTGATGATTGTGGCATACAGCTCATGAAAACCCAAAATACCAATAAAAGGCTTGAACTACTTCAGTTTGTGTGTAATGAATCTAAAATATATGAAAGTCTAATGTTTATCAGTACATTACAGAAAATAATGAACTTTATCACAATATGTTTTCAACACTAATTTTTTGAAAAGGACCTGTATATGATGGTGCTGTAACATTCTTCCAATATAAAGAGCATGCTAGTTTTTTTATTTATGTAATCAGGATTTTTGAACATTAAATCACTGACTCTATAAATGTAAATATCACTTGAGCTTCTTTGCAACAAAAAAAATGACTCAGCTCCAGTTTCACTCAATAATGACTAATAGTACATGAGCACTCTTCAGAACTCTTCACCTCTGCTCAAATCAGAGCCAAGGAGTCATTTTCCAGTCCAATAACATTATACATGTAGCTGCATTCATGATAACTCTGCCTGGGGGAGGGAAGTGGGGAAAGGTTGTGTGTTCCTGAACTAACTATGTTATAATTGACAAACCTGATGCCTTGACGTTAACTGTTAAAGTGGGTAGCACATTTGTGTATAGAAAAAGCGAAACATGATACTTGTTGACTACTTTTACATTTCTACATTTACAAATGAAATGCAAGTTGCATTTCAGTGTCATGTAACTGCTTCCTTCAAACACCTGTGGTTCTTTCTAGACAACGCATAGAACAAACAACAATCTTATTACACCTCACTTTTGTTATCCCTATTCCATTAGGTATAGGTACAGGATGGGGTTAATAAATAGTGAATGATTTTTGGCACTATATATAGTCTGAGGTCTAAAAAAAAAAAAAAAAGAGGTGTACAAAAAATAAATCTACAAAGAATTTGTAAGGGAGAAACATGCACAATGACAATGCATATAACAAAACACAATCTTATTACATCTGAATTCTGTTATACCTATTACATAAAGTTACTTTATTTTTTCCTTTAACTTTATACTGATAAACAGATTAAACAGAAAGAACACAAGTGACAAGGCACAAAAAAGTGCCAGTAGTCCTCCCACGGAGTGTGGCAAGGCAGTGAGTTGGGAAACAGCAGCTCTTCCCAGCACGCAGGCTCTTCATCCCACAACGAGCTTTTTAATGTACTTTCATATCACCCATGACACACATAGGAGACAGAGAGAGAGAGAGAGAGAGAGAGAGAGAGACAGTGCCTGCAGATATGTTAGTGACCTGCTAAGTGCTTGAGAGACTGCAGCTCATCATGACTCACACTCCAGGGCCACTGCAGATTATTGCTAAAAAGAATGACTGGTATAACCAATCATGTACCATGGTAGCACCTAAATCTGAAGTTGGTCCACTCAAACGTGTGCGTGAAAAAAAAATAATTGAATAAATGAAACTAAACATTTAGACTAATATTAGTTCTGGTTTTGTTTTTTGTTTCTACAGTTTTATAACTGTTTTTTGTGGATGATTTGTTGGTACGCACATGAAGCAGAATTGTGAGATTTTTTTAATGGCGTCGATTTGCATGCATTTTCCCCGCAAACTGATGTCTGCACTGCATTACACGCGTTACTGACGGATTGTTTACACGTGGTTAAAAGAGCGATTCGGTTCCCTGCATTCAGCGACAGGCTGGAGGAGCGCGCGCTCGCACTATGTGGCGGGGGATGCAAAACACGGGGCTTCCAGCAAACTGTTTCTCACGAGCTCACTTAGACTGTGGATTACAAGAAAATATAACTTTCAAGATCAAACTAATACATTTTTAAATAAATAAATGTTTTTGCTTCGTTGCATTGCGTATTATTTGTTTCTATTTGAGATTAAATAATTTAAACATTTCTACTTTTACTGTAAAGCCTTCTGTTTTCTTGACTTCTTGGCTTGAGTTTTGTATTAAATAAAGCTAAACATCCTGGGCACGTTTTAAAAAGTAGTATGGAGTGAGACTGGGTTTCGTTGTCTGTCTTACTTGTCTTTTAGTGAATAAATAGACAAAAATCATCTTAGTAAATGTTAATACTTTCAATAGTGTGAATAATATTAATTCCATTAATGATGTTAATTACAAATATTTAATTAACATAAGATCGCTATTAATTTATATTATGCAAATAGATTAGTAAGCACAAGAATATTAATGTTAATTTATTTTGCATACACCTTGCTAATACATACATTAATTCATTCAAAAAAGTACAGTAAGACTATACAGTTTAGGCGATGGCTAAGCAAATACTAACACCCTCGGCCAACATCAGGAGAGAAGAGAAGGTCGGAGATCGGAGAGAAGGGCTCGCGTGTGTAAGAAATGCTCAGTCTAATAAGCCTGCACGTGTGCTTAGGATTAAGTGAGCCTGATCTAGGACCAGCCTCTTTCAGTACATTTGGATCGCAAACAGTAGCGGGCGGGAAAACGTAGTACACCAGTTTTATCATCCATATAGCCAACCACAAGAAAGAATGACTTCGTGTTTCTCGTAAAAATAAGCAAATTTCTCATTTCACAGGGACACCTACAACTCATATTATCTTGATGTCAAAAAGCCTCTCCATCGGCGTCCTGACAGGGTCCAACCAGTGTGCTAAAAGGTCCTAACAGGGACCTCAAAATGTCTTAAGAGCGTAATAACAGCATCCTAACAATGTCCTTAAAAAGGTCGTATCATAGCCAGGGTCTGAACAGGGTCCTAAAAACATCACAGTGTCCTAAAAAGGTGATAACAGCATCCGAAAAGCATCAAGCAAAGTCTTAACCCCGTCGTAACAGAGTCCTAAGGGCATCCTGAAAAGGTCCTAACAGTGTTCTAACAATGTAATAGTGTCCTAACAGCATTCAACAAGGTCCTAGCATTATCATAACAACGTCCTCACAGTGTCCTAAGAGGGTCTTGATCGTGGCCGGCTGCATTCATGGGTTTGACACTACAGCTCCACACCCCGTATGAAACGTTATGAATGTTATTTAGGACAGCAGTCCACGATGCGGTTTGGCGCGTGGCCAACGTGTGATATTTTACGCTAACAGCTGGGTGGATACGGTTTTGCTTTTGTCGATTTTTTTTAAGACAGCATCCTTACCTGTTTAGTCATTGAATCAATGAGACGAACGTAAAAATCCTGCTCCGTTCTAATGCCTGAAAACAGAGGGAACAGACAGGGTTTAGGATGTTTAACCCTTTTGGGATTTTTTTTCTATACTTCTTTTTCTCTTATAAAACAGGCTGTTAGTCAAACCAAACCAAAATATGGAACTAAAACATAAGCGTGTTATTGTTGAATAAAATAATGCAGACATATGATAGAAATCATAAACCCATCGAGCTTACACAGAAATTGTACATTACAAATTTACTCACTTCTGGACTAACATTAAATCAAATCTACTGTCTCTGAGGAAGCAAATTGGAAGAAGACTTGTTGAAGACAATTGCAAATAAATAAATAAATAAATAAATATTTTTAAATACTTAATTAATTAAAACGTGCGGTCACTTCCGGTTGACACAACCATAGTTTTGTTATTTCACCTAGTTTATTTGGCAAAAGGAGAAAATTTATCCCACATTATACTGAGCATCACAGCACAGCATTTTAAGATACAGCCAACAGATGTGATGTCTTTTGTTTTGTTTTTTAACAGAACATCCATAGCGTTTAAAACTGATCAGTGATCAGGTTGCTGCCGAGCACACAGTCAGTGGTCAGCTTGGACAGGTCATCTTCTCTGGAATAACCCGTTAACCATTTCCGTGTAAACATTTGGTGGTCGACCTTAATTTTAAAGACCTTGGCTTTCAGGCAACGGGTTTGAAATGTTTAATTACAGTTATTATTTTTATTAAATAATTTACAGCGCGCACATCTTAAAAAGTTCGATCGATATCAGTTTCCTATATCAGATCATGTAGATCGATAACACCTGCTTTTAGTGTTAGTTTGTATTTTGTCGTCGAATATAAATGAGAAAGGTCTAGAAATACATGCATGTGTTACCGTTACTGTAGAGCAGCTGGAGTCTGTAATGGATGCCATTGTTCGTCTTTTCTCCTGTTGTCTCCTGAGCAAAGAAGATAACGTTACATTTCCTATAACAATACAGCGGAGGCCTAACTAATTTACCATCAATTTAACATAGCAGATGTTTGATTAATCCTGAGACCGTGTACACTAACACAAGTTATTCCGAGTAAAGCACATATCCCATGATCAACTATGAGTATGAGGGTTTGGTGGAAGGGCACGAGCTGTGAGAATTATATAGAATACATGTGAGCAAATCCGGGCGCGCTGTCGGGGATGCACTGAATAAGCACGACACAGTTACGTGTAGTGTAGAGTCTGGGCACTGAGGCTACATCTGTCACTGTTTCACTGTGAAATTGAGCTCAAATCCTAACAAAATACATGACTAACCAAAAATAAAATTACGGACAAAAAAGTTGAAATGGCCAAGACTGTTAAAATAATTATTCAAAAATAAATTATTTGTGCGCGGTGTGTGTGTGTGTGTGCGTGCGTGCGTGCAAACAATCTTTACACATTTATGGTCAGTGTATATAAAAACAGACAAATCATTTTATGCGTAAACTTCTTGCGAACTTGCAGTGGGCTCACACCTTCTCTTTTTCCACGAATCCGACGAATGATGTCCTTTCGATCTCCACGGGTTGCCCCTGTCGGTCATACAGAGCCAGCACGAAGTGGAAGAAGTTGGATTTTCGCAGGTTGGATGGTGGCTGCTTCTCAAAGTGCGCGCGAGCCAACCCCAGTCCACTGCGGACACACATATTACCACAGTCCCGATTACACACACACATACTCCACATCAGGCTGTTTACACTTAAACTCACTTTAACTGTTTAAGGTGTATTTAACCAAATTAGTCCATAATTCACTAGAGAAGAAGCATAAATAGTAGCAAAGCATTGAAACTATTTAGGCCTAAGCGTATTTATAATTATTCCAATTCCATTTACACTGACTGCTGTTCCTTCTATTTCTAATATTAATATGCATGCTGTAAACAAAATTAACAATAAGAACAAGAATACGAATTATAAACAAATAATAATTAATGAATAACAATATAATAATATTAATAATAGTAGTAATAATAATCATTATTATTATTTTTATTATTGTTATTATTATAGTTGTTTAATTCGAGGAGCAATCTTGTAAATATTCGTTAAATATGAATGGTCCCTTATTGAACCGTAACTGAAGTTTCTTAGTGTGGTGGTGTAAATATTGGATTCAGCCTTGTGCTCTTAGGGAGAAATTAATCAGCTTGTAAAATGATGGATAAACGGCGGGGTTACAAATCCAAAGTTCCGTAAATCATGAAGCGCAGTCCATTCTCTGACGCCGAGCAAAAGCCTGTCAATCCCAGCACATACGAGTGCGTAAAATGTTAACAGACTTTCCCCCCCAAAAAAAACCCACGCGGCTGTCCATGGAGTTACCGGCGCGTCTCCTCACCTCTGCGCGGCGGTGTTGGCGTCCAGCACGCCGGCGCTCTGCATCCACGTCCTCACGGCGTTCATCCCGGCGCCCAGCGGCTCCTGCTTAAGAGTGGTCCCGCCGCGCTGCACACTCTCCGGTATCCCGAACATGTAGAATCCCCCAGAACTAAAGATCAGACTGCTCCCTCCCTCTCCTCCTCCACCGCCGGACGGGCGCGCGCGTGTGTTTGCGCTCCGCTGTCCGCGTGCCGCCGAGCACCAGTAAAGCTGAAGAGTCCGCGCGCGCACACGCACGCACACACACACACACACACGCAGAGCGGGAGATGAATTGCGGAATTAAAATAACCTCACAACAATCAGTTCCGAGAGAGAGAGAGAGAGAGAGAAGGAGAGTCAGCGAGTTTCTGTTGTCACGTCGACTTTCCTTCGCGCGCAGATTTTAACGTTGACAATTCGCAGAAATGACGGGGGCGGAATGATTAGAGATTGTTAGAGTGCGCTACATGAAATGTCATCAATCTCCAACAAGTTTTCTCCTCTGTTTGCTTTTCTCATCTGCATGAATGTTTGTCCGTCCAAAGAAAGTGAAGTCATGAAGAAGAAATTAAATAAAAATTAGGATGAGGGTCGTTGAGGAGCTTGTCGTTGCCCCTTCTTGTTAAAACTTAAGTGATTTGTGCCCCTTCCCAAAGGACTCTCCTCTTTTGACTGTGTGCTCGAGGAGCCAAGCACGAACAAGCACATCGTGCCCGAAGGGTACTAGGGAGGGGCCGAGATTGTCGGACCGCCCTCGAACAAAGCCTAAAGGCCCGTGTCAGTTCTGGCTCATTGCATATTTAATCCCTCCTTCCTCTGCTCAGTCTACTGAACAAGCCTGCCAGAAGTCACACTCCAGACAGGGCTGGAGCAACAAAATCCACACAAAACGACACCCTTCGCATTTCCGCCATTAACTCTAGACGCAAGCTTGTCAAAAACACAAACACACAGTGCTGTCCTAAATACTGTAGCACAATAGTGGCACGGCTAAATCTTTTCCAGAGGGCAATGTATGGGTCGCTATGTGCAGCCTAACCCTAACCCAATATTATTTTTCGTTCTAGACTGGCTATTTATCATAGAAATGTCAGAACAGATCATACCTTTCTGTAATCCTGTAAGTCTATTTATTGGGAAATATTTCTGAAATTCTCTAGCAGGATTTTACTTTTTATTTAATTATTGAACGTAAAAATTACTGCACGATTGGTCCTGTTCTATTTTCTATTATTGTACAAGATCTTGATATATTTTGTTCAGCAACAATCGACAAAAGATAAAAGATGATTTGTGTAGTTTAGCTAAAATTACAGGAAGATGTTTACTATAAATTAACATTCAAATTGGCCTTGAACATTATGGGTTTTATTGTACACTTACATTAGTGTTTCAAATACAATGTAACATGATATAGATATACCAAAGAAAACTGTATCACTTTATTAAATCAAAACCTCTGTTCTGAGGGAACAACTCGAATATAACGAATTAAAAGCACAAACAATAATGAATTGGTCTACGTTTTAGCCAGGTAAGGGGTGTCGTTAACTCTAGAAGTTACATGCCAGCCTATAGTGGTCTAAAACAGCAACTGTTCGTTAAGAATTAATAAGAGGTATGCGTTCTGTATAATAAAATTCAACTGCAGGCTAAGCGCATGCATTCATACACAGGATGCAATACGAAATGTATAAATGCGTTGCACTGGGTCTAGATTGTATGTTTGTGTATTTGTGTGTGTCATTGTGATGTCATTTTCTCACATTGAGAGAACCGTTATTCCTGTGTTTGTTTGTTTATTTGTTTGCTCATCCATTCTTTCATGAATTTAATTTATTCATTAATTTTTTTAACGTGATGCACCCACAACTATATCCAGTTTCTAAATGGAATGAGATCATGAATAACCAAGCAGTATGCTTTTAAAATAAAACTGACATAACATTAAACTTTAGTATAACAACAACAACAACAACAATAATAATAAATTCTACATTCACATTCTAACCCTAGGTAAAAGTCGTCTGGTAGGTTAAGCTAAAACGAAACAGTCGCCTTATACTTTTTCGTAATTCATAAATTTAAAATTTTCGGTCATTGATGGCAAACAAAATTATTATATATAATCATGATAATATATAAAATATCATGTTGTTAATAATAATACTACTACTACTACTACTACTACTACTAATAATAATAATAATAATAATGAGGAAGAAGAAGATCCTGAATTATGTACTGTACTATTTAGTCTGTCCGGTTCATTCATCAGAAGAGAATTAAAGACTTCAAAAAAAAAAGAGAGAGTAAAACTACCTAGAATTATTTAGGCGATTCTATTTCTCTGTGTGTCTGAGGGAGAAATGCGCGGCTTTAAAGCGGATCTATCACACTCAATAAACTCGGAAATAGATCCTTTAGAACTGCAACAGCGCCATCGTGTGTTAAAATTAAAACAACCACTTATCTATTATGATATTTTGCTGTGCTTAGATAGATAGATAGATAGATAGATAGATAGATAGATAGATAGATAGATAGATAGATAGATAGATACTTGATCTCGATATTGATCTCGAAGGAAATTCCGTAACCGGGAAGATAAGTAACATCAATGACAATGTTGTTACCCTGTACACTCCAAAAACTGCTGGGTTAAAATAACATAACTTCACATAATGTAAATAGATTGTCACAGAAGAAGAAAATGTGGATAGCTCAATTTTGACAATAATATCAGACACAATCATATAATCCTAAGGTGACCATTTGTTAAATATAAAATAAATGTAACATAAACAGTCCGTAAATCTACAAAAAACAAGAGGCCCCTGTAAATCTGTTAAAAAAGGCATTTAATAAAAAATTTTAACTTTTTATATAGAAATTTTCAATATAAATCTTATAATGCCTACATGACATCAAATATTCTGCATCTTACACCCTAAAAAATGCTGGGTTAAAAACAACCCAGTTTGGGTTGTTTTTAACCCAGCTGCTGAGTAAATATAGGACTAACTAAATGCTGGGTTAATTTAACCCAGCAAGATGGGTTATTTGTTTAACCCAGCAAGATGGTTTAAATATTCAACCCAAATGCTAGGTCATATTTAACTATAATGCTGGGTTAATTTAACTCAGCAAGATGGGTTATTTGTTTAACCCAACAAGATGGGTTAAATATTCAATCCAAATGCTACGTCATATTTAACTATAATGCTGGGTTAATTCTACCACATAAATTGGTCAAATGTTCTACCCAAATGTTTGGGGTTTGTTGGTTCATTTTAACTGGAATGTTGGGTTAATTCTACCTCACAAATAGGTTATTATTATTTTCATGTTTTACAGTGAATCTGTATAAAAAAAAAATAATAATAAAAAAAAAACACCCATGTCTAATAAACAGTTAAATTACTTTGATATACTGGTCTATTACAAAAAAACATACATATATCCAATAAACAACATCCTATTAAATGGTCTAAGAAAAAACATTTATTTTTCAAAAGCACAAGAACAGATAATCAACAGTGACATCATTACTATACTATTACTGATAAGGGCAGAATGGAGTAATAGCACAAATAGACTGAGGCAGCTTCTACAGAGCAGGATCTCTCTGTGACTTCAGATATCTTTTCTGCAGAACAAAACTATCCAGCCCTGGTCTCATTTTAACATACAAACACTGTCAATGACCTTTCAGGTAGGCCTCGCTATTTCATAGCAACATTACAACTTTACTGAGAGCAGCGCTGGTCATTATCTCCCAACGTCAGGATGTAGGGGTACGGCCTCGACACTTCAGCCTGCTGGAGGTATTCCACCATGTTGGTGCCAACCTTAGAAAGAAAGAAATGAAAAAGTTTAAATTTTGTTGAATAGCAAACATTAAACTGAATAAGACTATTAATTTAGTGTGAAATAGGATTGATACAAAAAAATTACAAAGCTGCCCATTAAGATAGGATATAGGTAACCTAAAACAAAAACATGGAGACAGCTACTACCAAAAATAAAACAGCAAAATAAGCATGGTTTTTAGGATACAGCTCTATGTCAGACTAGTTGATATTGTGGTCTGCATTGATTTTAAGCTAATTACCGAAAAAAAATTCATAGCTGGTGTCATACTGGTACATTACAATCACCAAAATATTAATACTTCTGACTGATAGTTAATTTAACTTTGGTTAAAGAGGGCTACCTGGTTAGCTTACATGCTATTACTGGTGATACATTTGCATACTTGCCAAAAGGGGGAAAGGTGTAAAATATTGTTATAACTCGGGAGAAACGCAGGAGAAATTTGACCGCAGAGTAAATTACTAGCTGGTGAAAAACGGGAGGGTTAGCAGGTCTGTATATTTGTGAGAGGGTCAGTGGTTTGTAACACACCAGTATTTTATTGCCTCAAGCAGTGAGATTAATAAAGTTCTAAAGTGGTTGCTAATGCTAGCAAACTAACTAAATGCCTGGTCATGCTCGCACTACAGTTAACAGTTTAGCATTCATTCATCACTTCACCATCTTCGTAACCCTGCAAACATTCTACAGAGAAGCTAAAAAGCTCAGACATCTTAGCCGTTTCTTTCATACACAGGTGGGGTTTATGGCTAGCAGCTATTCTCAGCTAAATTATCATCCAGTACCTCAGACCAGCCGGAAAGTTTGTGTGTAACCTTAACACGGTAACAGTAATAAATGTTACATATAGTAATTTTTCAGTCATATGTGAATTAGGTGAGTGAACATGTGTATACAGACCTTGTATTTAACGTCATTTTCCCTTAAATGTCCGAGGAGGATGAACCGTCATCAGCGGTGTGGGAGCTCAAGAGTCACGAAGCTGAGTGACAGCCGCTGAATCCACCGGTGAACTTTGGGGGAGGGGCCGAGCAAACTTCAACCCAGCAGCTGGGTTACACAAAAACTACCCAACTCTCTGCAAATAACCCAGAAAAATGACCCAACAGCGGCAACCCAGCGTTTGGGTAGAAAAAACAACCCAGCATTTTTTAGAGTGTAATATTTTAACTATTCATTATTGAGCTATTACTATTTAATTTCCTTCAAAATGATATTAAAAGCAAAAATGATGAAAAGTTAAAAATTATTAGTAATTAAATGTGGGGTGAAAAAACCTCCTTTTGAAAAAACCTTTTTTGTCCTCAAAAATTTTACAGGTGAGGGCTCATGCCCATCAATCTGATCTACAGTATGCAGGAGAAACTCACAGGTGAGGAGACACTGCTTTGTGTAGTTAATATCAAAGACAAAAAACATCTCCACCAAAGAGTCTATATCAATAGCATTGCCTCCAACAATGGGAAAGGTCTGTCAGGTTCCTCTTGTGTCATTTCCAAGGCACAAAACGTGGAACAGTGCTCCAGTCATCTCCATATTTTGCAGATATCATTCCCATCATGCTGGTCCCCCTGGATTACACACCATCACTTAGTGTTGCAATATAGCTACAATTTACATCAAGCATTTTTGTTAAGGACGTACAGCTATGTATGTATTTAATGCAAAACGTTTTTCTCTTGTCAATACACAAAAGTACAAATGTGAACATGAATTTAGTGTATATTTCTGACTAACTTATCTCACTATTTAACGTGTGAGGGATAACAGGATACGGCGCTGCATCTGGATTAAATACGAAACATTCACCCCTTTTCAAATTCTCAACAAACCCTAGATGAATACGATATTTAAGTGATGAGTTTACAACGTACAATAAATATTTCATAAGGATGAAGAAAAAGCTCGTTTTATGACGCACAGTGACGCGTTCTCATTTATTGAATAATAAAAAACAGAATGAAAAAAAAAAAAAAAAAAAAAAAAAAATATATATATATATATATATATATATATATATATATATATATATATATATATATATATATATATTAACCCCACAGCACCATATCAAAGCATTTAATTTGAACAATAAAATATACTTGCTCCTACCACAACTTACTAAAAAATTAAGTACAAATTTACATTACGATCCAGTCAGAAGTGAAGAATCCAGAAAGTTCGCCAAAGAATAAAACAACTGCTGGTTCAAAATAACCTACAGAAACAGAAGACATATTAAGACAACTTTAAAATATTATAAAATATACCAACAGACACAGCTTTAGTGAAGATTACTAGTAATTTGCCTAAAATTACATTTAATAAATTTTTTTTCCTCATAATATACGGTATAGCCGACTATTGGCAAAAATATAAAAACATAAACTCCACACAGCTCCATATCAAAGTGCGACTTAAAAGGTGGAAAAGTGAATGAACATGAAAATGAGCTTACTCCTACCACAACTATACAACATTTAAAATTTAGATAAAAATTCATTATAACTCAACATAAAATATTGGCAGCTTTAAGTGGCGCGAAATGTAGAGTCCAGAAAGTGCGTCATGCCGTGTCTCAATTCCAAGAACGAAAAGAACAGACTTGACTCGCTGCATCACAGCCGGCGGTTGAGAAGTTCTTGCCGAGGTGAGGCAGCGCTGGGCGGCTACATGAGCGCTGGGCACCTGCATTGTCTGTCTGGAGCTCAAATCTCCGAAATCATTGAGACACTTTTTTAAATAGACTATAATCTTTAATAATCGATTGATGTTTTGAGCTGTACACACATACATTCTCTCTTAAACAACTCTTAAAACTACACTTTGTGATACAATAGAGAATAAAGAATAAACCAGTTTTTGGGTCAAAATAACCCAACCAGGTGTTCATTTGTAAATGACCCACTACATTTATTTTGACCCAACAGCAGCCCAACAGTGTGTTTAAAGTACCCGAAATAACCCAGAATTTTGACCCAGCATAAACAACCCATCCGTGTGTTTACAAAAACAACCCATCGTTTTTAGAGTATATTAATTAACGACATAACAAATCTATCATATTAGAAGAAGAAACATGTTTAAGATTTGATGTCTATTGTTATCATTTATATTATTGTACCTTTCCTCAGGTATGGCAAAATGTAATGCAGGTGAAAACATTAACAGGCAGAAGAGAGATACAGACCATGCAAGGGTCAGAGTTATTTAAATGATGTCCTAACCAAAAAAGGGAAAGAGTAAGAGATATGAGTGAGAGAAGAGGGAGAGGAGAGCTCAGAGAAAGGCTTGGCATGTTAACCAAGCAAGACACAAAGTATGAGAACAGAGCAGCTAGTTCTGAGTCTGACTCCCAGTCTGAACCAGAAAAACCTCCCACCGCAAGGTAGACCTGGAATTAACAGAAAGGGAATTTAACTGGAATATAAAGGTTATGTTTTTTTTAATGAATAGTTGAAATCCTAAATTATATTTGTAAAATGTTTTAAATTACCTACTCATCATTGGTGTCAAAAATACAACTATAGAGTAACTGTGTCATTGGTGTTACTATGCATTTTTAGATATTTTTACATATTTTTTAAACTTAGTACATATACTCAGCAAAAAAAGGAACGACCCTTTTTCAGGACTGTGTATTTCAACAATAATGTTGTAAAAATCCAAACTTTACAGATCTTCATTGTAAAGGGTTTAAACAATGTTTTCCATACATGTTCAATTAACCCTAATCAATTAATTAACCTGTACCTGTGGAATGGTCATTAAGACCTTAACAGCTTACAGAAAGTAGGCATTTAAGGTCACAGTTGTAAAAACGCAGGACACTAAAGAGACTTGTCTACTGACTATGAAAAACACCCAAAGAAAGACACCCAGGGTCGCTGCTCATCTGCGTGAACGTGCATTAGGCATGCTGCAGGGAGGCATGAGGACTGCTGATGTGGCTATAGGGCAATAAATCGCCATGTCCGCACCGTGAGACGCCTAAGACGGCGCTACAGGGAGACAGGAAGGACAGCTGATCATCCTCGCAGTGGAAGACCACGTGTAACAACACCTGCACAGGATGGGTACATCCGAATATCACACCTGCGTGACAGGTACAGGATGGCCACAACAACTGCCCGAGTCACACCAGGAACACACGATCCCTCCATCTCACAGCAAGAACTGACAAATCTGGTCCAGTCCATGAGGAGGAGATGCACTGCAGTACCTCAAGCAGCTGGTGGCCACCAGATACTGACTGCTACTGACTGATTTTGAGCCTCCCTTCATTCAGGGACACATTGGGAAACATTTTTACTTTATGTCTTATGGTGTCGACTCTTTTAGTGTTCATACAAATATTTACACATTAAGTTTACTGAAAGTAAAAACAGTTGAAAGTCAGAGGACGGTTCTTTTTTTGCTGAGTATATATATATATATATATAGTGGTTAGTGGTTAGCACCGTCACCTTGTTTTGACTACTGAACTCTAAAGGTAACCACTAGACGTACTGACCCTAAAACACAAGAAAAGTCAGCTCCAATATATTAAAATCCATATAAAAAAGACAGACATTTGTGAATTCTGTTCTATAGATTGATGAAACAAAGTTGAACCTTTTGGGCCTATAAGTCAATGGTATGTTTGGAGGAGAAAGAATGAAGCATATGCAGAAAAGTGCACCCTGCTTACAGTGAAGCATGGTGGGGCTGCTTTGCTTCCTCTGGTGCTGGAAACCTGCAGTGCGTAGAGGGTAAGATGGATTCAGTCAAATACCTTTGAAAGGTAATGCCATCTGTGGAAGCTGAAACTTCAGTGCCATTTAACTTTCCAACAGAACAATGATCCCAAGCATACTTCAAAATCCACCAAGACTTGGTTTGAAATGTCCTGGACGGTTCTAGAGTGGCCATCATGGATGCCTGACTTGGGTCCAATAGAAAAATTTGAAAACTGCAGTTTTGCACACAAGGATGAGCATGACAAATGGCCTAAGATCCTTCAGAAACACTGTCAGAAGCTAATGTCTGGCTATACAGGCTCAACCAACCGCCAAAGATATTTCTCATCAAGGGGTTGAATAATATAGATACTGTGATAGTCATTAAAAGTAGCATTTTGGAGAAACCACTTGTTATATTAGTTGTGTTGAGCTATTTATATTGTTGTTGTTTCACTGATTTATTACAAACAGCTGCAAATTAGTAAATTTGGCCAAAAAAAACACATTTTCAAGTGAGTGGAAGCGCAACTGTACGGTTGTAATTTGAAAAAATATATTTATAAGCATTTAATGTTGTTTAGATTTTATGTAACAAGCCATGACAAAACAACAACATATCAATTATTTAGTTAAATGTATATAAAAAAAAAAAGATAAATTCTTTTTACTTTTTGTGTATTTGTAAAATTGTAAAGTAAGTTGTTGCTGTTAAAGAAGTTCTAGGTGTGAAAGAAGAGATACATTTCTTTGAGATTTTTTATGACCCAAATTCCACCTTTTCTGTAGAATAATCGAATTATGTTTAATAATCAAAATAATATATTTGAACACACGTGATCATAACTCGCAGCATTGGGACCAAACAACTATAAGAAAGCCACTTTTGAAAGTCAAAAATCTTCAATTTGCTAACGGGCATTAAGATTGGACATGAAAGCAATGGAAAAATTTAACCCTTTTCCAGAGCAATGGGCATCAGGTTAGGGAAGGAAATGCTGAAGCAGGCCTCCTGGGGCAGTGGTATGATCTGGGGTTGATTTAGTTGGTCAGGTCTGGGCTCAGCAACATTATAGGACAATAAAATTAAGTCAGCTGAATTTACTGAATGACTGGGTTATGCAATCAATGGAGTTTTGTCTTCCTTGCTGCCAAGGTGATATTACAGGATGACAATATCAAGATTCATTGTGTTTAAATTGGGAAAGAGTGATTCTGGGAGCATGAGGAATTCTTTTCACACACAAATTAGACACCACGGATTCCTGACCTTAACCCCATCGAACATTCATGGGATGCGTTACAGCAGGCTTTACAATGTGGGTTGGCTTTCCATAATTAATCCTTAGTTAAAAATCCTTTACAGTCAATCATTGTACCAGAGTCACCACCAGAAACTATTTCTTCTCTGATGATGCTCTTTCCAGCATCTGCCTTTAGTTCCTGATTATTGTGTTTAGAAAGTAAAATCGATGGTCAATTGTATTCGGAAGAGGTAAATGACTTGGCCATTGCAGAACATTCAACTTCTTTGGCTTAAACAATATATATGTTTACTTCCCAAGTATGCTTTGGGTCATTGTCCATCTACCTGTGAAATATCTTCCAGTAAGTTTTGAAGAATTTAGCTAAATCGGAGCATATAATAGTCCTATACAGACCTAAGAATTAATTCTGCTGCTTTTAATAGTTGTTACATCAATAAACACAATGACAACAGTTCCACTGGCATTTTACATGTACACATGAGGCGTTTTGGATAATGAGCAACTCTTTCCCTTCTTTATACTTTTCAATAATAAATTATTTAAGTTCTTATGCCTTAGTTAATTTCAACTCCAATATATTATGATATACAGCAAATAAGCAAAACTTTGTCAATACTTAAATATTTATGGACCTGACAGCATGCAGTCAGTGCTGGTCTTCTGTTTTTGATGGTCCTTTATTATTGATGGTGGGAGTAAACAGGATCCTGACAAAGTGTGCATAGCAGCAGGTGGGCTATAATCATACATCAGGCATATTGAATTAAGTCACACTTATACTCAGTGGAATCTAGTAGTGTCATGTTACCAAAGATGAATTATATGCACTGAATCGATACAGTCATGAAATTTAATACTTGAATAATTTTATTTTTACTTGTTTGCAGGAAAAAAAAAAAAAGTCCAGTACTTTGTTATAGTTCTTGAATTTTATTTGGAACAATTTGTGTAATCCCACGTTTAGAAATGTATATTATTGTTTGTTTATTAATAAAATAAACAAATATTTATCAAGACTTATTGGACTTTGGATTATTTATTTAAACTGAGTGGTTATTGGAGCACTTTTTCCTTCTGGTGGTTTATTTCTTTAAAAACTAAAAAAAAAAAAACCTACACTATTCACTGTACATGAAATCATCTCATAAATTAAAAAAAAGGCTTGTTTTAATTTAAATTAAAATTTCTACATCTCTTACTTACTGAACCTTTTAATGAGAAATATGCAGATTTACAAGAAACAAAAAACATTTAAAGTAAGCAATAACTTAATGCCAATGTCCCCATGAACAGGATAATCGGGTGTTGCAAGTAGACTTTCATTCTATTTAAAACATTTAAGGGCAAACTGGTTGGTTTACGAGTCAACTGGAAGCAATTTAATTTGTATAATTATGTGAACTGAAAGAATAATGAAAGCACAAAGTAAACTGTACACAAGACTGAAATACTACTTAATTTTATTTTTCTTTCAAAATGTGCAAAATCACTAACCATATGGTTCAGCTGATGATTTGTGTTCATACATTGTATATGTATTCATCTACACAATTTCACCAAATATTTTAATACTGTCAATCTGACAAAAAAAAAAAAAAAAAAAAAAAAAAACCAGTAAAATCCCATTCAGCATATTTAGGCTCAATCCCACTTCTACCTGGAGAGGACATCAAAGTGTTCTCATGAACCCAAATGCTACGTCATAATGGTTGATACTGCTTCAATACTGTCCGGCATATCAAATAACAAAACTCATTGAAAGGTGATTTATACATGTACATATATAGATATATAAGCAAGTATATATGTGAACATCCATGTACACATATATACAGTATCCAACAGGCTGTAGCTCATGTTCACAAGGGTTACATGCTGGTAAGGACAGAGCTGACTTGGAAGCATATATGACAGTCAGAGCAGGACGGCATGGCATCAAGCTACATAAATGACAACCTCACTACAACGCGGTCTACCGGTTCCTTAGAGAACCATGTAAAGTTGGGAGGCTCATTATAATAGACATGAAAGAAGCCAAGATGGCTCAAAAGCAGCCCACATAGTGCAACATTTCCAACATAATTTTTCAGTGCTTGCCTCTGTTGACAATACAAGCTAATCATCCTGTGAATAACTGTTTGACCCTGAATATGTCTGAGCATCCAGATTGAAGGTTTGGATTTGGAGGACATCCATCAAAATCAGTTTTAAATGTGATACATGTATAATAAAATTTACATGTAACATTTCTTAATTCTGTTTTAGAATTTTCTTCTTTAGATCTTCTCTACTTTTGGTTAAGAATTTTTGAAATAAATGTTTAGGCTTATTTGTAGTGCAATTGAAAATTATGGACCACTTGAACATAATGTTTACAGAAATTATGGCAAAGTGTCATTGAAAAAAAAAAAAACTTATGTGGAATTAAAAATCGGTTAGAAAGATAAAAAAAAAAAAAAAAAAAGAGAAAGATAATTCACAAATCTGAAGAACTCGTGAGCACCTAAAAACGATGCCTTCAACAGATTTATAACAGTCGTGATGCATTTGTGTGTATGTCATGAAAAAAGGGCACATACAGTTTAGATCAACTACCTACAGGAGTCTAATAAGATGTCTTGAGGACTTCTCAACATTGGCAGCATTGAAGTGTGACTATGGCAAAAAACCACTGAGAAAAATCACAGAGCACAGCTCTGCTCAAAGGGATGGTGGGACACTTGAAATGGACAGCAGCTTATTTAACCTGTAGCCTCTTCCATGGTTTCGTTATCCATTCTGGAATCCATTCTGGATTGGGTTGCAACATTTGAGGAGCTCTCGCCAGCTTGTGCTGCCTTCTCCCCAGGCACTAAATCTCGCTGCTCTTCCTGTTCTGCATTTGGATTGGCTGGTGATGTGTCAGGAGGAGCTGGGGCAGGAGTGCTGGTGGAAGGTGACTGGCCTTTGAGAGGGCCATGGCAAAGGGGGCAGGACTCCTGCACATACAGCCACTTTTTCAGGCAGCCTGCATGAAAAAAGTGTCCGCAAGGTGTGATGACTGCTGACTTCATGTCCTACAAAAACAAGAAAATGAGAAGATAAAATTTAACATAAGGGGTGGAAGTCAAATTTTACGGGAACACAAAATTACCAAGGGAAAATGTCCTTTTATGAAGATTATACTTGTGACTGTAGTGCTAACACGGTCATCATATGCATTATTACACAACCATCTGTAATGCTGCCATTAATACACTACTTCTAGTGCATTGCACAGTCACCGTCAATTAATAGCTTCTGAGATTGGACAAATGGAACAACAGAAAATGTGAAACAGAATTTGGTAAGAGTTATTGTCCATAGTCTAATAGCTTATAAACATGCCCAATTATGATCAAGTGCAACTGACAAATCCATCACTTTTCTCCTTAACCGTCACATAAATGCACATGCTCACACACACCTGATAGCAGATGGCACAGATATCATTGTACTGCTGTAATTGCAGTGCTGAGGCGGTGGGCAAGCTCTCAATCTTGTGGACGGCATCACGACGCAACAAGAAGCTCTGCCAGCCGAGTTGTGCTCGCAGCCACACGTTGTAGTAGGCATGCAACAGAATGATGGTGGAACCCATCACGCTCCACTGTCCAAATAGCGTCTCACACACACCGTAGGCCACCACAAAAAGTGCCACCACAAACTCCAGGAGTCTATAGGTTCCATTCACAAAATACATGACTTCATCCATGTTCTCAACTGGAGCCTTGCGTATCTCCTCCACCATGAACAGCACATAGATCAGCAACGTGCCAAGCACCTGAGGGATAACCGATGCTTTAAAAATGGTTGTATGTGCATGAGACAATGCCTACGTGTAAATTGTTTTTCATACCACTTTTATGCATGTAAAACTGACTGAAACAATATGGTGTGCACCTGCAGTGAGGTGAGGATGCTGGAGGAGATTATAATGAGCAGCCAGAAGTCCATATGAAAGAATTGGCAGATCATGTAGACCATGTAGGCAGGAAAAATCAGCAGGAAAAGACACAGGCTCACTGCTCGAAAGTGCTTCCACAGACTCCTATAACATACATACAGGTTATAATAAAAACCCCATGGTTGAGATGAGTAGACCATTTCAGTCAATAGAGGATGATGGCAATACCCCCAACATTTGTACTTGCTGATACTAATCGTATGCCTCAAATAACCTTAAAATATACTTCAAACAGGAATAGAGCTCTTAAAGATGACTATTTGAGTCATTTGAGACCTTGCTGTGACCATATATCTGTTTGGATCAATTCCAAAATATAATAGTTTGCTCCACCCATATGCTCATTTATGGATTGACTGGGTTTTAGGAAAAGTCAGCTCCTGCCAAGATGGCAATAACCAGAGCTTCTACACCTATGGGTAGGGTTGGGTATCGTTTTTTTTTTTTTTCCGATACCGGTGCCAAATCGATACTTTGAAAATGGTACCGGTGCCAAAACGGTGCCTGAACCGATACCTTTAAGCCACAAAATTATAGTGGATGACTCAAGAATAAATTTTTATTGAACAAAAAATTTTATGCTTAAAATTGAACAATATATTAAAAGTTTAAAGTATATATGAACATTTAAGCTTCAAATTTTAGCAATTCTTTTGCAGAAATTTCACCATATTTGCCGTTTCTGTCAAAATACGACTCCTTTCCTGACTTATTGCCCTGCACAGGACATGTATGCAAGATTTGCATTTTGCTATTAACATTACATTATCCTACTACTAACCTGCGGAAAGGCTGCTGACGGCATCATAATCGGTGACTCCTTTTTGCTACAGTTGGTGTGACTGGGACTGAGGGTCGTCCACACTGATAGCGCCAGCTGTTGTCCACAAGCTGTCAAACACGGTGCCTCCCTCTGCTTTTAACTTTATTCCGTGTATTTAATCTGCTTTTAACTTTATTCCGTGTATTTAATCTGCTTTTAACTTTATTCCGTGTATTTATTCTGCTTTTAACTTTATTCCGTGTATTTATTCTGCTTTTAACTTTATTCCGTGTATTTATTCTGCTTTTAACTTTATTCCGTGTATTTAATCTGCTTTTAACTTTATTCCGTGTATTTAATCTGCTTTTAACTTTATTCCGTGTATTTAATCTGCTTTTAACTTTATTCCGTGTATTTAATCTGCTTTTAACTTTATTCCGTGTATTTAATCTGCTTTTAACTTTATTCCGTGTATTTAATCTGCTTTTAACTTTATTCCGTGTATTTAATCTGCTTTTAACTTTATTCCGTGTATTTATTCTGCTTTTAACTTTATTCCGTATATTTATTCTGCTTTTAACTTTATTCCGTATATTTATTCTGCTTTTAACTTTATTCCGTATATTTATTCTGCTTTTAACTTTATTCCGTGTATTTATTCTGCTTTTAACTTTATTCCGTATATTTATTCTGCTTTTAACTTTATTCCGTATATTTATTCTGCTTTTAACTTTATTCCGTATATTTATTCTGCTTTTAACTTTATTCCGTGTATTTATTCTGCTTTTAACTTTATTCCGTATATTTATTCTGCTTTTAACTTTATTCCGTGTATTTATTCTGCTTTTAACTTTATTCCGTATATTTATTCTGCTTTTAACTTTATTCCGTGTATTTATTCTGCTTTTAACTTTATTCCGTATATTTATTCTGCTTTTAACTTTATTCCGTATATTTATTCTGCTTTTAACTTTATTCCGTGTATTTATTCTGCTTTTAACTTTATTCCGTGTATTTATTCTGCTTTTAACTTTATTCCGTGTATTTATTCTGCTTTTAACTTTATTCCGTATATTTATTCTGCTTTTAACTTTATTCCGTATATTTATTCTGCTTTTAACTTTATTCCGTATATTTATTCTGCTTTTAACTTTATTCCGTGTATTTATTCTGCTTTTAACTTTATTCCGTATATTTATTCTGCTTTTAACTTTATTCCGTGTATTTAATCTGCTTTTAACTTTATTCCGTGTATTTAATCTGCTTTTAACTTTATTCCGTGTATTTATTCTGCTTTTAACTTTATTCCGTGTATTTATTCTGCTTTTAACTTTATTCCGTATATTTATTCTGCTTTTAACTTTATTCCGTGTATTTATTCTGCTTTTAACTTTATTCCGTATATTTATTCTGCTTTTAACTTTATTCCGTGTATTTAATCTGCTTTAAACTTTATTCCGTGTATTTATTCTGCTTTTAACTTTATTCCGTGTATTTATTCTGCTTTTAACTTTATTCCGTATATTTATTCTGCTTTTAACTTTATTCCGTATATTTATTCTGCTTTTAACTTTATTCCGTATATTTATTCTGCTTTTAACTTTATTCCGTGTATTTATTCTGCTTTTAACTTTATTCCGTATATTTATTCTGCTTTTAACTTTATTCCGTGTATTTATTCTGCTTTTAACTTTATTCCGTATATTTATTCTGCTTTTAACTTTATTCCGTGTATTTATTCTGCTTTTAACTTTATTCCGTATATTTATTCTGCTTTTAACTTTATTCCGTATATTTATTCTGCTTTTAACTTTATTCCGTGTATTTAATCTGCTTTTAACTTTATTCCGTGTATTTATTCTGCTTTTAACTTTATTCCGTGTATTTATTCTGCTTTTAACTTTATTCCGTATATTTATTCTGCTTTTAACTTTATTCCGTATATTTATTCTGCTTTTAACTTTATTCCGTATATTTATTCTGCTTTTAACTTTATTCCGTGTATTTATTCTGCTTTTAACTTTATTCCGTGTATTTATTCTGCTTTTAACTTTATTCCGTGTATTTATTCTGCTTTTAACTTTATTCCGTGTATTTATTCTGCTTTTAACTTTATTCCGTGTATTTATTCTGCTTTTAACTTTATTCCGTGTATTTATTCTGCTTTTAACTTTATTCCGTATATTTATTCTGCTTTTAACTTTATTCCGTATATTTATTCTGCTTTTAACTTTATTCCGTGTATTTATTCTGCTTTTAACTTTATTCCGTATATTTATTCTGCTTTTAACTTTATTCCGTATATTTATTCTGCTTTTAACTTTATTCCGTATATTTATTCTGCTTTTAACTTTATTCCGTGTATTTATTCTGCTTTTAACTTTATTCCGTATATTTATTCTGCTTTTAACTTTATTCCGTGTATTTATTCTGCTTTTAACTTTATTCCGTATATTTATTCTGCTTTTAACTTTATTCCGTATATTTATTCTGCTTTTAACTTTATTCCGTGTATTTATTCTGCTTTTAACTTTATTCCGTATATTTATTCTGCTTTTAACTTTATTCCGTATATTTATTCTGCTTTTAACTTTATTCCGTATATTTATTCTGCTTTTAACTTTATTCCGTGTATTTATTCTGCTTTTAACTTTATTCCGTATATTTATTCTGCTTTTAACTTTATTCCGTATATTTATTCTGCTTTTAACTTTATTCCGTGTATTTAATCTGCTTTTAACTTTATTCCGTGTATTTAATCTGCTTTTAACTTTATTCCGTGTATTTATTCTGCTTTTAACTTTATTCCGTGTATTTATTCTGCTTTTAACTTTATTCCGTATATTTATTCTGCTTTTAACTTTATTCCGTGTATTTATTCTGCTTTTAACTTTATTCCGTATATTTATTCTGCTTTTAACTTTATTCCGTGTATTTAATCTGCTTTAAACTTTATTCCGTGTATTTATTCTGCTTTTAACTTTATTCCGTCTGCCCTCGAATGTTTCAGTAGATTTGACGTGTTTCCGCCTTTACACGCAACTGCTGTGAAACATTTGCTGCACGTCGCGGTGTCTGAATCCTTTATTGTGAAATACAGCCACACTTTCGACGGTTTAGTTTTAGGCATTTTAACGAGAGTTGTTTAATTTAGCATGCTAAGCTATCGGTAGAGCGCCAGCTGCCGTCAGAGCGAGTGTAACGTTAGTTACTGCATTCACGCGCATGTCGGATGGTCTCTCATTTCCGGATGATTTGTGCTTTTAATTTTTTTTATTTAATCTAATAAACTATTAATCTACAAAAATATATGAATCTAGAGAACAAATATTTCAATCAACAGTTCAGGCATTTAAGTGGCACCGAAATGAGGCACCGAAATTCGCGTTCTGTTTCGGTCCGGTACATACCGGTTCTATAGGTACCGGTGCCGTATTGGCACCAGTTTTCGGTACCCAACCCTACCTATGGGTGACTCATGGAGGGTTTATCCAGGTTGATTTAAAGAGTATGATTGTAACTCATATTTACCGTCTATAATATTTAGTCTGTAATGAAATTCTTGCCCAGAAACAAGACAACAACAACCAAATAACGACAATAAAATACGCAAAGTAGAATAATTATAAGGAGACATGTGCTCTTATGTAAGTGAAGATGCTCACTTGTCCCTGGAAGCCCCCAGTGCCAGCACTATGGGGTCAGCAATCTCCAGCATGGATTGCAAAATAGAGGCCACAACGATAAAAAGGATGATGCTCAGGAGAAAGGCCCGATGGATTACCTGCAGCTCAATAAGCCCTGTCTGAACAGACAGAATCAGCAAAGTGATTCCTTCTGTCATTCCCCTAAGAAAAGAGAGGAAGATGGTCATTAAGCTGTAAGGCACTGATGCTGATCTAAAGTATGTAACTTTTAGAACAACAAAATGCATTAATTAATCTTAGTAAATAAGTAAATATAAAATTAAGACATTTACTAGATCACACCTTTCATATCGGTGTTGAAAACTGACCTGTGCATGGCGTTATCATTCATAAAGGCTCTGTAGCCTTGTAGGTAGAACTTGCAGAGCGTGAGGACGCCCAGCGCCACAAAAGACACGGTGAAGACCAGCCCCAACAGCGAGTATGGACTACAACAGCACTCTGCAATGCTGCATACATGCAAACGTAGCAATTTAATCCAAATCATAATATATTTTTTCAAGACAAAACAGATATGATCCATTATAAATGAGATCACGAAAGGCAGATGTGAGAGCGCCTTTCATCCATCTGGCCAGTGCTGAATGCATTTCATGATGCCATATTAGCTAAATGCAACCGAATATCTCTGTAAACTAGCAACATTGTGGACATCAACATATTAACTAATCTGTGTTTACGCCACTGCACTCATGAACAAGGCACATAGCACATTCCTTCCGGGTGTGTTACAAGAGCAGTGCAAAACAAGTGTTTATCTGGTTGTGTGTGTGTGTGTGTGTGTGTGTGTGTGTGTGTGTGTGTGTGTGTGTGTGTGTTGGAGAAGGCCTGCTAGCTGTTGAGTAACTGTCACATGTTGAAGGAGGGCTACAAGGGGGTCTTTTTGCTTTCAAACCTGGTAAGGAAGAGGAAGAGCAGTCTCTCGCGTGAGGGAGGTTGGTTCCGTGTGCTGAAGTATGTATAGATCTGCAGTGTGAAGAGCACCAACCAGAAGCACATGAAGAGCATTGGCAAGACTAGCTGATTCCACAAAGACATGCCCAGAGCCAGAAGCCCATATACCTCCACCACCTAGAGAGAGTGAATGTGAGTGAATCAGTAAAGCTTCAAGAGGTTACATCAAACTTCAGAATGAGGTTATTTTTTTTCAAAATTATTTGACTTTAACAATGCCATGTTTGTAGGTAACAGATGAGCTGTTGTGAATATTTTTTAAACTACTGATCTCCTGGAAACAATTTACGCAGAAAAGGGTAAAAATGCCTGGTTGATGACAATGCTCTGCGGGAAATTACAATACACCTCAAGTGTTGATGTGTTGGGCTTTCACCTCGATCACAGCAGGAGGAAGAGTTACTACAAAATTTGTCAGCTCAAACCAGTCTGCTCATTCTCTTCTAATTTCTTACCAACATGGTGTTTCAAGCCTGCACACTCTACATACAAAATGATCTTTAATTTTTGTGCACAATTCTGGGTGATCTCTTGTTTAAAACTTGTTGTGCAGGAAATTTCTAACACAGATCACATTTCCCCCCCCCCAATCACTGATGCCGCATGGTTGGCTGACTGGATGGATAACTGCATAAATGTGTAGGTGTTTACCAAAGTGAGTATATATTTAAAACACAAAAACATTTGTTTGAAGACGGGCATGTAAATCGCAGTATCATGCACCTGTGCAAGCTCCCGGTAGGCATTCTTGGCCAGGTTGTAGGGTACCAGCAGGTTAGATGCAAGGAAGTAGAGAACCTCAAGCCCGGTGAAGATCATGGCAAAGCGGTTTATAAAGACGATAGTTTCCAAAGGGACAAGGCACAGACGGGCCACCAGAGGGAGGAGGTGAGCTGAGAACAGCCAAATCTGTTTTGTCTGCATTACACAAGAGCACAGTGTACACACCACCAGTTGACCTGTAAAAAAAAAAAAAAGAAGAAGAAAAAAAAGGCGTGTAAAAACTGCATTCATTCAGTCCTTAAGCAGTGTCACTTGGGTGTAGCCTAGAGAGGATAAACAAATGCAAGTCTGACGTACTATGTGCTTGTCATTAGAGAGTCATTCACTAAATACTAGATGTGGACTCCATATGTATTTTCCTCTGGGGCTTTGTTTGTACCAAAATGCTTTCACAGCCTGAAAAGTCATATGCCATAAAAGAGTGCATTTCAAGCATCATTTACCCTACAAAGTAAAACACACTATTACTACGGTTTACATGCCATGCTGAATAACATTTTATACATTATATTTTCATCATAACTTTTTGGCCTTTCACATAATGCTATTGATTTGTACTAGCATTGTGCCGTCATTCAACAAAGGAACACAAATCATAAACACCGGATTTATATGGGGTGCGGGACAGTACAACGTGAGAGGAGAGTGCTAAATAAATGTCTGAACTATAATTTAAATTGAAGGCGAGTTTTTATTTTTAATACATTTGCAAAAATTTTTTAAAAATGCGTGTCATTTTGGGATGAACTGATGGGCAAAAGGTAATTTAATCCAATTAAAACAATGTTGATTGAAAAAAAAAATACTATCTAAATACTCTAAACGTATACACTGATCAGACAAAACATTAAAACAACTGGCAAGATAAGTGAATAATAATTCTCTCATTACAATGGCATCTGTCAAGGGGTGGGATATATTAAGCAGCAACTCCAGCAACACTCAGCTGTTTAAAGGTGATGTACGGAAAGTAGCAAAAATTGTCAAGCTTAAGAATCTGAGAGACTTTGCAAATACCAACTTGTGATGGCTAAGAGTTCAGAACCTTCCAAAACAGCAGTGTTGTAGGCCGTTGCTAAGTTAATACAGACCACAGACCAGTCAGAATGCCCATGCTGTCAAGTGTCCACTACTGAAACGGGCACTTGAAGAACGGAATTGGATCATGAGTCAATGGAAGGAGGCCCCCTAGTCTGAGGAATCACACTTTCTTTAACTTCAAATCGCTGTCAAATTCAGCTGGGAACACCGAACACGTACCACCTACCTAGTGCTGGGCGATATGGCAAAAAAAGTAATCTCGATCATTTTTGGTCCATATTGAACGATAACGATATATATTTCGATATAAGCTGCATATTTCGATGCTGCCAGCTTTAAAAGAGAATCCCAACAATGACTGAAGCCACAAAAATTAAAGGGTTCATTAAATTACATTTTAAAGTATAGTTTATTAACAAAAACAGATGACAGATTTGGCCTTAAAAAGTAAGATACTATAGGCACATGCTCAGAATCTTTACAAGGCAAAGATTTTTATTAAAACAAAAAACACTTGTTTGTGATGATAAAAAGTATCTTGTGATGATATATTACAATGTTTTGAGATTTTTAAACAATAATGAGAAACAACATTTAGACCACACACACTAGGGCTGTCTTTATCCCACAATTCAGAGTTAAATGAAGGCTATTTCACACGGCCACAATAAACTGACATAATGGCTTAAGCACGCAATGACAACAAAAATGGAATGAATTATGCAGCTATCAATCTGGGCCAGGACAATTTCACTATTACTATATAGTTGTGTACCTGCTAGGTGTTGTATAGTTCATATTTGCTTGGCCAGAATGGTTTAAACCACCAAAATAACGTTTTATCGATAAACTGCGCAGCTTTCGCCAGCGTGAACACTCCCGTTAGTAACGAGGCGAATAAGGAGATAAACTTCAGCCGCAGAATCAGAAGCTGCGAATAAGGAGATAAACTTCAGCCTCATGTACTTAGGGGCATCATATCTTTCGCTAGAAAGTTAGAAACGGCCCTGGTTATATCCTTGCTCCTTTTGGACACCTTTCATAAGGTGTAATGGCCACGAAAGACGACACGATCGATATCTGCTTTGCTACAGCCCCACTGCTAGCGCTGCTAGTTGACGGAGTAGCATCGGCCCGCATTTTCATGCTCTGTGTGGTCGTGTGGGTGATGCGTTCATATAACGGAGTTCGTGCTACCTTTTTTGTCGACAATTTCAACATCTTTGGATAATAACTCGAGGTTAGATTCACTTTCGTTGCTGCTTCCACTCATTTTTTTTGTCGTCCTGGTGTCAAGTTTGCTTCGCAAAGTGCGGTAGGAAATTAACTTTGACCTGCACGGCACGCGCAAGCTGCACGCTGATTGGTTGTTGACGTATTGTTCTGCTGTGTGATTGGCTCTTAGATTAATCCATATCGAGCAAAAAATGTCTAGAGCTTTTCATCGTTTTTAAAATCAAATAAATCGCGATTCGATATATCGTTTATCGGCCCAACCCTACACCTACCTAAACATTCTTGCAGACCAGAAACCCCATGTACAGTGAGAGTGGCCTCTGTCAGCAGGATAATGCACCCTGATTTTATTTAAAATTTTTTAAATGCCCACATTTTTCTGCTTCATTCTTTTCCAAATGCAGCATTGCAGTAACTGTAGTTTTAAATAAATCACCTGGTAATTTCTCTCTGGTGACATGCTTTTTCTTAGTCAATCAGAAAACACTCACTGACATTCAGGACATTATATAGCACTTCCCTCTTGTTTTGCAGCTTTTCCAACTCTTATACTGATACACATACGCAGGAAAAAGTGATTGTTCAGTAGTAACAGATTCATTGTGTGTATATTTAAGAGTTTTGGAATCGTCAACAACCAACAGTATAAACATTAAAACATAATTAAGAGCTGAAGAAGGCTAGGTTCACTAAACTACGCAGCGCTTTAGTGCTTAAGAAAAAGATGGACTAGAGATGTATGATGATTTTTTGCTAAACAGGTTAAATGGAGGATTATAAATCACAAAATAACACTCAGATCCAGGGACAATGGACATACTGCTACTTAAAACCAATGCAAGCTACAGTGAACAATAATAGCCTTACAGTTTGCCGAAATTCAGCAAACAAACAAGCCATAATACTAACATTTACAGATTTAGGATCTATGGCTGAACTTTAATATTTTCACATGCTCAGAATTGTCTCTCATTCAGAAAGCAGTTAAACATTTCAACTTTTACTCGCTTTCACACACATGCACACGCATAATATGTTTCTTGGCAAAATGTAAATAAACGTTCCATTTGGCTCTTTAAAAAAATAAAGCCAGAGGAGGGTCTTATCACCTTTTATTTTCAGGAACATAATGTGGATTTCACAAAAAAAGATGAATTGTTATTCATTTTCTAAGAAATTGGACGAACAGTTTTACCAAAATTCCTATTTTCTTATCTTAGATGCATCATCAATTTTGCACGCAAAACTTGTATCACAACATTCAGCCAGCTCTTCTGAGCGCTAGAGAAAAGTCTACGTCATTTTCAAATTAAAAGGATTAGTTTGGGATCTGTGCCGAATCGCTTTCCTCACCCGTCCCTAGCTTGGTCATTTTTTCGTCTGATCACAACATTAAACAGCTCTAAAATGGCTACTACTTTGGAAATAATTATGTCATACTTAGTTCTGCCCGCCCCGCCCCCCCCAAAAAAAAAAAATACATGGAGACTTAAGAGTGTAGAGACAGTGAATCAGCAAAAATAAATAAAAGCTACTTCTGTTTCTTTCTCATCGATTTTGCCTCAATTTTGCACACATCCCCATCAAAACATTTGGCATGAGTCTCTGAACACCCCACCAAAAATGGAGAAAATTTCCAAATGGTTTGAAAGTCCAAGTATTTATTTGGGACGCAACATAAAAAAAAAATTTTAATAAAAAAAGTTCTCACAGGGATGCACAGCCTTCTTACTCTAATGATTTTTCTCAAAATCTGCCAGAATGCATTAAAAATCATTCTTGCAAACATTTTTTAAATAACCTTTCCATTCACATAAATGGAAGAGGAGATCATGTTGCATGAGGGTGACTGTGTGCGAGAGTCAGCTGGGCAGTCGGGGCCGTTGCTATGACAACCGGGCTAAAAACCATACCCTCTCCACTTACACACACTCACTGGACTCACAGTGTATAAGTAACTTGTATAAATAACTCGGAAACTATGTGAGCTAAGAATTTGCTCTTTAAACAGGAACAGTATCAATGTCCTTCATCTACTACAAGGTTTTTCTAGGAATTGTTTCTAGTTTAGAACTTACACTCCCAAATATCCTGAAAACATATATTTACATTATGCAAAAACAGAAAATCTATATAACTTAATTCCAACCCAAGACCTAACACCAATGGATCCACTGAATGACACTACGGATCTATTTCAAGCTGTTTCCCATAAACAAAACTCTGAGACAACCCTCTATTCAGAGTGAAATCCAAGTTTTTTCCTCTCAGGTTTTATCTATCACTGTGGTTAACCCTTTCAGCCAGAGATATGATTGAAAGCATTTTATCTGAAACCCACTGCTCCGGGAATGCTAAGAAAACAGAAGCACCAATGACGACAGTAACCATACTGAACGAAAGCACTGAAGATACCAAGGGTGAATACTTCCTTATTTCAGATCTGGTAAAGCAAGAACTGATTATTTACCAATAAGGGCTGTGGTAAATCGGTTCATGGAGAGTGGATCCAGGTACAGGGGTCCTTCATAGCCAGAGTCCAGCTCACTACGAACATAATCCCTGCAAAGAACATAACATATAGCACAATATACCACACCCTGTACACCGTTGAAATCTGAACTGGAAATAGTCCATCTAATCTGGTCACCTTGAATGCCCAATCAACCACATGAAGAAAATTATTTTCAATGGTGAAGTTGTTAACTGTGTAGCTTTTTTTTTTTTTTTTTTTGACAATCCCACCCAAAAAAATTTATGTGGCAAATTAATTGTTAGTGCTCATTTGCAATATTTATCCAAGTGGTTTTTCATAGTTGCTGCTCATTCAGAAGACCTGATCTGTAATAGGTGTGGCTATGACCAGACACCAGCAAAATCCAGTGTGAAAGTTTGCCCACTCTGTAGTGCGCATCAAGCATAGTAGTGTGTCAGTGTGTGTGGACACACCTGGAGAGCTGGTGGCCAGCAAACAGCAGCACAGCGGTGAGCACATACAGGTAGAGACGCATCAAATGCTGCCGGGGCAGAGTCAGCAACACCAGGCTGAGGATGTAGCCTGTGGAGAGAGGGAAAACAGAAACATTGATAAACTCACCCTTTATAAGCTACACATGATTAGTTAGTTCTACATAGCATCGCTCAAAGCGAGTCAGTTTCCACCATAATGTTTGCTTTTGACTGCAGCTGCTCATGACCAGTTACAAAACGCAGACATGACTTGGCTAATAAGTAGAGATTTTTTTTTGTCTAACCCTGTAATAGTTGGCAGTCATTGAGCATACAGTCCAGCAGCTCACTTCACAGGAGTTCATACTTTCTGAAGCCACAGTATATGCTGAGGCTGTTACCCTACCTGCTGCTATATACAGAACACAAAGGCAGAACTATTTCTACTATACACAAACTGCATTCATACAATATAAAAATGTTTTTCAGTACTGTGTGTAAATCTTATAAAACAAAATGAAACAAACTCAATTTCTGACATGGTTATATATCAAACTGTATACAGAATAGATATATTTATACATATATTGCATATTAAAGCAAACTGCCAAACGCTTCAAGACAGACCGCTTGACACACCCATATAGAACTTGCATTGAACTTCAGACACAAAGAAAATGCACACAATACATGTGACGTGTGTCACAAGTCATGTGATTACTATGACATCAATCACAACAGTGCTGCAATTGAACAAATCTCAAAGGAGTGTTATAGCAGAAGTCACACCAAGACTTTAAAGGGGACATACAGTCTCAATTTTGCATAGGTTAATATGATTCTTTAGGGTCCTAATGAAAAGTTTGTAATATACTTTAATTAAAAATTCTCAATTGTTGTGTAAAAAAAAAAACATTACTTTTACCTGGTAAAAAGTAGTTCTGTTCTCAGCAACCTGTTTCAGTACATGCTCCTTTAAATGTTAATGACCTCTATTGAACCCGCCCCCCAGTTCTGTGGGGCGTGTCTTCACAATACAAGTGGGGTATAGCTTTGACAACAGTTAAAAATATTTAAAAAACAGTTAAAAATAATTTTACATGATGTTAGAATTATTTTATATATAAAGGAGTTATTTCTACTCTCTTGCTCTCTTCCTCATAGATCTGATATTAACGTGTTAAATCTTCCCTGCTGCTTATCTTCCTGTCTCCTCTTGCATCTGTTCATTCATGCTCACCTTCCCATACTCTGTCTCTCTCTCTCTCCCTCTCTCTCCTTCCACTTATCTTCCTCTCCTTTCATTCAAATTCAAATTTTATTTGTCACATACACAGTCATACACAGTATGATGTGCAGTGAAATGCTTATACGACAGCCAAAAAGAAAATAAAAGCTTATACGTAAGGAATAAAATAAAATAAATTTAACTAGTAAAATAGTTGTACAAATATACATTTAGTCATTTGGCAGACGCTCTTATCCAGAGCGACTTACATTTTTTTTTATCTCATTATACATCTGAGCAGTTGAGGGTTAAGGGCCTTGCTCAAGGGCCCAACAGTGGCAACTTGGTGGTTGTGAGGTTTGAACCTGGGATCTTCCGAACCGTAGTTCAATGCCTTAACCACTGAGCTACACCTGGCCCCCAGGGGTAGCTGGGGGCCAATGTACAAATGAAGTCATAATAAAAATATTACAAAATATAGGGGATATATATATATATATATATATATATATATATATATATATATATATATATATATATATATATATATATATATATATAGATATGTAATTTTTTTTTTTATACATTTTTATTTTATATATATTTCCCCTATATTTTGTAATATTTTTATTATGCACTCGTTATAAAATTTTACATGTGAATCTGGTTGTAAAACTTTGACTTCCCAGACCGGGAATCGAACTCGAGTTGCTGCGCTGAGAGCGCCGTATCCTAACCACTAGACCACGGAGGATTAATGGCTGCCGCTTGGAAATGCCGGCTATTCAACCCGCGACCTTATACACACGAAGCATTGTTTTTTCGGGATCTCACCAGGACATTTACAATGGTTCATTTGTACTAACATATGTCTATAGCACAGGCATTTGGTCAAACATATAAAAACCAATCTTTTGCTGTTAATAAACAGAGACCTTTTTGACAGACGTGTGTGTGTGTGTGTGTGTGTGTGTGTGTGTGTGTGTGTGTGTGTGTGTGTGTGTGTGTGTGACTGAGTCATATAGATGCCGGGAATAGGACATCATACACGCGAAGCATTGTGTGTGTGTGTGTTTGACTGAGTCTCTCCTGGTGTCAGAAAAGCTTACCGAAGCATAGCGCACTCGCCTCGTTACTAAACGAACTTTAGAAAAACTTTATAAATATGTAGTGCAAAAAAGCATGTGCCTTGAGGGGGAATCGAACCCGGGTCTCCCACATGAAAGCGCCAAATCCTAACCACTAGACCACCACACTACAGCAACAAACAGCACACCACACTCATGTAGGCGCCATTTTGCTCCAGTGTAGAAAAACAATGGCCGACGGCTCTTTCACTCGGGGCGGGTCTTTGCTAAAACACCAGTGTCAATCAACTGTAGTAGGAGCGACCTCTGTCGGTGTGACTTCACACCGACAGGCTTTTGAAAACGGCCTGATTTCAGAAGGGGCATCTTATATTATTAAATTAAAAGAAAATCGCTGGGCGGCTCTTTATCACTGTAGAGTGGTTGTGTACACCCTCTCCTAACACACAATGCAGTCCAAACTGCTTGAAAAAGTCCATGTAGCACCGTAGGTTCCTTTTAATATCTTCTGACAAAGTCATACTCATCATCTTGCATCGCAGTGCTATATCAGTCCACAGATCTCAACTCCTGACCAAACATGAGCAATTATTCCTGCAACAGCTAAATCGAGTCAGAGTAAAGCTGGCTTAGGATCACCAATCTTTGGAGCCTATTCTGTTAAAACAAAACTAGTTGATTATACTTCGTAAAAAACATTTACCAAGTACAATCATCAAAAATTATTTAATTTCCTGAGCACAGTGAACATGGAGCTGCATTCAACCTATCTAATTATTTTGATTCATATACAATTTTCACATTTCATACAAATTTTCATAATTTTCTTTTGATTGTGTAAAGCTGCTTTGCGACAATGACAACTGTTAAAAGTGCTATACAAATAAAACTGAATTTATACAATTTTTATACATTTTAACTGAATTCCTATACAATTATGAAAATGACTAGATTAAATCAGCGGTTATATTGCATCCACTGCTTTTCTCTTTATGTTTCCTGGTCCAAATTGTTAGGCCAGATATCTGCAGCGACTTGTTCTTTGCCTCAGCTGGTGCCTCCCAGTTTACCAACTCACATTTTCCCAACTTTTTCAAAATGAGAAGACTAGCTCCAAAATCTATAATAAATGATTTATAATAATAGACATGCACTGGTTGGTTGGACAGTGACCAGAATTGGCTGGTTTTCCGCTTGATGGGCAATGACGATCAGCTTTGGATATAACTGGTTCTGTTTCAAGTGCACAAGCTTCTGATGGTGCAACAGAAATATTTTTATGGCGTTAAAAATTGACCGTCTTAAAAAGCCAGACATAAAATATTGATACTTACAGTATCGCAATATAAAGCATCTAGGCATCAGGTCATATTGGGTGGCCACTGGTGATTCCTCTCTCTAATGATTAGTTCACTTCATGTTGTTAGATCAGTACAGGTTCAAACTAGTATTACTGAAACTACACCAAAACCAAATAGCTCAGAAGGTCTTTGATCAGTTGTTTAGTTCTACAGCCTAATGCAGTTGTTCTTGAAATTAACGTATAGGTTCCTAAGGAAACCTGCTCCTCTCTACTGGTCAGTCTGCAATTTTAGTGGGCTCATATATAGTTATTCAAAGTAAACTAGTTTGGGTAATATTTTGCTTTAATAATAAATAAATGAACCTGATATTACGCATTTTTAAATCGGTTCAATAAATAGAAAGTGTTCTGAATTTATACATTTTAAGCATTTGCAATAACCATGATCACACTAAGGATGGTTTCGTTCAACAACAACAAAATTATTTTTTGCTAAAACATTATCTTCTTAATGCTATTCAGAGCCCTGTGTTTCACAACAGTCAGGATGTTAGAAGCACAGTTATGTTGATCTACTGTTATAGATCGACTAATCCATTTAATTTAATTACAGTCCTTGTCCCATTATTCAATCACAGAAGGGGAATCTATTCAATGGCTGAAGTATGTTTGACTCTGTTACAACAGGTGGAAATACACCCCTTTCAACTTGTTTGTTTGATTTCCTGGTTGACCCATTACCTCATACATCAAAACAACAGGCAAACCGGTAGCATACAGCGGCTGGTGCAATAACTAGAGATGTTCCGATACCATTTTTTCCCTCCCGATACCGATACTTGGGATCAGGGTATCGGCTGATACCGAGTACTGATCCGATACCTGGGTGTGTATCTGTACAGTGTGTGTGTGTATGTAATATATATATATATATATATATATATATATATATATATATATATATATATATATATATATATATAGAATTTCATTTTTTTTATTTTAAGTAAAATACTACTAGCCCTGTGTAACGGGTTTGACCCTAAGTGCACGGGCGACACCATGAAACACGGACACGAGGCGAGGTCTTATAGGTAAAAGCGTAATTTATTTAGAAAAATGGGGAAGGAAAGGGTTAAAGGCTCTCTGCGGCCTTTTCCGCTTCGGCGGCAGGGATGAGAAGGCGGGCTCTACGCGGAAGTGAAGGTGCCGCGGGAGCTCGCGAAGCTCGTTCACGCGCTCCTCTCGCAGAGATCAAAGGCGCCCCCCTTTTTAAAGTCTATGGGGCGCATCACATCGCCCCGCTCTTGTGCCACTGTCTCTCATAAAATCCACCGCGTCGCAAAGTCCAGCTTCCCAACAGTCAGACCCCGAGCTACACTCCCCGCTGTGTTTTATAGCGCCGGGATCATTAGCGGCGATAGCTCATGGGCCGTTGCCTGATTCTGCAGCCCTGCTCCTTCACATACCTAAAGAGGGGGGAGGCCGCCTAACTAGTGAGCGAGGAGTGATATCAATTTGGGCGCACGCCCATCACAGGCGCACGCCATGACACTCTGTAAGTAAGCTAAGCTAGCAAAGCTAGCGGGCATAAATAGGTTATGTTTAGGAAAATGGTATCGGATCGGTACGTGGACTCAAATACTCGCCGATTCCGATGCCAGATTTTTTTGTGGTATCTGCAGCATTTCCGATACCAGTATTGGAACAACCCTAGCAATAACACAACCTACTGGACTGGAGTGTGGAGCAGAAGATGAGCAGGAAAAAACTTATAATCTTATTGTAGGAGATGTCTTAAAAAATTTTTTTTTTTAAAACAATATGTTACCCGGCATTTTCACATTTATTAAATACTTTAGCAGTTTTAATACTTCAAAACCTATAAGAAATATAACTGCTTGAGACAAATCAGACAGGAAACAGTGCTATCAATCTGCTGACAGTCTATATTTGATTCACAGCTATAGATGAAAGCCTGTTGTACGAGAGCCATTTGCAAAACCAGCTTCAATGTGGTCATGTTATAAATTGTTTGATATAACTAAACTTAGAAAATATGTGCACAAATACACACTATACAAACTACACAACTGTACAATTCTGAAATGCTGACAAAGTTTGCGCATGTGGTAATAAAAAAGCAGCAATACTCAAAATCTAAGACTAGATGCTGGATTTCATATAATTTACAAGGCGCTGTACAAAATGTATATCCGTGTTCATTTCCCCCCCAAACTGTGTAGCTTATCTGACTAATAACTTGGATGACATTTTCAACTACAAATAAAGCTGGCCACATTACACCAGAACCAGGATTAATTGCTCAACAACTCCATCAGCAATGAACAGACAGGTCTTTGTAAAAACATTACATGGTTTGAAGAAGACCATAATGTTTACACAGATGTTTAACCAACTGCTCAATGACATGACTGTTTGCTTATCTGTCCCCATTTAGTTGTCCCCAACGTCCATACTCTGTGATAGACGGAACTTTGTCCTGTTCTCATAAAATGCCTTTTTGCAGCCGCTTACAAAAAGGTGCACAGAGAACTGTTAGTGTTGTTTTTTTTTTTTATCCCTCCAATTAATCTTAATCTTCTTATCAGCAGCATAACTGGGCTGAAAAGTATTCTAATAAACAGCTGTTTTTTTTTCCAAACTGAACTGGAAAAATCATGAACAGAGAAGTGTGTTCGTGTATGTGCGCGCGCGTGTGAGAGAGAGAGAGAGAGAGAGAGAGAGAGGTGCATGCGAGTACATGTGTGAGAGTACGTGTGTGTGCGGCCGCGCAAGTATATGCATTGGGGGAGAGAATTCTAACTTTAACTCTAGGTTTCTCTCAGATGTCCTTATTTAAGGCAATTTCAGTCTTGTAAAGCCCAAAAAAGTCATGTGATCCGCAGGACAAACTGCAACTGGCCTGCAACGCTGTTATGTTTGTACCAGGTGAGAATTACATCAGACATCAACATCAAAAAGTATAAAATTATAACAGCATCAGTATGCCATTGTACATACCCACATAGTGCAGGTACAGAGCCAGGTACTTGTACTGAAACAGTGGGTTGTTGTTTAAGCTGCTCCTCTGGATTTTCTGGAAAAAGGAGCTTACATCCCAGCGGTACAGGACCTCCAGCAGGATGATGCTGGGCACCCGGAGGCCCACGTTCAGCACAGCCTCCACACGCTCCCACACTGCCATGGCCACCAGCTTGAAGAGAAAAAAAGGAGTTAGAAAAAATAAGTCAAGTTTTTTCCAAAAATATTACTGCTAAATGTAAGAGACGTGTTGAAAGACCTGTAGCCAAGCACAAACGCGTCAATATGGAGCCTAAACCTAATTATACAACAGTTAGTTCCAACTGAGTAATCTGGACAAGAGGCATGCCACAAGTGGTGATGGACAGTAACAGCACTAGGACATTCAACTACAGGTATCACAAGTGCTCCAATAACTGTTAATTACACAAACTGCTGGTCAAAGCATGGGTGAAAGTAGGTCAGTACTGTCACAGGGCTGACAGTGGAAAAAATTCCTGAGCCTGAACTTTTTTTCCTTGCCCCTGAGGTGAGTAGAGGTGGGGGTACTACTGTATGTATGTGACGCACTTTTAACACATAACTTGTTGGCCCCTGGGCCCAAATATATAAACAGCCTATGTATAACCCTGATCATCATTATTGTCAAGTGGCTCTTTTTAGATGTTTTCATATTTGCATTATGTCTCCAGTATTATTCAAGAAAATACAGCATTTTCTTCTCAATATGTTCAGTGCCTAGATATACATTATTAGCCCATCTTAGTACAATTACTGGAAGTAAATGCTACAAATGCTACAGCCAAACCAAGACAGGTCAGTAATACCCCTTTTCCACTGCTCTGGTTCAATATGAAAATAAATATGTTGTACAGGAAAAAAATATTTTTTTTTTTCCTATACTATACAATATGTATACTTTTATATTCTTTATTTTATAATAGTAATATAATAGTAATAATAGTTTCATCAAATTTTTCATCATAAACAATGTTTATTATATACACATACATATATATACAGTGGTGTGAAAAACTATTTGCCCCTTCCTGATTTCTTATTCTTTTGCATGTTTGTCACACTTAAATGTTTCTGCTCATCATATTAGTCAAAGATAACATAATTGAACACAAAATGCAGTTTTTAAATGAAGGTTTACGTTATTAAGGGAGAAAATGAACTCCCATGGCCCTGTGTGGAAAAAGTGATTGCCCCCCTTGTTAAAAAATAACAAGGTTATTGTGGTTTATCACACCTGAGTTCAATTTCTGTAGTCACCCCCAGGCCTGATTACTGCCACACCTGTTTCAATCAAGAAATCACTTAAATAGGAGCTACCTGACACAGAGAAGTAGACCAAAAGCACCTCAAAAGCTAGACATCATGCCAAGGTCCAAAGAAATTCAGGAACAAATGAAAACAAAAGTAATTGAGATCTATCAGTCTGGTAAAGGTTATAAAGCCATTTCTAAAGCTTTGGGACTCCAGCGAACCACAGTGAGAGCCATTATCCACAAATGGCAAAAACATGGAACAGTGATGAACCTTCCCAGGAGTGGCCGGCCGACCAAAATTACCCCAAGAGCGCAGAGACGACTCATCCGAGAGGCCACAAAAGACCCCAGGACAACATCTAAAGAACTGCAGGCCTCACTTGCCTCAATTAAGGTCAGTGTTCACGACTCCACCATAAGAAAGAGACTGGGCAAAAAACGGCCTGCATGGCAGATTTCCAAGGCGCAAACCACTTTTAAGCGAAAAGAACATTAAGGCTCGTCTCAACTTTGCTAAAAAACATCTCAATGATTGCCAAGACTTTTGGGAAAATACCTTGTGGACCGACGAGACAAAAGTTGAACTTTTTGGAAGGTGCGTGTCCCGTTACATCTGGCGTAAAAGTAACACAGCATTTCAGAAAAAGAACATCATACCAACAGTAAAATATGGTGGTGGTAGTGTGATGGTCTGGGGTTGTTTTGCTGCTTTAGGACCTGGAATGCTTGCTGTGATAGATGGAACCATGAATTCTACTGTCTACCAAAAAATCCTGAAGGAGAATGTCCGGCCATCTGTTCGTCAACTCAAGCTGAAGCGATCTTGGGTGCTGCAGCAGGACAATGACCCAAAACACACCAGCAAATCCACCTCTGAATGGCTGAAGAAAAACAAAATGAAGACTTTGGAGTGGCCTAGTCAAAGTCCTGACCTGAATCCTATTGAGATGTTGTGGCATGACCTTAAAAAGGCGGTTCATGCTAGAAAACCCTCAAATAAAGCTGAATTACAACAATTCTGCAAAGATGAGTGGGCCAAAATTCCTCCAGAGCGCTGTAAAAGACTCGTTGCAAGTTATCGCAAACGCTTGATTGCAGTTATTGCTGCTAAGGGTGGCCCAACCAGTTATTAGGTTCAGGGGGCAATTACTTTTTCACACAGGGCCAAGTAGGTTTGGATTTTTTTTCTCCCTAAATAATAAAACCCCTCATTTAAAAACTGCATTTTGTGTTTTCTCGTGTTATCTTTGACTAATAGTTAAATGTGTTTGATGATCAGAAACATTTTGTGTGACAAACATGCAAAAGAATAAGAAATCAGGAGGGGGGCAAATAGTTTTTCACACCACTGTAAATGTTTTTCCGCATTTTTTGCTTATTCATGTTCAAAGCCCTGAAAAATAAATGTGCCACAAAATAAACATTATACAAGAATTTGTACTAATGGTCTTGACGGTTGTCACGTGCCTAGGGTTTATTATAATTGTAATATATTTGATGATTATAATAAACATATGAATTTATGTTCTAATATAATCTTTGATAGCGATTATGTGTGGTGGGGGGGTGGGGGGGGGCAGTCCATGGCAGACGGGCATTTTAGCGCATAACACCGGTTCCCAATTTTGGAACCAGTGGCGCGCTTTTCCACAGGGAAAAAATCGCGAGAACCCGTGACGTCGCGAGAACCCGTGACGTCGCGAGAACCCGTGACGTCGCGAGCGGTGGGCGGAGTTATAGGGAGTGTTTAAAAAATGGCGGCGACCCAAACGTGGCAATAATAGTACTCCAAAGTACACAGGAATTGACTAATTGATTATCCTCCGGTAATTTCTTACAATAAAGTGACGAGTGGGTGGGCAATATTAAATGACAGGTCAAGCTCAACACGTTCTCCGCACGCACGACTTCTCGATTCTGCCTGCATGCGCGTGCAACATTTATTTTCTGTGTGCACTCGCTCAACTTCGTCCAGTGTAAAAAAAAAAATAAAAATAAAAAAAACAGCCACAAAACCAGCCAATCACAGACATCCACACACTACTGCTGATTGGCTGTTCCTTTTCTATCACCTGCGCATCTCAGATCTAGAGAAATGACGGATCAATATCCGCGAACTAGATTTTTTTTCCCCTGACAAAATCTGCCTGACAAAATCCCACATTCAAAGCCAGTCATAGAAGCACTTTTGCAAGACAACACATCTGATAATGCTACAATAATAATAATAATTTTTTTACAACTTAATAATTGCTTCCAAGTCGTCCGGAATCGCCTATGAACCTGGGGCAGTGGTGGCTCCTGGGCTAGGACTAGGGTTGGGTACCGAAACCCGGTGCCAATACGGCACCGGTACCTATAGAACCGGTATGTACCGGACCGAAACAGAACGCGAATTTCGGTGCGTCATTTCGGTGCCACTTAAATGCCTGAACTGTCGATTGAAATATTTGTTCTCTAGATTCATATATTTTTGTAGATTAATCGTTTATTAGATTAAATAAAAAAAATTAAAAGCACAAATCATCCGGAAATGAGAGACCATCCGACATGCGCGTGAATGCAGTAACTAACGTTACACTCGCTCTGACGGCAGCAGGCGGTCTACCGATAGCTTAGCATGCTAAATTAAACAACTCTCGTTAAAATGCCTAAAACTAAACAGTCGAAAGTGTGGCTGTACTTCACAAGAAAGGATTCCGGCACCGCGACGTGCAGCAAATGTTTTACAGCAGTTGCGTGTAAAGGCGGAAACACGTCAAATCTAATGAAACATTCGATGGCAGACGGAATAAAGTTAAAAGCAGAATAAATACACGGAATAAAGTTAAAAGCAGAATAAATATACGGAATAAAGTTAAAAGCAGACGGAGGCACCGTGTTTAACAGCTTGTGGACAACAGCTGGCGCTATCAGTGTGGACGACCCTCAGTCCCAGTCACACCAACTGTAGCAAAAAGGAGTCACCGATTATGATGACGTCAGCAGCCTTTCCGCAGGTTAGTAGTAGGATAATGTAATGTTAATAGCAAAATGGAAATCTTGCATTCATGCTAACAAATAGTCAAACGATTTGTAAAAAACTAATGTAACATGGATTCTGTTTATAATTATGGCTTTCCAGCCTGTACTAGTAGCACTACAACAGTGACCCCATTTACCATTGTAAAGAGGCTATACATGTCCTGTGCAGAGCAATAAGTCAGGAAAGGAGTCGTATTTTGACAGAAAAGGCAAATATGGTGAAATTTCTGCAAAAGAATTGCTAAAATTTGAAGCTTACATATTCATATATACTTTAAACTTTAAATATATTGTTCAATTTTAAGCATAAAATTTTTTGTTCAATAAAAATTCATTCTTGAGTCATCCACTATAATTTTTTGGCTTAAAAGTATCGGTTCAGGCACCGTTTTGGCACCGGTACCGTTTTCAAAGTATCGATTTGGCACCGGTATCGAAAAAAACCCAAACGATACCCAACCCTAGCTAGGACACCGAGTTACTGATCGGAAGTTCGATCCCGAGCTCGACCAGGTTGCCACTGTTGGCCGCTTGAGCAAGGCCCTTAACCCTACAGTATCTGCTCCAGGGGCGCTGAATCATGGCTAACCCTACGTATGCGAAGAAGGAATTTCACTGTTAGTTGTTCCACCAAACGCAAAAGCATTCGTGTTGGTGGAGTGAAATAACTAGATAAATAAAGAAACAGATCATAAACTACTGATTGTAAATTGTGTTTGTGGAACAATTGTATAAAAGCAATCTCACACTTGATGTCTTTGGAAATCAGGCTGCACCCTCATGCCAACGACTAGAGTTGGGTACCGAAACCCTAGGTACCTATGTAGTAGAACTGAATCAGAATGCAGATTTCGGTGGCTCAATTCAATTTATTTACGTGTAACCATACACTCAACTAGGGCTGCAACAACTAATCGATAAAATCGATAATGAAATTCGTTGTCAACGAATGCCGTTATCGATTAGTTGGGCTGCTCACGTTACTGAGGAGCGCGACCACAAGATGCACAAATACACAGACACACAGATACACAGTCGCTCGCGCAATGGAGGTTACAAAAGCGTTTGCAGGAAAAAGCGCGCGCCCCAAGTCCTCCCAGGTAGGGGAGCAACTTACATTAAACGCCTATCAGGTGTTAAAATCGAGTGGTTTTCTGACGTTCGTAGTGTCCGGTGAGCGCGGATGAAGCGCCGAGGGTTTTCTACACATAGGAGTCAGTGACAGAGTTCACACGTGTTTTGGTGACGTGCGTTTGTCCGGCTGCGCGGTTATACGGTGTCAAAAAAAACAAACGTTGCATGCAGCTTTTTCAGCTTGTTCAAATCCTAACGGACGCAAGGAAAACACTTCTAGTGCATTTTCTTCACGTTCATTTTACACTACGGAGGACCGGATATATCCCATGATCCTACAGGCTATACATAGGGAAATGCGGGAAAAGGGCAAAATAAACAGAGTGAACCCAGTAGCGGCGATTTGTTCTCTCCCCCTACGTCGCAGTATTACGAGAATTAATTATACATATAATTATTTTTTGAGACAACAAAATAAAAGGATAGAATACACGAGAAGATCGAAATAATGTATAAACTGTGAAAAAGATGTAGCAAGAGACACTTCAATTAAAAATAATATAATAATCTAGAAGTCTATTATTCTTCTTAAGTTGAATTCAAAATTGAGGTCATTCTTAATAACTGAATATGTCAGTGTATTTTTTAAACTGACAACTTGGCGTCTGCAATTATTCTTAAAAAGAAAAATGTTGATTTACATAAAAAGTTTACTTTTATACATAAAGAGTACCCTGATTTATGGTTATATATAGTTAAGCAAAAGATCAATTTAAAGTAGGGCTGGGCGATTTGGCCTAAAATCAAAATCTCGATTAATTGAACATTTTAACTCGATTACGATTAATAAACGATTATTTTATTTATTTATTTTGCCCTCATAGTTCACTGACACGTTTTGTACAGTAAATATGTTCACATAGGGCTGGGCGATATGGCAAAAAAGTAATCTCGATCATTTTTGGCCAATATTGAACGATAACGATATATATTTCGATATAAGCTGTTAATGCTGCCAGCTTTAAAAGAGAATCCCAACAATGACTGAAGCCACAAAAATCAAAGGGTTCATTAAATTACATTTTAAAGTATAGTTTATTAACAAAAATGCTCAGAATGCTGAATGCTCAGAATCTTTACAAGGCAAAGATTTTTATTTTAAAAAAAAAAAAAAAAAAAAAAAAAAAACTTGTTTGTGATGATAAGAAGTATCTTGTAATGATATATTACAATGTTTTGAGATTTTTAAACAATATTGAGAAACAACATTTAGACCACACACACTAGGGCTGTCTTTTTATCCCCCAATTCAGAGTTAAATGAAGGCTATTTCAAACGTCCCCAATAAACTGACATAATGGCTTAAGCACGCAATGGCAACTGCATAATTCATTCCATTTTTGTTATAAATCTGGGCCAGGACAATTTCACTTTTACTATATAGTTGGGTACCTGCTAGGTGTTGTATAGTTCATATTTGCTTGGCCAGAATGGTTTAAGCCACCAAAACTGCACAGCTTTCGCCAGCGTGAACACTCCCGTTAGTAACGAGGCAAATAAGGAGCTAAACTTCAGCCGCAGAATGAGACGCTGCGCAATAAGGAGCCAAACGAATCGGAAGCTGCGAATAAGTAGCTAAACTTCAGCCTCGTGTGCTTAGGGGCATCATATCTTTCGCTAGAAAGTTAGAAACGGCCCTGGTTATATCCTTGCTCCTTTTGGACACCTTTCATAAGGTGTAATGGCCACGAAAGACGGCACGATCGATATCTGCTTTGGTACAGCCTCACTGCTAGCCCTGCTAGTTGACGGAGTAGCATCGGCCCGCATTTTCATGCTCTGTGTGGTCATGTGGGTGATGCGTTCATATAACGGAGTTCGTGCTACCTTTTTTGTGGACAATTTCAACATCTTTGGATAATAACTCGAGGTTAGATTCACTTTCGTCGCTGCTTCCACTCTTTTTTTTTGTCGTCCTGGTGTCAAGTTTGCTTCGCAAAGTGCGGCAGGAAATTAACTTTGACCTGTACGGCACGCACAAGCTGCATGCTGATTGGCTGTTGTCGTATTGTTCTACTGTGTGATTGGCTCTTAGATTAATCCATATCGAGCAAAAAATGTCTAGAGCTTTTCATCGTTTTTAAAATCAAATAAATCGCTATCGATATGATATCGTTTATCGGCCCAACCCTAAATTAAAGCACTTAGGGTTTTTTAAATCTGATTAATCGGAAAAATAATCGCCCAACAAATCGATTATCAAAATAATTGTTGAGAGTAGGGCTGGAACTAACGATTTCATTTATCGTTGATTGCATATATGCGTGATACATAATACTCGATGCTCGTAAACCAAGACAATGCTTGTTTTTCAAGTCAGAATGTATTAAAAATCTTTGCTCGTCTTGCGGAACACTCGTAAACCGCATTACTCGTAATCCGAGGTTTTACTGTATAGAGCATATAGAGTAGGCCTACTCGATTCTCGCTACAATGTGAATAACGATTCTTTTGCACGATTCTGCCACACAATTCTCATTTTTTTTACCAAATCATTTTTTTTACTTTTATTTTAGAACCTTTACATTGAATACAGTGTTTCCCACAGATCTGAAATCTACTTGCAGACTAAACACTCTTTTTAAGGGTTTACTACTTAAAAACTAAACTTTCTTTTGTGTATAGAGCTGGTACTGTTTGTCAGAGCAGGTAGCCCTTAAACACCAAGCAGTTTAGCATTACTATGTTTATGTGACATCATTCCCATATTCTAGAAGCACTAAAATGTACACATTTTAAAAGTAATGATAACTTTGGTTCTACATGACATATCAGAAAAACCGAATGTACAGTGTAATATCTGAAGCCTCCCCCATCGACACATGTTGCCACACGGACCTGTACTGCTTGAGTTTTATTAATCTTCCTGGGTTAAAGAAAGAACACTCACCGCGTGAAACTGTGTGCCTCTGAAACTGTCAATACACTATTCTTATTCTTTATCATCAGAAATCGATTAATTTGTAGTGGACATTACACCTCTGTTGTACTATCTACTACTAATTAATCGATCGTGGATGGCATCATTCTCCCGGATAGTTTTTTTGAAAAGGGTCGACAAATATACTTGGGTGACTGTCAATATTTACGACCCGGCCAAGTATACTCTATGTGTGGGAAACACTGGAATAAATGAAAAGCTATTCAACATAAACAGAATGTTAACAACAATAAATAACCAACAAATAGCACCTGTGCTTTTCGGCCAACTATAGTACTTCATCACATGCGTTACTTAATATATTAAATTTTTTATCAGCATAAGGTAAATGTCACAGCCTTTCTCCCATAGTTATTAACATCGTTTTTAAAATGTATTGTTCTCAAATGTTTTATTTTTCAATCTTTTCATATAATTCTATACAAGTTAATTTGAATCTTTTCTCAGAGTCTCTGTGTAGCAGCTAAAATCCATTTGTCAGGTTTATTTAACTAATACAGCATGTTATATCCCAATTGGCACTGTACCTGCCTTTCTCTGTTCAGACAGTAGTATATATTTGTTTTTAGTTACATGTGCGAGACATTTACCTTATGCTGACATAATACCAATATAATTAATTAATTAATTAATTAATTAAAACAATGAAAATCAAAAGAAAATTTTAATACTTTGACATGTGCACATTGAGAGATACGAGAGACCATGCAAAGGAGCCAAACAAACAGGTCAGAATCAGAATGTACCACAGCCCCTCCCTCCATCTTCGGATTGGCTGGCATCATCCCTCCTCTAGCCTCTAATTGGTTGGAGACCTCTGGTTGGAGGTCTCGTCGCATGGATGCCCCGTGTGTGTCTTTGGGATGCGTCTGGTGTCTGGAGATGATTCGCTCTACTTAGAAGATGGTTCTGGCCTCGACTGGTGTTAGCAGCTGTTTCTCTGAGGACTTGACAATTCGATAGTTCAGGACTGGAACTTTCTACAAATCTATCTGAGTCTCCAATAACTACCTGGACTCCATTTTAACATCACTTAACATCAACTATTATAGCTGAACTGTCTGCCACCTAACACACTGTATAAATGCAGATAATTTCCTGCTTTCTGTTTCACCCAGATGAGGATGGGTTCCCTGTTGAGTCTGGTTCCTATCAAGGTTTCTTCCCATTACCATCTCAGGGAGTTTTTCCTTGCCACTGTCGCCCTCGGCTTACTCACCAGGGACTATCTGAACATTTTGATTCATACACATTCACATTCCATACAAACTTAAATCATTCTTTTGATTGTGTAAAGCTGTTTTGAGACAATGTCAATTGTTAAAAGCGCTATACAAATAAAATTTAATTGAATTGAATTAATTGACTGGAGTATCACAGTGCGATATTGCGCGTGCACAAAAAAAGAAATATAATTTGAGCAGGAGCGAGTAAGAATTAAATGAGCAAAATAAAATAATCTGAGCTCAAAACACGCAATTTTACATGAAAATAACAGCATACTGCTCCAACTCCACCAAGCAGGGCTGCCTTCGTTACTGTACATGCAACATGAGTGACAGCGAAACGCTGTAAGGAACTAAGATGAGAAAAGCAATCGAGATATACGAAGGAACCATTCACTATACTCTGGCCTGATTGGTGAATTTTGTTTTATACTGTGTAAGTGTGACCAATGAATTTGATTGGAATTATTGTCAAGTAAATAAGCAGACATGTGAATGTAGAGTGATTTGAATGCAGGGAAATACATGCAAATGAATCACCATAATTCAGAAATGAGATTGCGTGCATTTATGAATCGACATCATGATTTTTTTTCTTTCTTCGATTAATCGAGTCACAAAACACCAAACTAATATTGAAAGATTTGTGCCAAGGCTAACCAAAATGTCAAATCTATCTAGCAATCAAAACTATTTCCATATCTTACATTTGCACTCAGTTTATTTAATTTTTGTTATTACCATACTGTGATAGATAGATAGATAGATGTGACTTAGTGCATCCAGTGCAGACTGATCAGCCTCACAATCGTGACCTATAGTAACCCCACAAATTCAAAACTGAGTCTCTAAACATGGCGTGCTAGTAATATTTGTAATCACCTGAACAAAAACAGTATAAAAGAAACAAAGCAGGCACCATCATGGTAATCTGATTCTTGACAAACTCTCACGTGCTTTAAAAGTGTCCGGTCAATAAACCTGCCCTGAGGCGAGATAAAAAAAAACTCAGCAGTTAAGCAGCTCGGCGGTTATACTGTAACAAGCGTTACTGTGCCAAATGTTTGTTAAACCACACTACAACAAGCAAAGTGTAAACTCTGCAATTCTTAAACTGTCCAAATTTACTATTTTACTATCAAACTAAAGAAGTGCTTTTACAAGTACAGTCCTAAGTTCATTTTGTTTAGAATTTTTAGGACAGTGGCCGTTGGCGTATTTTATCTTAGCTTAGCCTAGCCTAGCCTAGTTAGCGTTACACGCTAAGATGTTCCGCTCCTTCCTCACACACACACACACACAAAATGACAACCAGAATACTTACACGATATCAGTTTACGGTATCGCTGTTCAGTACAGTCTTCTTGTATGTCTTCGTACGGACATACACCATTTTAACGCGGTTGAGGAAATGTTAGCGGACTACTATATCCAAAGCGTTTCCCGGTGACGATAAGCACTATATCGAGTATTACTTCTACCATCTGGCAGCCATTACAAGCAGTCATCTGCACTGCGCATGCGCACGCCCCAAGGCTAGCGAGGAGCAAAGTAAAGACAAAGTGAAGAAGAACTACAAACGCAAGATGACGCCAACGCGCAGCCCTCGTTATATATCAGTTTTAGTATTTTTATATTTAACGAGTAATTTATCAGATTTTTCGTTTGAGGCTTGTCTGACATTCTACCTATTGTAATGTAAAATAAAAGACATATGTAAACCTTGAATTTTTAATTCATTTATTGTAAAAAAATAAATAAATAAATAATAATAAAATAAAATAATAATAATAATAATAATAAATAAATAAATAAATCAGAAAATAAAAAGTTACTATTTTTGCCATGCTAGCCTTTTTGCTTTGGCTATGGTCATGAACAAACAATTTGATCATTATATACAGTAGTGTGTGAATGAGTGTGTGTGTGTGTGTGTGTGTGTGTGTGTGTGTGTGTGTGTGTGTGTGTGTGTGTGCGCTTTGCGATGGATTGGCACGCTGTCCAGGGTGTACCCTGCCTCCCGCCCTGAGTCTCCTGGGATAGGCTCCAGGTCCCCCGCGACCCTAAATACAGGATAAAGCGGTATAAAAGATGAATGAATGAATGAATGAATGAAGAAATAGGTAGCACGGTGGCTCACTTTGGGTCAGGTGTTTGAACAATCCTATCTCTCTGCGTGTGCATGGAGTTTGCATGTTGCCTGTGCTTTGTGGTTTTCCTCCAGGTCATCTAGTTTCCTCTCACAGTCCAAAGACATACGGGAAACACTGACTGGTGTATTTAAATCGCCTGCAGTGTGTTGGGAGATCTTGTGCCCTGTGGATCCAGGGTGTACCCTGCCTAGTATATAATATATATTATGAGTTATTTTACTACACAGGTTGGGAATAAGACGTACCAGTTAATTAGTTTCCTGCCTGTAAGCACTATGAAACATAAACCCTTATAAGCTTCACAGCTCCACGGTGACTGGTTTGATCCTGAACTTGGGTAGCTATCTGAATTTTATTTATTTAATGTTTTCCCCGGTGGCACGGTGGTGTAGTGGTTAGCACTGTCGCCTTGCACCTCCAGGGTCCGGGTTAGATTCCCGGCCAGGCTCGATTCCCGTCTCTGTGTGCATGGAGTTTGCATGTTCTCCCCGTGCTTGGTGGGTTTCCTCCGGGTACTCCGGTTTCCTCCCACAGTCCAAAGATATGCAGGTTAGGCTAATTGGCGTTCCTAAATTGCCCGTAGTGTGTGATTGGGTGTGTGTGTATGTGTGTGTGCCCTGCGATGGATTGGCACCCTGTCCAGGGTGTACCCCGCCTAGTGCCCGAAGTCTCCTGGGATAGGCTCCAGGTCCCCCTGAACACAGGATTAAGTGGTATAGAAAATGATGATGATGATTACCTATGGTTACGTTTTTACAACAACTATGGTGAAGACACTTCATGCTGAAGATCCAATATGACTAAAAACATATTTTTACCAGTGTTAGCTACCTGGATATTACTGAGGCTGAAAGGACTCTGCCAGTGACTTCTGTCTCGTTGCCAGGGGGCGGGGCTCTGACTGAAAGATTTACGACTCTTTCTCTTTGTAGTTCCGACCTCTCTTTGTCATGTCGTTTATGTGTTTGTGTAAGTTGGTAAGTTTTTAATTTAACCATGGAAGGGACACAATAGGATTGTTATAGGATTGTGGTCATATCATTTTAAAATTTATAATTTTCATTCATTTTCAAGACCGCTTAATCCTGTGTTCAGGCTTGCGGGGGACCTGGAGCCTATCCCAGGAGACATTGGGCACTAGGCGGGGTACACCCTGGACAGTAGGGCTGCACGATATATCGAAAAAATATCGTTATCGCGATAATGGCATGCGCGATAACCATATCGCAAGGAGTTGCGATAAATACTTTATTTGCCAAGCATTTGTGTGTCCAAATTTGACCAATCAGATGGGCCCTTACTATGTTTATACCCGCTTATATCTTTATATTATTTATATCTTTATACTTCATTCTGTCGCGAACTAACCCCGGATGATCAGAAGATTTAGCGATTAGCCGTTAGCCACGATTAGCCGTTAGCCCTTTATAGACGGTAAACCCAAACGCGGAAGCAAGCGAGTGGGCAGGATAACCATGCGAATTAGTTTAAGGACTCGCACAGAAGGGGAGCAAGGGATAAACACACATTTAACCCGCGTCCTATAAACACACAGTCGAATCTGAACCGACATGGCGAACACAGTGACTAAGCTGTATGCACTAGCTTGTTTACTCCTCTTATACTTCCGGGGTTCGCGCCCGCATTACTTCTGGGTCCTAGTGCCGGTCGCAGAGCGTGTGTGCGTGCGTGCGTGCGTGCGTGTGCGTGTGCGTGCGTGCGTGCGTGCGTGCGCGTGTGTGTGTGCTTTTTATTTTTGTTTAATAATATTTATTTTTATAAAAAAAAAAAAAAACAGGCAAGCCAAAGAGAATATTTTGTTTAAAAGATGCTCTTGTTTTAAGACACTAATGATGAGTGTATGGTTCCTGTAAGTGCCATATCGCACTTGTTATGAATTTGTTGTTGTGTTTATTTTATTTTATTTTATTTTATTTGCTGTTATTTCATTTATTCTACCTTGTTCTATTCATTAGTAAAGCATTAAGCATTAAGTTTGTTAAATAAGCCATAAGCTTTATATTTCTTAGTCATGCATCATAAGTTGATAATCGTAGGTTGGTCTGTGATGTCATTCTACTATTACGTGCATTTGTGTGACTGTGATATGCTAGAAAGCTCAGTATAGATTTGGAAGGCTACGGAAACACAAGCTTTAGACCGTCAGCTAGTGAGAGCTCCCGGTAAGCTAGAAATGTAAAATACAGCAACGAGGTTGTTGTAACCGTAAGCTAACGTAAGCTGGGAATGTAAGAAACAACAAGAGTGTTGTTAGATACCCAAGCCAAGATTGTAATCTACAAGATACAGCAAATAGGTTGTAAAACTCAGAGATTTGCAAGATGCAGCAACTGGTGTCTGTAATAACAGTGGATTTACTCAAGACGACTGTATGAAGTGTTGATTCTTTGATGCTGACAAATAAACGACAAAAGACAAAGAGATCGGACTTCTGTCATGTGAGTGAAACTTTAAGACATTAGCTACGCGTCAAAACTAGTGAAATAAGCCAACCGCATCTACAGTTCCACTTACAGTGGTGTGAAAAACTATTTGCCCCCCTCCTGATTTCTTATTCTTTTGCATGTTTGTCACACAAAATGTTTCTGATCATCAAACACATTTAACTATTAGTCAAAGATAACACGAGTAAACACAAAATGCAGTTTTTAAATGAGGGGTTTTATTATTTAGGGAGAAAAAAAATCCAAACCTACATGGCCCTGTGTGAAAAAGTAATTGCCCCCTGAACCTAATAACTGGTTGGGCCACCCTTAGCAGCAATAACTGCAATCAAGCGTTTGCGATAACTTGCAACGAGTCTTTTACAGCGCTCTGGAGGAATTTTGGCCCACTCATCTTTGCAGAATTGTTGAAATTCAGCTTTATTTGAGGGTTTTCTAGCATTAACCGCCTTTTTAAGGTCATGCCACAACATCTCAATAGGATTCAGGTCAGGACTTTGACTAGGCCACTCCAAAGTCTTCATTTTGTTTTTCTTCAGCCATTCAGAGGTGGATTTGCTGGTGTGTTTTGGGTCATTGTCCTGCTGCAGCACCCAAGATCGCTTCAGCCTGAATTGACGAACAGATGGCCGGACATTCTCCTTCAGGGTTTTTTGGTAGACAGTAGAATTCATGGTTCCATCTATCACAGCAAGCCTTCCAGGTCCTGAAGCAGCAAAACAACCCCAGACCATCACACTACCACCACCATATTTTACTGTTGGTATGATGTTCTTTTTCTGAAATGCTGTGTTACTTTTACGCCAGATATAACGGGACACGCACCTTCCAAAAAGTTCAAATTTTGTCTACCACAAGGTATTTTCCCAAAAGTCTTGGCAATCATTGAGATGTTTTTTTTTAGCAAAATTGAGATGAGCCTTAATGTTCTTTCTGCTTAAAAGTGGTTTGCGCCTTGGAAATCTGCCATGCAGGCCGTTTTTGCCCCGTCTCTTTCTTATGGTGGAGTCGTGAACACTGACCTTAATTGAGGCAAGTGAGGCCTGCAGTTCTTTAGATGTTGTCCTGGGGTCTTTTGTGGCCTCTCGGATGAGTCGTCTCTGCGCTCTTGGGGTAATTTTGGTCGGCCGGCCACTCCTGGGAAGGTTCACCACTGTTCCATGTTTTTGCCATTTGTGGATAATGGCTCTCACTGTGGTTCGCTGGAGTCCCAAAGCTTTAGAAATGGCTTTATAACCTTTACCAGACTGATAGATCTCAATTACTTTTGTTCTCATTTGTTCCTGAATTTCTTTGGATCTTGGCATGATGTCTAGCTTTTGAGGTGCTTTTGGTCTACTTCTCTGTGTCAGGTAGCTCCTATTTAAGTGATTTCTTGATTGAAACAGGTGTGGCAGTAATCAGGCCTGGGGGTGACTACAGAAATTTAACTCAGGTGTGATAAACCACAGTTAAGTTATTTTTTAACAAGGGGGGCAATCACTTTTTCACACAGGGCCATGTAGATTTGGAGTTTTTTTCTCCCATAATAACGTAAACCTTCATTTAAAAACTGCATTTTCTTTTTTTTGCAAATATTTTTTATTGAAAAAAGGGAAAACAATACAGTACTTGCATTTACAGAAATCCAATTTACCTTTTCATTTTTCTAAATAAACAAATACACACACATAAAAACACTAAACAAAAACACTCAAATAACTAAACAAAACAAAAAAAAAAAAAAACAAGAAGAAAAAGAAAAAAAAAAACACCCCTCCCCTCCCCGCCCCACACGGCTCAAGACAACCACCAAACATATTACATAAATATCAGTAACAGGTATACATTTAATCAGGCAATACCTCTAGACTAGTAAAATAAGAAATAAATGGTTGCCAATTGTGGAAAAATTTGGCTGTACATCCTCTTAACGTATATTTAATTTTTTCAAGTTTTAAAAAAAACATGACATCTTTAAGCCACTGGGAGATAGTAGGATACTTAGCAGACTTCCAATGCAACAACAATAGACGTCTTGCTAATAAGGATGTGAAAGCTATGATATCCTTTTGTGTAGAATTAAGTGTAAGTGAGCGATCAGGAATCCCAAATATAGCAATCAGAGGGCAAGGTTGGAGAGTTACCCCAAGAACAGTGGACATAATGGCAAAATAACCTGTCCAGAAACCTTCCAGCTCAGGACACAGAAAAAACATGTGGCTAAGATGACAAGGAGAGCCATGGCATTTATCACATTTGTTTTCCACTTCCGGATACATTTCTGAAAGTCTAGACTTAGAGAAATGTGCCCTGTGTATGACCTTAAATTGAATAAGTCCAAGACGAGCACATGAGGTGGAAGACCGTACCCTTGCTATAGCCTGTTCCCAGGACTCCTCCCGTATTTGAATTCCTAGTTCCCCTTCCCATGTACACTTAAGCTTAACATTTGAGTGGTTACTAAGAGACAGGATAGTATCATAGAGTTTCGAAATGGTTCCTCTATGATGAGGAATAAATGATAGCATAGTTTCTCACTGCTGTTCTGGAGGTAAAGAGGGGAAATTAGGGAAACGCTTGGCAACAAAATTTCGAATTTGAAAATAGCGAAACAGATGGGTAGTGGGGAGACCATAACGAGATGACAAATTGGCAAAACTATCGAAGACACCGTCCACATATAAATATTTAAATTGTTTTATACCCTTGTCACACCACACTGAGAACGACGAGTCCAGGAGTGATGGGGGAAACAAATGGTTATCTTTAAGAGGACCTGAGGAAGATGCCATTACAAATTTAAAGTGCCGTCTAAACTGGAACCAGATCTTGAGTGTGTTAAGAACCACCTGATTATCAGTATACAGAGAGGGTTTTATGGGTATAGAGGAATAGAGCAGAGCCGGTATAGAAGATCCCTTACAAGATGATAGCTCCAATTTACACCAAGAGGATCCAGAAGATTTTAACCAGTAGCAAAGTTTATGAATGTGAGCAGCCCAGTAGTAAGCCAGAAAATTAGGTAATGCAAGTCCTCCACTAAATCTGCATCTCTGCAGTATAGTTTTACGAACCCTAGGTGGCTTCCCTCCCCAAATGAAAGAACCAATAATTTTGTCCAGTGAGACAAAAAAATGTTTTGGCAAAAATAAGGGAATCGACTGAAATAAAAATAAAAATTTTGGTAAGATATTCATTTTTACTACATTAATCTTACCGATTAATGAAAGGGGGAGATTACCCCATCTTTGAATATCAGATGCGATCCTTGATATAAGGGGAGTAAAATTAGCTGATTTAAGGCCAGATAGAGAACGAGTCACATTAATCCCCAAGTATTTAAAGCCCGATGGACTAAGATGAAAGGGTAGATCGGACTGTTGAAGATGACATGCTGACGTATTAATGGGAAAACACTCACTTTTCCCCAAATTTAATTTATAACCTGAAAATGAGCTGAAATTCTCCAGAATACCTAAAACAGCCGGGATGGAGAGTGCAGGATCAGTTATATATAATAACAAATCATCTGCATACAATGATAATTTATGTTCAATTCCATTACGGAAGATTCTGTCAGATGGACTAACCTGAGGTGACCAGAAGACGTAGCTTTAGCGGTTAGCCCAATGTAGCGTGGAGGATAAACCCAAACGCGGAAAGAAGCGAGTAGGCAGGATCGCCACGCGATTTAGTTTAAGGACTCTCACAAAAACGGAGCAAGGGAAAAACACAAATTTAACCCGCGTCCTAAAAATACACACACAATAGCAAAGACAACGGAACCAACATGTGAGTACTCACGGTTTGCTGAAACGATACCTGGAGCTGACATGGGCCGAACTCAATGACTGAGCGGTAAGCTATCGTTTGTTTACCTCCTTTATACTTCCTGGTTTTGCGCCCGTCTTACTTCCGGGTCCTAGTGCCGGGCGCAGATTGGGTGTGTATGACAGTACCCCCCTGTCCAGGACTGGCTCCTGACGGTCCTGGGGTGGAGGATACCCTGTGACGGTAGTCCCGAATTAGCTGAGGGTCGAGAATGAACCGGGCCGGGATCCAAGATCGCTCCTCGGGGCCATAGCCCTCCCAGTCCACCAGGTATTGCATACCTTTGCCCCGAGGGCGCGAATCGAGGATTCGGCGCACGGTGTAGGCGGGACCGCCGTCGATGATCCGGGGAGGAGGAGCTGGGGGGGTGGGTGGAATCATTGGCGAGGTGATGAAGGGTTTGAATTGGGACAGGTGGAATACTGGGTGAATCCGGAGCGCCGCAGGCAGCTGGAGCCGGTAGGTGACAGGATTGATTTTGTGGGTGATGCGGTATGGTCCGATGAACCTGGGGGAGAGCTTCTTGGACTCGGTGTGAAGGTGGAGGTTTTTTGAGGAAAGCCATACCTTGTCACCTACGTGGTACAGTCGTCCCGGGGGATGTCGACGGCGGTGTTGGTGGGTGTAACGGATGTTAGTACGTTGAATGGCCCGGTTGGTCGTGATCCAGAGCCGCCGACATCTGCGGACCAACTGTTGGGCCGACGGTACATCAACCTCCGGTTCAGGGTGGTTGAACACGGAAGGTTGGAAACCGTGACATACCTCAAATGGACTTAGGTTGGTGGCTGAGGAGATGTGGAGGTTATGTGATAACTCAGCCCAGATGAGGTAGCGGGCCCAGGAGCGCTGCCGGTCTGCTACGAAACATCTCAGATAGCGCTCCAGTTGTTGGTTGGTCCGCTCCGTCTGACCGTTAGTCTGTGGGTGGTATCCGGAGGACAGACTGCAGGTGGAGTCGATCAGACGGCAGAAGGCCTTCCAGAACCGGGCTGTGAACTGGGGCCCTCTGTCCGAGACGATGTCCTTGGGGAACCCATGCAGACGGACTACGTGCTCTAATATCAACTCTGCTGTCTCCTTAGCTGACGGGAGTCCGGCGAGAGCCACCAGATGCACGGTTTTAGAGAACCGATCCACGATTGTGAGGATGGTGTCCTTTCCTTCGGAGGCCGGCAGGCCCGTGATGAAGTCGACGGCGATGTGCGTCCAGGGCCGTCGAGGGACTGGGAGTGGTTGTAGTTCTCCCGGAGTTGGTTGATTGGAGCTTTTGGCCCTGGCGCACACGGGGCATGCCTGAACGAACTCTCGGACGTCCCTCGTCATGGACGGCCACCAGAAGTCGCGCTGAAGAAATTGGAGGGATCGTCGGGTGCCCGGATGTCCTGAGATGGGTGATGAGTGCCCCCATTGGAGGACCTCGGGTCTAATCACCTCGGGCACGAAGAGTCGTCCAGGTGGCACACCTGCCGGTTCGGTCTCTGTACCTTGTGCCTGGCGGACTCTCGTTTCCAGGTCCAGTTGGAGGGGGGCGATGATCCTGGTGGAGGGAAGAACCGACGCGGGGTCCGTCCGGGGGAGATCCACCTCTAGTTGTCGTGAGAGGGCGTCTGCTTTGGTGTTTTTGGACCCCGGGCGGTATGAGAGGTGAAAGTTATAATTTTCAAAAAAGAGGGCCCACCGTGCCTGTCGTGGGTTTAGTTGCTTTATTGTCTTTATGGTGATGAGATTTTGATGGTCTGTCCAGATTATGAATGGCTCGCTGACGCCCTGGAGCCAGTGACGCCATTCCTCCAGAGCCCACTTTATGGCCAACAGCTCGCGGTCCCCTACCCCGTATCGCTGCTGAGTGGGATTGAATTTTCTGGAGAAAAAGCTACATGGGTGTAGCTTTTGATCTGGACCTTGTTGCGAGAGGATAGCTCCAGCGCCCACATCTGAAGCATCCACCTCTACAACGAATGGTTGACTGGCATCTGGATGGTGGAGAATCGGTGCAGTGGTGAAACGGTGACACAGTGACCGGAAGGCAGAGATGGCGGCCGGGTTGAGGTGAAATGGAAGGGGTGAAGGACGTGTCAGGGCGGTTAGGGGGGCGGCAACTGTACTGTAGCCCCGGATAAAGCGACGATAGAAATTCGCAAACCCGAGAAACCGTTGAAGCTGCTTAAGGGTCTTGGGTAGGGGCCAATGACGCACAACCTCTAGCTTCTGCGGGTCCATGGCCACACCCTGGGGCGAGATGACAAAACCCAGGAACGTGGTGGAGCGCTCGTGAAAAGCGCACTTTTCCAACTTACAGTACAGTTGGTGGGCGAGTAATCTCTTGAGAACCGCTCTGACGTGCTGGGTGTGTTCTTCCATAGTTCTTGAGTAGATTAAAATATCATCCAGGTAGGCGAATGCCCACCGGCCGAGCATGTCACGAAGGACATCGTTGATTAGATGTTGGAATGCGGCGGGGGCATTGCACAGTCCAAATGGCATGACAAGGGTTTCGTAATGTCCGGTGGGTGTAATGAAGGCCGTCTTCCACTCATCGCCCTCTCTGATGCGCACCAAGTTGTAGGCGCTCCGGAGGTCCAACTTCGTAAAAATGGTGGCGCCAGAGAGGGCGTCCAGGGCTGAGTTGGTAAGAGGCAGAGGATGTCGGTTTTTGACGGTGATGTTGTTGAGCCCCCGATAGTCGACACAGGGGCGAAGTTCACCTCCTTTTTTCTTCACGAAGAAGAACCCCGCGGCAGCAGGTGAGGAGGATGGTCTGATGGTGCCTTGGCGCAGGGCGTTGGTGACGTATTCCTCCATCACCTTAGTCTCGGTGGAGGTGAGCGAATAGAGGTGGCCGCGGGGTGGAACCATACCAGGTTGGAGGTCAATAGCGAGGTCGTAGGGGCGATGAGGAGGAAGATGGGTAGCCCGTCGTTTACAGAAGACCTCCGCCAGGTCTCGATATGGTTCGGGGACAGCGTTGGTGTCGACGTCGGGGGCCTCGGACTCCCTAGAGCACGTCCCAGCCGCTGCCCGTAGGCATAGTTCGTTGCAGGTCGCACCCCACTGGAGGATCCGGTTTTGGGTCCAGGAGATTAGAGGGTCATGCTGAAGCAGCCAGGGATGACCAAGGATGATGGGTGGTGATGAGATGGAGGTGACGAAAAATTTTAACTGTTCATGGTGTTGGTTGATGGAGACGGTGATGAGTTCGGTTCGGGTGCTGATTGGGCTGGTGGAGAGGGGGCGACCGTCGACAGATGTGATGCGAACGGGCTGGGATAACGCCTCGAGTTTTACCCCCAGTTTTTTGGCGTATGAAGAGTCAATGAAGTTACCTGCTGCCCCGGAGTCGATGAACGCAGCACTTCGGACTCGTTTGTGGCCAACCTGGAGGTTTACCTGAACCGTGAGACGGGAGGAGTTGGTGGTGATGGCGGAGAGACGAAGGTGACCCGGCGAGTATCTCTCTCCTCTCACCGGGCCTGGGCGTTTCCCGGTCTGTGAGGACAGGTTGCCCGGTGATGTGTAGCTGACCCGCAATAGGCACAGAGCCCCTCACGGAAGCGTCTCTCCCGTTCTGCAGCGGTCAAGGAGGCGCGTCCTAGTTGCATGGGTTCCCCGGCTCCGGTGTCAACCACGGCAGGAGGTGGAGAACCGACATATCCCGGGGTGGTGTAGGTGACGGAGTCTGCGGGACGTGGAGTGGTGACGGTGAAGACGGGTGCAGGTCGTGACGTAGTGACGGCGAAGGTGGATGCAGGTGGCAGGGTGCGAGGGGCTGGCCTCGGACGAGAGAGGAGGCGCTGATCGATCCGGAGAGCTAATTGGATCAGGCCCTCTAGGGTCGCAGGAAGCTCTCGCCCGGCTAGTTCGTCCTTGATTCGCGAAGCCAGTCCCTCGTAGTAGGATGTCCGGAGCGCTGCGTCGCCCCACGTGGTTTGAACGGCGAGAGTTCGAAATTCGGCCGTATAGCGGCTCACGGGCAATCCTCCCTGCCTCAGATGATAAAGCCTGGTGTCGGTCTCCACCTCGCCCGCTGGGTGTTCAAAGGTGAGTTTGAGTTGGTGGGTGAACTCATTGTAAGAGTGGGCGGTGTCCGTATCTGCCTGTAGAACTGCCGTGGCCCACTCAGCTGCCTGCCCTTTTAGCAACGAGACGAGAAGAGCAATGCGAAGGCGATCGGTGGAGTACTTGGTGGCATTGAACTCAAACACCAGATCGAGAGCTGTCAGAAAAACGCTGCACTTCCCGTCCGTGCCATTCCACTTCTCTGGGAGAGAAAGAAAAACATCAGAAGGAGGGGGGGGGGGATGATGCGGCGCCGCGGCCCCCGCGGCGTGCGATCGAGCAGTGACGCCATCAACAGCTGCGCGGAGATCCGTATTCTCCCGCCGGAGCTCAGCGACCTCGCGGCGGAGAGAAGCGAGATCCCCGGTTAGCTGATTAATTAGCGCCGCATGCTGATCTACAACGTCGCAGAGACTCGCATAATCCGCTGGGTTTACCGCGGAGGGCTCAGTCATTCTGTCAGATGGACTAACCTGAGGTGACCAGAAGACGTAGCTTTAGCGGTTAGCCCAATGTAGCGTGGAGGATAAACCCAAACGCGGAAAGAAGCGAGTAGGCAGGATCGCCACGCGATTTAGTTTAAGGACTCTCACAAAAACGGAGCAAGGGAAAAACACAAATTTAACCCGCGTCCTAAAAATACACACACAATAGCAAAGACAACGGAACCAACATGTGAGTACTCACGGTTTGCTGAAACGATACCTGGAGCTGACATGGGCCGAACTCAATGACTGAGCGGTAAGCTATCGTTTGTTTACCTCCTTTATACTTCCTGGTTTTGCGCCCGTCTTACTTCCGGGTCCTAGTGCCGGGCGCAGATTGGGTGTGTATGACAGATTCCCTTGAATACGGAGGAAGATCTCAATGTGATTGACAGAGGCTCGATGGCGATGGCAAAGAGTAAAGGTGACAAGGGGCAACCTTGACGACATCCGCGACCCAGATCAAAATAATCTGAATAAACATCATTAGTATGTACACTGGCTTTAGGGGACGAATAAAGAAGCCGAATCCAAAAAATAAATTTATCGCCAAATCCGAATTTCTTTAAAACTGCAAACAAGTACTCCCACTCCACTCTATCGAAAGCCTTTTCAGCATCTAAAGAAATCACAAGTTCAGGAAGTTCAGATAAATGCTTTGAGTAAATAACATTAAAGAGTGTACGGGTATTAAAAAACAATTGACGTCCCTTTATGAAGCCATTTTGCTCTTCAGATATAATACAAGGAAGCACATCCTCTAGGCGAGATGCAATTACTTTAGCCAACACCTTTGCATCGGCATTAAGCAGAGATAATGGCCTGTAGGAACCACAGGAGGTTGGATCTTTGTCATTTTTGAGAAGGAGCGCTATAGTGGCTTGTGTGAAAGTTTGTGGTAATGAACCCCTTTCCAAGGATTCATTAAACACAGATAAAAGCAATGGTGCCAATTTACCAATAAATGTTTTATAAAATTCTATTGGAAACCCATCAGGGCCTGGAGCTTTATTAGACTGCATAGCTGTAATAGCATTTGATACTTCTTCAACGGAAAATGGGGAGTCCAATTGCCCGGCAATATTAGTATCAATGACAGGGTTTGAAAGATTATGGAGAAATTTATTCATTTTAGCTTTGTCCGTAGGAAATTCTGACTTGTATAACGAAGCGTAAAATGTTTTAAAGGTAGAATTAATTTCCAAGGGATCTGTAGTAATAATGTCATAAGTGTTTTTAATACTAGGAATTAAACGCGAAGTGGCTTGTCGTCGTAGCTGATGTGCCAACAAGCGACTTGCCTTGTCACCATATTCATAATATGAGCCACGACTGCGTAGTAACAAGTGCTCTGCCTCTTTAGTTGACATAAGATTGAATTCTGCTTGCAAATCAAGACGCTGCTTCAGTAATTCTGGAGAAGGGTTCAGTGTATAACATTGATCAAGGTTACTAATCGCAGCTGTAAGTTCTTTAAACCTGGCATTAATCTTTTTATTAGCAAGAACAGAATAAGAAATAATTTGACCTCTCAGGTAGCATTTAAGTGTCTCCCATAGCAAGGAATATGAAACTGAATCATTTTGATTGAAGGACAAGAACTCCTCAATAGAACTTGAAATAAATTCACAAAATTCTTTATCTGCCAGAAGAAGAGAGTTAAATCTCCAAAGTGGTGGGCTACGTTTATAGGTAGAAAGCTGAATATCCAATAGCAGAGGTGAATGATCAGATATTACAATACCAGAATAGTCGGAAGAAGTAACACACAAATCAAGAGCTCTGTCTATAAGAAAGTAATCAATCCTGGAATAAGAATGATGCACCTGGGAGAAAAAAGAAAATTCTTTGATTGAAGGGTTGCGAAATCTCCATGGATCAATAAGATCGTTCTGTTTCATAAAATCTGAAAATATTTTAGACATAGATGATGGAGTCAGATTACGAGGATTAGATCGATCCAAGATTGGATCAAAAACACAATTCAGATCTCCACCGAGGATCAGCAAATGAGTGTTCAAGAAGGGGATGTTACTCAGCAGTCTATTAGCAAATTCAGCATCATCAAAATTTGGGGCATATACATTTACCAACAAAACCTTTTTTTGCATTAGTGTACCAGCAACAATGATGTATCTACCATTCTTATCAGCGATAACATTGGTCGAAGAGAATTGAACTTTCTTATTAATGAGAATGGCAACTCCTCTAGCTTTCGAATTAAAATTTGAGTGAAAGACCTGACCTACCCAAGGGCAATTTAACCTATAATGATCTTTACTGCGAAGGTGAGTCTCCTGTAAAAATGCTATATCAGAATGTAAACGTTTCAAGTGTGTGAAAACCTTAGATCTCTTAACAGGATTGCCCATACCTCTGACATTCCAACTAATGAATCTAAGAGGCATGCCTGACCCAGCATTACTGGGATCTATATTACCATTAACCATTCAAAAAGAAAAAAAAAACAACAACCAAAATGCCAAAGAGCCGAAGCGGGACACCCTCCCCCCCAAAATACCCCTAAACACACACACCCAAAGTCTCCATATAAAAACAAAGGAGACAGCAGTGTTCCCCAAAATAGCATACTATCCACTAAAGTGAATGGACTAACCGGAGCCCAAACAAAAACAAACAAGAGAGAGAGAAAAAAAAAACTCCCACCGACTTCACACTGTATAACAGCGTGCGTGTAACAAACACGTTATATATACATATATATAAAAATATAAAAAAAAAACCCTGTACAAAATATTGTTTCCTCAGAAGATGAACATTCTAACAAAACAACGAAAATACGTAAAAATACCACAAAAAAAGGAAGTCCTGTGCAAATATTTGCAATAAGCCTAGAAAAGATTGTGCTGGACTAATCCGAAGTACAAGAGTATAATATACGATTTAGTCTTAATATATAAAAGTGAAAATACAAAAATAAAAACCCGTACAGTAACTAGCGCAACATACTTTTTTAAAAAAAAAGGAAAAAAAAACCCAATGCGCAGGTAGCGTTAAACCTAAAGAAACCGTAAACACCTAGCAGCATTACAGCACCAACCTGAAGGACTATTGAGGCTCAACCCGAAATCAACGTTTTAACATAAACACTGGCTTCCTCCGCTGAAACAAAGTCCTTCTCAACCCCCTTATGTGTGATGCGAAGTCGCGCTGGATGAAACAGGCCATACCGAACTCCCTCAACGCCACGCAGCTGCTGCCTGACCGTATTAAATGCAGCCCGAGCACGTGCGATCTTGGCAGTGTAGTCAGGAAAGACTGAGATGGTCTGGTCTCCAACTTTAATCTGTCGGCGTTCTCTAGCGCGTCGTAAAATGTCAACGCAGTCAGTGTGGTAATGAAACCTGCACACGATGGCTCGTGGACGGTCGCCGGGCTTAGGTGCGGGTTGGAGGGTCCTGTGAGAACGATCCAAAAGCGGCTCCTTCTCCAGATTAAATGCTTCCTTTAGCAAGGAGGCCACGGCCGCAGTAGTGCACGTGTTAGGCCCCTCCGGTACTCCCACTATCCTAACATTGTTACGCCGCGTCCTAGACTCCAAGTCTTCACATTTATTCTCCAGCTTGGCTACATTAGCTGTGAGGCACTTGATAGTGTTTTTCATTTCGGCTATGTCGTCGGAGCACACAGTAAGCGCGTGCTCCATCTCCCTGACCGTACCTTTTAGCTCGGACACGGTAGCGTCATTAGCGGCTTTATCTATCGCTAGCTGCGTCTTCACCGCTTGCAAGTCGAACTTAATAGTAGACAAAGCATCACCGATAGTATCCTGAAGTTCTTTTTTAAAAATTTCGGCGATATCTTTCCTCAGTGAGGCCAACAACTCTACTTTAAGAGCGTCGATATCCGGATTAGCCTGGCTCGAGGGGGGCCTCACAGGTGACGATGGCTCACTCGAGGATGTGGTCGCGGTTTGCAAACTAGGCCTCAGTTGTGTTTGAATCGTACTGCGAGTTTTTATATTTTTTGCTGCCATTTTACACAGTCCCGAATAAACTTTTTAAACTCAACTAACTACAAAATAAAACAAGACTAAAATTATGGCCAAAAAGCGCAAAGGAATAACAATTGTAATGGAAATCGGCGGGAGCTCCCAAACTCACGTCCTACTCCATCAAAGCTCAACCGGAAGTCTCCTAAAAACTGCATTTTCTGTTCAATTATGTTATCTTTGACTAATAGTTAACGGTTTTTGATGAGCAGAAACATTTAAGTGTGACAAACATGCAAAAGAATAAGAAATCAGGAAGGGGGCAAATAGTTTTTCACACCACTGTAAATAAAAAGTAATGTTTGAAAGTAATTCATATTGTGTTGGCAGGTTTATAGTAACAGCAAACCAGAAGTCAGAATATCTGCTGAGGGGTTTAAGTCATTCATAGTGTTTTGAAGTCTAAATATTTGCAACTTCCTTGACATATAGTTTCTTTTTAGCCTGAATTAGATTTAATTACATCAGACGAATATCTATTACCTGTTTATTTTAGTATGATCATTACATATAAATAAATAATTTTAAAAAATAGGCAATAATAATAATAAAAAAATGCATTTCTCTAGGGAAATGTTATATCGCAAGAAATATTGTTATCGCAGTCTTCAACAACAATATCGCATATTTTCCTAATATCGTGCAGCCCTACTGGACAGGGTGCCAATCCATCTCAGGGCACACACACATACACAGACTCACACACCCAATCACACACTACGGGCAATTTAGGAACGCCAATTAGCCTAACCTGCATATCTTTGGACTGTGGGAGGAAACCGGAGTACCCGGAGGAAACCCACCAAGCACGGGGAGAACATGCAAACTCCATGCACACAGAGACGGGAATCGAGCCTGGCCGGGGAATCGAACCCAGACACTGGAGGTGCAAGGCGACAGTGCTAACCGCTACACCACCGCGCCGCCATTTATCATTTTGTAGATGTAAATTATATTGTGTGCTAAAAATAAAATAAATATCGGTATCGGCGATATTGGCCCTGTAAATATCGGTATCGGATCGATACAAAATTTTGCAGTATCGCCCACCTCTATTTTTAAGAGGAGGTGCTGCGTCAATGTATTTCTATTTTCTATAACGTATTTACACTGAACATCCTGAAGGTGGCGCTGTTGGACATATAATGACGGATGTACAGTAGGGTGCTGTGTGTGTTAACATGGTACCATGTAGGACAAGATGTTGTCCAAGAACCTTTCATCTCTATGTACACTTCAGTTATACTGTTAAATATTTCCCTACATCCTGTAAGATGTCCGTCAGGGGACTTTACACACTTCCGGCCACATCAGTCTGAGCTGAAGTCAATTAAGATGGTGGTTGTTTTCTTTTCGATTCTAACTGCGTGTCGGCTCTCCGGCACACCGCGAGCTGTAGCGCTCGTGAGGAAGATCATTCCTAGACAGCATGTACAGACCAGGTCACACCAGAACAGCGCGATGTAACTGTACCGGGGCCATTTTTTTTTTTGAACACTTGATGCTAACGAGGAAGTGGCGACACGCTGGTTCTCGTGCAAACAACAGCAACTGCGTTCCTGTGCATGGCTGAGTGAGGAGCAGTGCAGATGGACACAATGGATGACATCGGCGTGTTAAACAGCAATCCGCTGGACGATTACGAGCTGATCACGCGCATAGGGAGCGGCACGTACGGAGATGTTTTCAAGGTACACACTTGTGTAAATGTAGACCGTCTCAGACTGCCAGCTCTCTCACCTACTGTCACTGCTTAAGACTTTAGGTAGTCGTTCTCGATTATTATTTTTTTAATTAACTGATTAAATAACTTCATATAGTGCTGTTCAGGTTTTTCACATTTCCACTGTTTAAAAGATTATCTGTGCTGTTTGGGATGTTACTTGTAATGTGTAAGCATCTGGGACAAATCTAGAAATGATGTTTTCTTGAGAAAAGTGAGTCTCTCAGTTGTTTATTTGATATCTGACTCCATAATTCAGGTGAATCATCCAAATATTCAGTGTTAAATCTGGAAAAGGTTCTTTGCTGGTGCCACCTGTGCTCCAAACAGTCAGGGTTTGAAGTCGAAGCCCATATTAGTACATATGGGTACAATGTTGCAACCTGTTGATTAGTCGCCGGAGTTTAGGATGATACACTGATTCAAGCAAGCAATGGTGAAAAAATCGACAAGGTTCTGTTGACAGTTAGACCACAGGAAACCCTAATTTCATCATACGACTCGATGGTTCACCTGATGTAAGGGTGATTGGACAGGAGAAAGCTGCGAACATCATTTTCATAAAAATAAGTGCAATTTCAAGCTTGTCTTCATAGTAAGTATAGCTGTAATTTAGTCTGAACCTTTCTGCATGTGGTACAACATTCAGTCAAATACAACAGGAAAACCACACACCAGTGACTAAAGAAGGTGTCAGGGTGGGTCGACAACATGCAGTTTTTTTTTTTTTTTTGTGGAAGGTATGTGATCTGTCGTTGTCAGGTCAGCCCTCTTACACCCAGGGCCCCCCCCCCCCCGAAATATAACAGACTTTGTATGGAATCTTTGATTTCATATTATCTCTCTTTTGATTTTCATCTTGCGTACATTTTTGAATTGAACATAAAAATATGACTATTTGTGTGAACCTGTATGAATAGTTTGCTGTGTCTGATCAACCAGTATCTGACCTATATTTAACACGTGTACAGACAGTTTTGAAGCATGTAGTTTAGTCTCACAGCGTGCATTTTGATCCTGTGAGAAAGATCTCACAGGATGTGATTGGGTAGAACAGGAAAGAAAACAGGAAATCAGTGGCGCTACTATTTTTTTTTTTTTTTCTACTGATGTCACCTTCCCTGTGTCAGCTGATCCGTCATTGGTGCTTGCATCACCATGGTTACGAGCAGGCAATGCATCGCTCTTGATGATCTTAAGACAAGTAGGTCTTATGTAGATAGGGCAGACGGTTTTGTAGGGAGGGATTGTAAAGGCCTACAAGCTTATGCAAGGTGATACATGCTCGTATATATTTAAACTGATTCAATTATGCTTGATTTAATTAATCTAAATTAAGAGTCAATTAGAGTTATTATACAGGGTATTTTTTTTAAATATTTACCTATTTAATTACTGTTCCTGTCCAATATGCGTTTAATGAGTAATAGATAATGTTACTAAGTTTTGAGGTCAGTAATGTGAGGACTTTCATGCACGTGCTATATTTATACATAGCCTGGAGATCATAGGCTCTTCTTTGACTCATTGAAGTAAAAAACATTGTTGTGCCATGTCATGGTTACATTATACTACAGTAACAGTACAGCTTATGCTACAGCAAGATATAGGGAGCTGAAATGAAGTTAACAAAGTTATACTTCCTTTTTAGTTAGAGCTTCCCTCTTCAGCATTAACAGATCTCTCAGTTCTGCTGGCACTGCCACTAGAACTTTTTTTTTTGTCTATAGTATGCTTATAGTGGATATCAAAAGTTTATGCACCCCTGTTAAAATCTTAGGTGTTTGTTATATTAAAAAATGAGACCAAGATAAATAATTTTGATCTTTTTCCACCGTTAATGTGACCTATAAGCTGTACAACTCAATTTAAATATAAACTGAAATCATAAAAAAACTGTAATAATGTAGTTGCATAAATATGCACACCCTTAAACTAATACTTTGTTAAAGCACCTTTTGATTTTAGTATCAGCTCTCAGTCTTTTTGGAATAGGTGTCTGTCAGCATAGCACATCTTGGCCTTGGCAATATTTACCCACTCTTCTTTGCAAAAATGCTCAAAAACCTGTCAGATTGCTAGGGCATCTTCTGTGCACAGCCCTCTTCAGATCTTCAAACGGGTTCAGGTCTGTGCTCAGGCTGGGCCATTACAAAACTTTAATATTCTTCTGGTGAAGCCATTATTTTGTTGATGTGCATGTATGCTTTGGGTCGCTGATGTGTTGAAAGATGAAGTTCCTCTTCATCTTCAGCTTTTGAGCAGAAGCCTGAAGGTTTTGTGCCAACATTGATTGTATTTGCTGCCACCACCATGCTTCACCATGCATGTATGATGCAGTGTTGTTTTTGTGCCAAACCTAACTTTTGGAATTATGGCCAAAAAGTTTAACCTTTTAACCTTGGTTTCATCAGACCATAACACATTTTCAGCTTTTCAACACCTTTTTCAACATGGTCCAGACGTATGAAGACTACAGGAGATTATCACATGTACTACGGAGCCAATATTTACCAGATATTCCTGCAGCTCCTTTAATGTTGCTGTAGGCCTCTTGGCAACCTCCCTGACCAGTTTTCCTCTTGTCTTTTCATCAAGTTTGGAGGAACTTCCAGTTGTTATTCTATATTTTTTTCCACTTGATGATGCCTGTCTACACAGTGTTTTCCTTGGCATATCTAATGGCTTAGAAATTCTTTTGTAGCCTTCTCCTGACTGACACCTTTTAACAATGAGATCCCTCTGATGCTTTGGAAGCTCTCTGCGGACCATGGCCTTTTGCTGAAAGATGTGACTTCATTTGGGGTTAATCAGAGACACTTAAAATGATGGCAGGTGTGTACCGACTCTTATTTAACATAGGTTTAAATGGCATTGCTTAATTTGGAACATAGCCACATTCCTAGTCATAAGAGGTTCTGCATGATAAAAAAACAAGTTATAAGGATGTTTTTATAATTTAAACAAAGATTCCAAGATAAATCATGTTAGACCTTTTTAAACCAATATTTGAACAACCATCAAATTTAATTGAAAAACAAAAGGGGGGGAAGACAAAAATAAAACTTATACAATAACCTAGTTGACATAATAGACCATGTGACACAGAATTAACCAGCCAGACAATGAACTCATGTTCAAACATAATTATGACACACCTCCAAAAGATGGAGTAATTCTGTCCCCAAATAAAGATCAGCTGCTCTGTCTGTAGGAATTCTTGGTTTAATTCATCTGCTAAAGCCATGATCTTCTGCAAGCTTACAAAGCATACAGTATATGCGATAATAAAAAAAAAAAAAGGTTTTAATTAGATGAGGGGAAAATAGTAACACTGCTAGCGGTTTTTTTGTTGTTGTTGTTGTGAAGCCAACTGAGTTTTTTTTACAGTGCACTGACGTACTCGAAGTATACAGTAAAATATCCCCTTGGAATCTCATAGATCTGGAGCATTTCTTGGAAAAGTAAATTTACCGGATTAAGAAGTCCAAATTAAAGTTGGTAGGCAAAAAGATTGAGTGATTCAAAAAGTCAAAACTTATGCAACCTTATGGAAAAAGATTTGACAGTATTCACTCACTCACTCACTCATCGTCTATACAGCTTTATCCTGTATTTAGGGTCACGGGGGGCCTGGAGCCTATCCCAGGAGATAGGGTACACTCTGGACAGGGTGGCAATTAATTACAGGGCACAAATATACACACACCCACACTCAACGGGCAATTTGGGCACGCCAGTTGGTCTAATCTGCATGTCCAAGTATGGGGAGAACATGCAAACTCCATGCACACAGATACGGGAATCGAACCCGGACCCTGGAGGTGCACCACCGTGCCGCCATCAGGATTTACATTGGTTTAATTTTTTTTTTTTACATAAAAAATGTATCTATGAATTATATTTGCAGTGTTTTGTCAGTTTTCTAACTTTTGTTTTCCAATCTCTTTATAGGCACGTACCATTGAGACAGCGGTCATTGCAGCCATCAAAGTAGTCAAACTGGATGCTGGTAGGTCATAAGCTACAACTGTCCCCACAACTTATGGTTTCCTTCAGTCAGGTGTATTTATGGTCGTTTGGCAGAATCAAGCACTTTGTGTTCTCCAAATGCATTTTGGTGCATTTAACAAGTAGCAAAAGTGCTAAATGTTGAAAAAGTAGCTGTGACAAACATGTCTTTACATGCACAACTCGACAAATATGGAACAGAGAAGAAACTTTAGATAATGTATATACAAATTTATATGGGTAATACTTTCAAATCAAACTGTTTTTAAAGAGGTTGTAGTATTACACTTAGTTCCGTAACTGAAGCAGATCCCAAAAGGCAGATTTCAGACCAAATTAAAACTGTCTGTGTTTTAGGAGATGACATTTCAAGCATTCAGCAGGAGATTACCATGATGAAGGACTGCGTGCACAAAAACATTGTGGCATACTTTGGCAGCTACCTCAGGTTTATTTGCCATACTGTATATGCACAAATAGTCATTCAGATATATTTTTTTTGTTATATTGATGGAATTGGTTATAGATAGCAGTGACACAAATTTAATCACACTACTAAATTTAACAGAAACAACAAACTGTGGATCTGCATGGAGTTCTGTGGAGGAGGGTCACTACAAGACATCTACCACGGTAAGGTTTAGCAGGGCTTACTGTTGACCACTATGCCAGTGATGCTTTAATGGTTATTGAGTACGGTTTTCAAATAAAGGATCCTAGTAGTTTTCAAATATGCAAACTATAGTTTGCAAATATAGTTTCATGTAAAATTCTTTAAGACATTTCCATTGGCAAACTTTTAAAAACTTAGGATGCTGATTTCTCTAAATACCTAAATAAGTTTCTAAAAGAGGTGACCGGTGTGTTTCCAGTGACTGGACCCCTGAAAGAGAGACAGATAGCATACGTATGCAGAGAAACACTACAGGTAAGGAAGAGAGTGCTGTCAATATTACAGAACAAAAAGCTGCCTGACTGATTATGTACAGTATAATGGCCAAATGTCTTTAGACACCTGACCATCACACCCTTATGTGGTTCTTCCACAAACTGAAGGAAATAAAAATTCCTTTTATTTCCTTTCACCTCCTACAAAACACGGTCATTCACACTGTCTGTGCATGCTGTCACGTTAAGATTTTCATTTCCTGGAACTAAAAAGCCCAAACCTGTTCCTGAATGAGAATGCCCCAGTAAACAAAGTGAGCTCCAATAACATGGTTTGGTTTGCCAAGGATGGCGAAATGTGAGAAATGAGGAGTCCTGATGTCAACCCCACTGAACACTGTTGGACTGGACTGGAATGCTGACTGCCAGGCTGCAACCATGAATGGCTGGCTTTGCTTTGGGTTTAGGGTCGGCAGTTGCACTTGTGATTGTATGCAAATGTGATTGTGAGATTAAACTTGGCATCAGAGTAAAGATTAATCTTTCAAAACCTCTTCGTATACCTCTGTATAATGTTGTGTGATAAATGTGTACACGATACCATTTCTTTTCTTTTACAGGGACTACATTATTTACATATGATGGGAAAAATGCACAGAGATATAAAAGTAAGACCAGTCATTTTTAACAATAATCCAACTTGTGCTCTGTGTTGCATCAATGCATTGAATGATTGAATGGGGTGGGGGTGGGGGGGATGGGGATAAGTAAGAATCAAGGGTCATGTGTGCACTCTTTGTCTTATTTTATTCTCCACAGGGAGCCAACATCCTTTTGACTGAGAGAGGAGATGTCAAACTAGGTCAGTCAAGCCGTTCGCTTTTCTCACACGTAAACAAAGCCATACATTCTTTTAATTGTATTCTTCTTTATTCAACTTAGCTGATTTTGGAGTAGCAGCAGAAATAAATGCATCTGTTGTGAAGAGAAAGTCCTTTATTGGTACCCCATACTGGTGAGTACTAGTCGCTACTCAAGAGACTTTGGAGACACCAAAAATCACTTATGAGTGACTTTTAATGATAAGAACATCTGTACCTTTGCACCTTGCATGTTAAAACATTTTAAATAAATAATAAACAATAAATTGTTTAAACATTACATTTAGGATGGATTGTGGAAATAAAAAATTTCAGTATAAATGAATATACTGTATATTTAATTTAGGAAGACCAGGGAAAAAGCAAACATGTTAGGACCAGGTAAATGACTGATGTGGTATTAATAATACTGTAGAAAGAAAGTATGACCTTGATATCAAATGATCAAGTAGGGAAACTGTGGGTTTTATATTGGATATTCAATCCGCTAACATGGGAAGGGAATTAAAGTGACAGAATTGAAGTTCACAGCATGTTTACAGAGGTTTCAGGATTAGATTGTGTGATCTAATTTCAATCTTGCTCAAAGAGTGTTGAGTACGTGGTAACTGGGGGTTTTAGTTCAGCGCTAACTGTGTTGAACAAGAAGTTATGGCAGTTTGCAGAGATCATATCTGAAAAATATCTGGTAGGCATCGATGGAGTTTTTGAAGACATCGAGGGATATACTGTATGTTGCAGAATCTACAGTACATGTGCTTTTCTGGAATTTTTGATGGAGTTTCACAAAGTAAATGGGGCATCCCGATTTAGAGCAGGAGAGTAGGTCAAGTCAAAAAGCGAGAGTAATTCCTCTGCACAGAGCTGAGAAGGGATGCATGCAGGTGGACTGTGGACAAGTGGACTGAGCCTTAGAGAAGTAACTGGCAGTGAAGGACAGGATAATCTGTGAACAGAGAGCTGGGGTTTGATGTGTTGAATGACTGGGCAGTAATATGTCATGAATTATTTGTGATGTGATCTGAAAACACAGCTTCTTCTGTTACAATTACATTAAGAAAAAATGAAAAGTTATGGAAGATTGCTCGACCTCATAGGTACACAAGGTCCTTGGATACAATACAACTCGCAACACAATACGAATCACATTCACGCATTCTTCAGAATTATCAGAAAGCTCAAAGGTTTCTAGATGTTTAATAAGAGTTATAGCGGTTATAATCATCACTGTAGAGCCTGTTATACATAAAACATTGTACATGTATGAAAAGCAGTAGAGTAAAGGAAAAGGTCATGGCCAGCCTGCTACTAGCATGTCCTTAATTTTCTATTTGCAAATCCTTCACGAGTGCAGCATCAAATCAAGAAAGGACACACACTCATCTATTTTGCTAATGAGCAAAGTCCTGTTGCATGTTAGGAGCTTGAAAATTGTCTTTCTCTTTTGGCCCTTTCCTGTGTCTCAGGATGGCTCCAGAGGTGGCAGCTGTAGAGCGGAAAGGTGGCTATAACCAACTGTGCGACATCTGGGCAGTGGGGATAACAGCCATAGAACTAGCAGAACTTCAACCACCAATGTTTGATCTACACCCAATGAGGTGAGGACATGTGTACCTATACACACACACACACACACACACACACACACACAATACTGTATATTGTTTGAATCTTGAAAACTATTGATTGCATAGCAAAATATGTACCCAAATAGGTCTTTACCAAAACGTGTCCTTTTTTTGATGGCACCCGAGTAGGTTTCGGGATAAGACAAGCTTTTGCTTTTTTTAGATAACAAACTGATGAAGAAGATTAATCAAGATTGTTTTGACTGGTATGCTCATAATAGGAACTTTAGTTTCAGTATTTTCAGTTGGAGTTTATAACCACAAAACAAAATGAGACTAAGCTTAAGACTTAGGCCGGGCACACAACACCTCAGTACCCCATAGAGTTTTGCTAAGAATCTACAGTACTGTATTCTTAAATGGTGTTTGCACAACATCCAAACTGCATAACATCTGGCTACACAGAACAGATTTCAGATGTTAAGCAGCACATGCCTGTACATCCTGTTATTTCTTTTTTCCATTTAACTGCTTCCAGATTTGACAGTTTGGTAAATTGCTGTTGTGTAGCAGATTTTCTTGTTTTCTTTTGACTTGGAATAGTTAAGTTGTTTGTTGCATAAAAAAGCAATTCATGTACCTTTTATAGCCTCATCTGCAGTTTTTTTTTATTACAAATAAAAAGATAAATAAATAGAACAATAAATACTATAAATGAAAGTTGTATTTGCAATGTTTTGTTGGGGATCGTCATTCAACATTTTCCCAAATGGCATATACGTATAGGCAACATAAGTCAAAGGTAATTTTATCAAAGGAATTCTGACATTCATAAGCTACCTAATAACAGATACTGTCTGTAACAACATCTGTAACATTTGTCAAATTAACATTCCCACTATACGACCAAAAATTACTGCTGGGTTATTTAATTCCATCCTATTTTGATTGATGAGATTAAATAGTGCCATTTCTAAACTGTGATTTAGTTATTTCACCTCTAGTCATGTAAACATGATGCTGTTTAATTATTTTTCCCAGAGCTTTAATGCTGATGTCCAAAAGCAGCTTCCAGCCACCCAAACTGAAGGACAAGTCCAAATGGTAAAGATGCAGGCTCATGGACATCTTTTTCAGTTCTGGTTGCATATTTTAAAAATATGTTCATGATTATCCATTTGTATTAAAGGTCCAAAGAATTCCACTGTTTCGTCAAGATGGCGCTTACCAAAAGTTCTCGGAAGCGGCCCACAGCTGAGAAGCTGCTGCAGGTGCAATATAATATATATGATTTTATTTAAAAAGTTTCAACACTTGTCTGAGAGACTATTGGTTCTGGTGTGATTTAAAAACAAAATGAGAATAATATTCAATTCAATTCAATTTTATTTATATAGCACTTTTAACAATGGTCATTGTCTCAAAGCAGCTTCACAAAAATGAAAGAAAATTTACAAGTGAAAGAATTTTTTAGAAAAGAAAATAATTGGAAGTGTGTATGTGTGAGAAAAATGTGTCTAGATAATAATGAGATGAATGAATGAAATGTCTCTGATGAGCAAGCCAAGGGTGACGGCGACGGTGGCAAGGAAAAACTCCCTGAGATGGCATTAGGAAGAAACCTTGAGAGGAACCAGACTCAACAGGGAACCCATCCTCATTTGGGTGATAACAGATAGAAATTATATAACATCTTGTGTGTTGTGCAGGTGAAAGTTCAATATGACAGAAGTTCTTTAAATTAATATGAAGTCCAGTTCAGCATAGGGACGAGTCAGTAGGTGCAGAGGGCAGATGAGGTCTGGATCACTGGAAGCACAGGAGCAGCATGTGTAGCTCCAACCATCATAAAGCTGAATCCAGCTGGAGCTGGTCCTTCTCTGGATGCCTCAGGAACCTCGCAGGGTCGGCCTTTGTCTACTGAAGCTGGCAAAATCTCCCGATGCCTCGGGATGGGTAGAGAAATACAGAACAGATGGAGAGAATTAGCGTAGTTGCCATTCGGTATAGGTGTACTGGAGTATGAGATTATGGGATGAGTTATGTGTATGCCAGATTAAAGAGATGCGTCTTGAGTCTACTTTTGAACTGAGAAACCGTGTCTGCTCCCCGAACACTGCCTGGAAGGCTATTCCAAAGCTTTGGAGCTAAATATGAAAAAGCCCTACCCCCTTTTGTAGATTTTGAAATTCTGGGAACTACCAGAAGTCCGGAGCTTTGTGATCTTAAGGCACGTGGTGGATTGTAGCGCAACAGAAGACTGGTTAGTAAGTAATGTATGTAAGTATGTAAGTAATACTATTTTGTAATTTATTTTAAACTGAACAGGTAGCCAGTGCAGGGATGATAATATTGGGGTTATATGATCATGTTTTCTGGATCTAGTGAGAACCCTGGTGGCTGCATTTTGGACTAACTGAAGCTTGTTTATTGAGGATGCAGGACAACCACCTAGTAATGCATTACAATAGTCCAGTCTGGAGGTCATGCATGCATGAACTAGCTTTTCTGCATCAGATACGGATAAGATGCTCCTAAGTTTGGCAATACTGTTTTTGTGATATTTGAAATGTGATTTTCAAAGGACAAGTTACTGTCTAATATTACGCCCAGGTCTTTTACTGTTGAGCTGGTAGTAACAGTAAATCCTTCTAAACGCAGACTGAATTGTGAAAGCTGTTGTGTGCTGGTTTTTGGGCCGATGAGTAATATCTCTGTCTTATCTGAATTTAATAAAAGAAAGTTATTGGTCGTCCAATCTTTAATGTCCTGGACACACACAGTTAGGCCAGACAAATTAGATATTTCGTCTGGTTTTGTTGAGATATATAATTGGGTATAATCAGCATAACAATGGAAACTAATCCCATGTCTTCTAATGATGTTACCCAAGGGAAGCATGTATATTGAGAACAGCAGTGGTCCTAAAACTGACCCTTGTGGGACCCCATATTTCAGTGGCATTACACCAGACGGTTCTCCATTTAGATCTACAAAATGGTATCGATCAGACAGGTATGATCTAAACCATTTTAATGCCTGTCCCTGAATACCTATATAATTTTGTAAGCGATCTATGAGAATATTATGATCTACAGTGTCGAATGCAGCACTAAGATCAAGCAGGACTAGTATTGAGATGCAGCCTTGGTCTGAAGCTAAAAACAAGTCGTTTGTAATCTTAACTAGTGCAGTTTCTGTGCTATGATGGGGCCTGAAACCTGACTGAAATTCTTCAAGGATGTTGTTACAGTATCCTGCAAGAATGTGCATATTTGAGCTGATACTAGTTTTTCTAGTATTTTTGATATGAACGGAAGGTTTGAAATCGGTCTGTAATTTATTTCATTCGCGTCCAAATTAGATTTTTTAAGGAGCGGCTTAATAACTGCTAACTTGAAAGGTTTAGGGACGTGACCTAGATGTAATGAAGAATTAATAATGTTTAGAAGTGGCTCTCCAACCATAAGCATCACTTCCTTTAAGAATCTGGTTGGGATTGGGTCTAACAGGCACGTTGTTGATTTAGCCGAGGTGATGAGTTTATACAGCTCTTCCTGTCCTATACCTGTAAAGGACTGAAAATCTAAATGTGAAGCTATAGGCTGAACTGGATCGTGAGATACTATTAGAGGTTGAACCTCCGTTATTTTCTTCCTGATACTATAGATTTTTTTCCATTAAAGAAGTCAATAAAGTCTTCACTTCTAAACTGTGATGGAATACTCTCTGCGGGCATCTTAGGTTTTGTTAGGCGAGCCACTGTACTAAATAAGAACCTGGGAGTGTTTTGGTTTCTTGCTATCAGTTGGCTAAGATGCTCAGTCCTAGCAGTTTTTAGAGCCTGTCTGTCGCTGCACATACTGTCTTTATATGCAATTCGAAAAACTTCTAATTTAGTTTTCCTCCATTTTCGCTCGAGGTTACGGGTTGCTCTCTTTAGGGCGCGAGTATGACTGTTGTACGACGGTGCAAGTGTTTTATCTCTGACTTTTTTTAATCTGATGGGAGCAACAGTGTCTAATGTACTGGTAACAATAGTGCCCATGCTGCTAGTCACTTCATCTAGATCATCTGCATTTAGGGGTCTAATAAGAAATTGGGACAGATCCGGCAGATTACTTGTGAATCTGTCTTTAGTAGTGGGATTCATATTTCTAACAGATTGATAACGTGGGGAGACACAGCTAATCTGTTCTCCGGGTAGAGTATATATCAGGAGGTGATGATCTGTGATATCATCACTTTGAGGTATGATCTCTATATTAGAGACATCTATACCATGGGATATAATTAAATCTAGCATATGATTAAAGCGGTGAGTTGCTCCAATTATATTTTGTTTAACCCCAAAGGAATTTAGTAAATCCATAAATGTGAGTGCTAAAGCGTCGTTAACATCATCTACATGAATGTTAAAGTCTCCTACTATCAATACTTTGTCAGAGTTAACCAATAGGTCTGATAGCAGATGTCCAAATTCTTTAAGAAAATCGGGATATGGCCCCGGGCGTCTGTACACGGTGGCCATGGTAAAATATAGCAAGGGTTTATTACGTATTTCATTGAGTGCAACAATATAATATCTAGAGCATTAAGTCAAAGCAAAAAATTCACATACGTGGCATCAGGAGGTTAACCTGATACCAGTGTCAAGCAGTGCGGTTAACGGGACTATAAAGAAACCACAGGGGTTACTTTATGGTCCCCTTAACCACAGCTTTTCACAATGAGTTCTCATTGATCTTATTTAAAAAAATAAATAAAAAATAAAAAATAAATACTGTATAATGTCATAAAAAAATGTGCAGTACCCTTTTTAAAGGCTTTCACTAGAGTGACAATAGATTTTATATTCCATGTTGCAATGCCTGTTACTGTTAATAGAGACCTAATTAGCTGGCTAGCTGGGAACTAAGTTACAGTAGCTAGTTAGTTTTTTGTTAATGGATGTTTTTAATTTACGTTGTCATGTTAATCTGTCTTGTCTCAGCTAGCCAGCTAATTAGTCTTCTTAATTAGCTAGTTAGTTTTTCTGTTAATTTATGTTGTAAATGTATATGATTTATATTGCATGTAGCACCTTGGTCCTGGAGGAACGTTGTTTCGTTTCACTTTGTACTAAACTGGATATGGCTGAAGTGACAATAAAGCCTACTTGACTTGGAGGCAATAAAAGGATGTAACAATTACAATAACAATAGCAATTTTACGAATATTTTAAAATCATATAATATCTGTTTCAGAATTCTCACCACCTAACAGCTGGGTGATCCATGCAAGAGCAGTTAATATCCCAACCCAAAACTCACCCTTTGTAAATGCTTTACAAAGATTTGACTGTGTTACTTACTTAGTATGAATTAGCATGTTTTTAAATTATACAAGTTACTATACCGATCTCAGTATTAACGCTCACTATCCTTAAATATTTGCTCTTTTTCTCTCTTTCTCTCCCCCACAACTAGCATGCTTTCATTACCCAACTCTTGACACGTAATTTGGTCATAGAGTTGCTGGACACTGCAAACAACCCTGATCTTCAGCACTCGCAGACTATGGATGACAGCGATCTTGAGGTGTGAACTATATTCAGTTAATACTGACAAACCACATTGTATGCATTATTATGTATAAACTATGAAACCTGAGAATTGTACTAACTGAACCAAAATCTTGTTTTTAAAATCTTTGTACATACTGAATTACTTCTAAATTGTCTGCGGTTAAAACACTCTGTAAGCTGGTTGTGTGTGTTTCCACAGACATGCAGTGTTTTTCCTGATAAGATTACATCTTTGGCAAAACACTTGCCTGTCAGAAAAAGAGTTCCTGAAGAGCATTGTAAGTAGAATTTAATCCGTTCTTCAGTTGTACATTGCCAAAGCAAAAAAGTTGCCAGTTGGATGTAAATAAGCAAATACATAAGAGGCTTTGATTGGATAATTACTGCAGTGGTTGTGTTTCAGCAGCAACAATTATTTTTGTTGAACGGTCATTTGGTTCAAAAGGGTTCCAATTAAGGAGACTGCTGAAATGACTGGAATTGAGTTTAGAACTCATGAACACATTAATCAAACCTGGAAGTACTACATAAAACTGTCAACTAGCTGATCACTTAAATACTTAAGATTGCTTCATAAAAAATCAACAGTAGAAATGAAAACTGTTGTTTAGTAGTGAAAGGAAGAGCATTTCCACACGCACAATGTGACGAAAAGGATTCTGACTAAACAGCTGTGTCGCCAAAAGAAAACCACTTGTTATTGAGATGAATTAGGAATAAGGCTTAAGTTTACTAGGAAGCATAAAGGTTGGACTTTGGCATAATGGAAAAATATCATGTGGTCTGGTGAGTTCACTGTCTGACCCGATTCCAGAGTGCGCTTCCCTTCCAGAAAAACAGAAACGCCTGAATTGATGCACCATCAGACTTAGTGCCTGATATAGAGAGCCTTTATTTGCCACATATACTTTACAGTACAATTAAATAATTTTCTTTGCAGCTTGTTAGGATGCTGGGTCCAGAGCACAGAGTCAGCCATGATACAGCGTCCTTTGAGCAGAGGCGGTTAATTCAATTCAATTCAGTTTTATTTGTATAGCGCTTTTAACAATTGACATTGTCTCAAAACAGCTTTACACAATCAAAAGAATTATTTAAGTTTGTATGGAATGTGAATGTGTATGAATCAAAATGTTCAGATAGTCCCTGGTGAGCAAGCCCGAGGGCGACAGTGGCAAGGAAAAACTCCCTGAGATGGTAATAGGAAGAAACCTTGAGAGGAACCAGACTCGACAGGGAACCCATCCTCATCCCCATAATTGCGTTAACCACGAGATCCAAGACTCTACTTGGGGAGGTGGTTGCAAAGCCTTCTTCATGCGGTTTATGATGTTGCTGATATTCTGATGATCGTCATTGAAAGGCTAACAATATTACAGTGTGACTGTCTTTTGTATTTAGTGCAGGACGTTTACTTACTATGTGGCATTGAATAAAAATGGTAACCATTTGTCCATCAACAAGCTGCCAGTGGTTCAAGAGTGAAACTTCAATATTTTCATGGATTTCAAGTATACAAGAGGCAGATCAAAATACACGTCTGCAACAGAAGACAATTTTATTATCCTGAGAGTTTCATTACCAATACATTTTCATTTTACTCCTAATTAGTCTTCGAGTATTAATCACTAGATCTCAAGCTTGACATATATAATTTACTAATGTTTAAATAGCACTAGCAGTTCTTAACATTAAACATATTATACAAATATAATTTATATTTAAAAATTTAATTATTGCAACTCGGAAATTATGGTAATAAACAACCACTTAGATACAATGCAACAAATCCAAAGCTAGACTGTAAATCAATTCTTAAATCACAGCAATTTGGTAGTTATCACACACTGTTATTAATAAAATAAAAATTATGTTAATTTTATTTACATATGACGCTGTATAAGATCTGCAAGACAAGTTCCTTTATATCAGTTACATTATAAACATTGTAATATATAATTCACATTTATTTCAGTGTTTCATACAACATATGAGTAAGTGACACAGGAAGTAATGCGTATTTGTGGCTCTGTGAAACGATGAACCAAAAGATGATGCATTTGTTTCATTTCTGTCTTCAGTTGGCAATGAAACAATTAAATCATCCATGCAGAAAAACATAGACCTTCACCCAGATTCACTGGTAAGAACAGCAACTCAGATTGACTTAACTGCATCCTCTAACCCTCCTGTCCTTCTAGCAACTCTTTAATAAATATGTTTGTGTACTAATAATAATGGTTATAATAAAACATTTATTGAAATACTCACTAGGGATCCAGTGATGAATGGAGTTCTATTGGGGATAAGGAGGAATCTCCGTAAGTTAATTAATGTTATTAATTAACCCAATCTTACACTAATATGGGTGAACTCTAAACAGTAATTGAAGTACATATTTTCTATTAAATGCTTTAAACTAAACCAAATTACTGGCACTCTTAAAAATTCTTATGGTTCGCATATAATTAAAGCATGTCGCTATTTCTATTTTAGTTTCTACATCTTAAGAAGTGATGGTTTCATGTGTCACTCTTCTATAAATGTAAGGTCATTCATGAACACAGGAAATATGTGTGCTTATGCATGGCTATAAAAATATTTAAGCCTGAAAATATGCACTGGGGAAGAAATAAGAACTGTGTCACTACTAAACCTGCCTAGAAGATGTTGTAATGTACTTGGTTAGACAGGTGAAATTAGTTTCAAGTACCATGGTTAAGGACAGAAGATCGCAAAATTTTTGGAGTCACCAATCTTCCAAATCTACAATTAGCTTCCCGGACAACAATCTAGTTGGGAGGTGTGCCAGCAGAAATGTTGAGCCTGCATATGTACCTCCTGGACCTTTGACTGGAACTTGAAGTGAAACTGGAATTAAGTTTTTAACATGGACATCCCAGTTCCCCATTTAACACCTGAGAGGTGAGCTATAGAGGTCAAAAAGAGAGGATGTAGAAGCATGGAGGAACTGGAGAGATTCTGTATTGAGGACTGGTTTCACATCCCTTCACCTGTATTTGTTAAGCGAGCATTATAGAAGACTCAGTGGTGCCATGCTGGCATTGGAAGGTTACACAATATACCAAATGTATGGGTGCCAATAATTTGGTTGTGCATTTACTATACTTTTTAAATATTGATTTCTTAGAATACAATTAGTTAATTTATAAGTGATTTATTAAGTTCACTTTTTTGTTAAGTTAATAAAAAAAAAAAAGATTTACTCATCTTAGTAAATTGTGTATGTTCTAATGCAATGTTTTGTGAGTTCTTGTTTATTTTGTGGCTTATTGCAGAGGTCTACTGGAGTGTGTTGAGGAAGCTTTGCTTGAGAGGTGAGGGGAACTGCTGCAAATGAAAAATGAGAACACCTTGTATATTGAGTCTACAGAAAAAGAATTCTGGAAAGTATGATGGGAATAGTAAATAACAGGAATACATCGTCAGCCACCATTGGCCTCAGAGAAACGCAATGCCTCGCGGGCTTTCCCTGATTGATTATGACAGTTTAGTCTTTTTGCTAACTAGCCAGCGTTAGTCATGCTACCCAGAAGCTTGCTACTGTTGGCTCTGTGCAGTATTCTGATTTCACAGAATAAATAGTTACACCGAAGCGTGGCTAATCAGATTACGGATGCTAGCATGCTAGCTGTCCTTTCTTAGCTTGATAACTAAATGATAAACGCTTGTTAAAGGAGAGGACGTTTGATAATTCACCCAGTAACCAGTAATTGTCAGTTGCATTGATGTACATGATAAAACTTTTGTTCTTGTAACTCTTTCATAATATGTCCCTAACCTCAAAGTGCTACTGAACAGCATACTGTTACTAGTACACCAACAGTTTTATTGCTGTTTAGCCATTTTAGTTTGTAGAATGTGGTTTGCATTAACCTGCTTTCTGAAGGAGGGCACAGCACAATATATATTGCACAATATATACAACACTGACTGGACAATCATGGACACATTCATACACACTTGCACCAAATATTTATACATCTGGACAATTGCACATGTCACTTTCACTAGTCACCTTTCATGCATATTTGCATAACCATGGTCACTTTAAATTCTATATATATATATATATATATATATATATATTTACTTCCCTCCCCTATATTTCTATATTTTGCAATATTTTTTTATGCCCTTATTGTACAGTTTATTTTACTAGTTAAATTTATTTCTTTAGTATTTCCTTTTATTGATATTTATTTTACGTACAAGCTTTTATTTTCTTTTTAAGGTCACTGGCGGTGATTTAATTTGATTTGATATACGAGAGGTGTTCAAGTCAAACTGGGATTGTGCAGAATAAAATGCACGTATCCCAGTGTTTTACCGGTGCCTGGATACCATCAAGGTAGAAATTTTCTATGAACATTGGAACCATGATTGGACTGCATGCTTCTCTTGCTTCATGCTACCCGCCCAGGAACTCCTCTTAATGTTTTTTAATGTGCATGTGATGTTCATGAAGGAACAGTTCCCACAGACACATGCCTCTTTTTCACAAATTGGCAGCAAGTTATCCGTCGATTTTCAAAGGTCAATTTATAACCACTGAATATTCACAGAAACGTCTGCAGTGGGCTGCGAACCGGTTCGACAGTGAGCGTCATTCACAAATCTATGGCCTTCTTTAAAATGTTTGCACCATTTGAATGTTACTGCAGCTAAGAGCCTCATTAATGTACACTGCTTGAAGTCTTCTATAAATGTTAATCGGTTTTATTCCTTCATTCACAAAATTTTTGTTTTTAATTTTTGACCTTTCGTGGTTTGACTTGAATGCCCCTAATACTTACAGTATAAAATAACATTGCATAATACAACATTCCATCCAAAGCATTATCTACCAGAGGGTGAAATTCCAAACTGTATATTTAGTAGCCTTAATTTAAAAAAATGTTTAGCAAAATTTATGTAGACACTTTAAAACTAACATATGGAGATATGGAGCTTATAAAGTTATTCCATTGCTATCAGTGTTTTAAAGAAGCATTATAAATAATAATCTACCTGTTTTTTGTCAGGAGCTTAACTATGAAGAGAGCTCCCTCGGCTGAGGTAAGTGACACTTTAACTTTATATGTTTTTGCTGTTTCAAAAGTGCACGTTTTTTCATTGTTTTTCCAAAAAAGCAGGACTCACCGACAGAAGATGACAAATATGGCACAGTGAAGAGGGTGATCCCAAAACCACAGGCAGCTAAAAACCATTTTCCTGCAAGTCAGGCTAAAACCACCTCCACCCCCTCTCCAAGTACTTCTCCTCTCATTGGCTCAACACCCGTCAAAGATGCTAACACCTCTCTTGTTAACGACTCAACGTTGCTGGTTGGCTCAGCAGTTTCTGACCTTTCCCTTCTCACAGACATCTCCCTCATCAGTGACTCCTCGTTCTTACCTGATTCCCCCAGCCTGGGCTCCCAGTGCAAGACTCCAACCGATGGTAAAAATGCAACACTCTGCTTGTATATTTCGCCTGTGTATTTTTTTTGGTTTACGTTGACAGTTTGTTGGTAATAGATGAAAGAACGTTTAAATGTACCCACCATCGTATTTATACTACAGAGCAACATTAAAGACAAGGTTCTAAGAATTAAGAATATATTTTAAATATATGCTTCTCAAAGAGTTGCAATACTGGTATATGCATTTTTGAGGGAAAAAAAATGGGAGGGTCGCGTCAGGAATGGCATCCGGTGTAAAACCTGTGCCAAGTTGTATGTGGATTAGATGGTCTGCTGTGGCCACCCTTTAAGCAGCTGGATGTCGACATTCAGAACATAAAAGATCTATTTAAGGACTCATGTACATTAAATAAAATGTTTGTGTTTTTTAAGATTTCATGATGGGAAACTCCATCGGGAACTCTCTTCCTCGGCAGCCACTTTCACCTGAATGGAGCACGCTTAGAAGGAAAACCGAATTGTCTGTGAGCAAACATTTTATTAGCTATTTTGTTTTGGAAATGAATGTGATATTTTTGGGATTCATCTTGTTGGAAGTATGTTCATGTTCATTAATGCAAATAAAAGAAAGCAATCTATGGAGCCCTTTTTAATTAATTGGGTGAAAATTTGACAATAGAACCTATTTATTTCTTTTCAATTTTAGAAAGATGGTGTTCATGGACTGCCACCAACACCTCAAGTGCATGTGAGTCATAGGTGCATTTAAAGTAATGGCTCTCTAAAAATTAAAAGTAGTCATTTAATTTGGTTTATTACTTCAGGTCACATTTCATCATATCTGTACATCAAAAGTGTTTTAAATATCAGATATTGTTGTGTGTTTTAGATGGGGGCCTGTTTCTCAAAGATATTCAACGGCTGTCCTTTGAAAATTCACTGGGCAGGCACTTGGGTTTTACCAAAGACTAGAGGTACAAGCTGATTTTATTTTACTAACTGCTCTTGATGTCGCCATTAATTGTTATAAAATGTAATATATTTGACCTCTTACCCAACAGACCAACATCTTATTCTTGGTGCAGAGCAGGGCATTTACACGCTTAACCTTAATGAGCTTCATGAGGACACTATGGAGAAGGTACTGTCATGTGTCTACTTTTGACCCCCTCTCCTTTAAAGTTGATGTCAATGATTTTATGTCAGGACACTTTAACTTATCGGTATTAGGCCAAGCTTTCCTCAGAATTAATCAGCTATCAATAAAATATATACAGTACTTATTGAAGAAAGCCCAGTCTCCTGGGTCCATACATGGGATGAAAACACCTTAGGGATGGGTAGAATGAAAGATGAGCAAATTTAGCAGGAACTGTGTGATGCAATCATGTCACCTTGAACAGAATTGTCATCTTACCAAATGAGGATGAGCTCCTTTTTGATTCTGGTTCATTCTGGTAATAATGCGTTGCACATCCAAGGTGCAAATTTTCCCTCTGGTCTGTGTGTGTAGAGTTTGCAAGTTCTCCCCATGCTTTATGAGTTTCTTTTCAGGTAGTCGGGTTTCCTCCCACTGTCCAAAGTAGGGCTGGGAGATATGGCTCAAAACTGTATCACGATATCAGTGTTTCATATCGGTCGATATCGATTAATTATTGATATTTTTTATGACCCATTTAAAATAAGGACCAGGAGAAGAATATATTATATTTAAACATTTTTATTTTAAACTTAACCTTCCTATGATCATAGTCCCATCAGTTATTAAGACAGAAATGTCAACAACCATGGGAAAATATGTAACATGTAAACATAAGTCTAAAGTCACAATGAACACTTAACAATTATCTCTTAACATTTAAGGGGCAAAATTAAAAGAAAATGTAAGAAATGCTTAATAATGTGTAATAAAATAGTGCAATGCGTTTATTATATCAGATGCCTTTAGAGAAAACTACAACAAAAATATATCATTGTAATATATTTGAGTTTGATGTTAATTCACTGGCGGGCCACCAGGGGGCAATACCGCGCTGTATACTATATGTGTCGTGTGCACTGAATGCAGTAAAAGAAGAATACCGTTTCTTTTCCTCTGGTTGTCTCACACAAAAAGCAAGTAATATTATAGATGTTAGTTGTGCATATTGATGCAAACATAATTGTCATACCAAAGAATAAACTACCCGCCAATGTGGCTAGTGAGACTAAAGTTATTACCCGCCACAGCCGAATTTTACCCGCATTTGGCGGGTGGGCGGGTGCCAATGTCAACACCATCTTGTCTCCGTTTATGCTTCCTGAATCGCGACCGTACTACTTCCGGGTCCTAGAGCCGGTCGCGGAGCGAGTGCGCATGACAGCAACCAAACTAGCTTCGCGACCTCTGTTTTCTTCCGACAGAGAATAAAAAATATCGAACGTTCTATTGAACACATTTTTTATTGATATCGATCACGTGTCTATCGCGAAACATATCGTTATCGTTTTATCGCCCAGGCCTAGTCCAAAGGCATATGTTGTTTTTTCCAGATTTTCTGGAGTTGTATGACTGGGTGTATGACTGTCTACCTGAAGTCTGTAACACATGGACATGGCATTTAGTGTAGCCACCTTGAGTTGTTTATTTGTGGGTCTTTTATGGAATAAAATCACTGTCAAAAATATTCGTGCATAAAAAAAAGATGTGTGTAATTCTGTCTTTTGTCTGAATTGAATCCCAAAGTCTACGGCCATGACAGCTTACAGATACGAGAGTTTGTGTGTTTGTTACAATACAACTCTGAAATATACGACTCTGACCGTTTACAGATACAAATCTCGTTTTTACAACTCCTCTGTTTCACGGACGAATTGCGAAATTACGGCTACGAATGCTGTGCGTGAAAACACTGTCAAAAATACGTCATCAAGGCCACATGCACAGGCATTAGTATCCGAGGGAAGATGAATCGATTCGGTGCATGCGCCCCCGCCTCCGTTTTAAACCAGCAGTCGAGCACTCTCTCATTGTCTCAGCTAAGTTTTTTTTCTCCACAGATTCGGACGTTTAAGAGAAGTAAAATTACAGAGATGTTTTAACTATAGTAGGTAAGATTTTAGGAGTTTAAAACGGAGGCGGGGGCGCATGCGCCGAATCGATTCATCTTCCCTCGGATACTAATGCCTGTGCATGTGGCCTTGATGACGTATTTTTGACAGTGGTTTCACGCACAGCATTCGTAGCCATAATTTCGCAATTCGTCCGTGAAACAGAGGAGTTGTAAAAACGGGATTTGTATCTGTAAACGGTCAGAGTCGTATATTTCAGAGTTGTATTGTAACAAACACACAAACTCTCGTATCTGTAAGCTGTCGTGGCCGTAGACTTTGGGATTCAACTCAGACAAAAGACGGAATTACACACAAATCATTTTTTTTTACGCACGAATATTTTTGACAGTGATCTTATTCCATAGTCTTTCTGCGTTCAGTTTTGTCTTCAGTAATTTAAAGGTATGATGAAGTAGGTTGAAACCAGGTGACAGACTTGACTATTTAAGGACATTGGCTTAAGAAGCCTAGGGTTGCTTTCCAGTATATTTTGTGTAATTATCCATCTATGTAGTGAGGCACATATAATATTTAATAACAGGTCATATAATATTTGCAGCATTTGTGTGAATCTAAGCAGAAACTATCACTCTATACACTCTATAAAAGCCATCATCAGTAAGCATCAGTGAACCAGTTCCTTTGGCAGTCACACATGCTCATGCCTTAACACTGCCTGCACCATGTTAATGTGACATTCAGAACCTCTAATTGACATAATTCTATTAATGTTTTCACCACTGTGTGTATTCATGTACTGTCCCCTTAAAAACATACTACTGCATGTGTAATCACATGACTCAGCGACATGGAAGCAACATGGAGGAGAACTCTTTTTAGATGTCTTCGATATTTGTAGCAAACTCTAAACACGTAATCTCACTTGTTCTTACACCTAATCATGGGCTCCTCCACTTGGCTCAGTACCTCTTTGGAATGCATATTAACAGTTCTAATGAATAGCTACAAAATAAATGGTGATTCACTCGAAACTGGCCCCAAATATTCTGCAATAACTCTGGCTAGGACAAGGCAACCTGAAAAAAAAAAAACTTGTAAACCAAGTGCTCCTTAGTATATGGATACAGTAATGTCTGTCTGTCTGAAAAAATCACTGACTCACTTCTCTATTATCTGTCAGATTTATTATGCCCTTCATACTCATTTATTACTTCATACTCGTTACTTCATACTCATTTCTCCAATTTTCCTTTGATTGTAAAGATGCTTTGTGACAATGGCCATTGTTAAAAGTTCTATATAAATAAAATTGAATTCAATAGATTGAAATTATTATCCTTTTACAATTGTTGACATTTTATTGTGTTTCTCAGTTGCTCCCACAGAGATGCAGCTGGCTATATATCATGAACGATGTGCTAATGTCTGTCTCAGGTGCGTTCAAATCATACTGAAACCATTAAAATTTTTACACGGCACGCCGTCAAAAATAGCATCGTCAGTGCATATCTTTTGCGATCCATAGGGAAGTCCTCACAGCTGACTTCTCACAGTTTACCTGCACTTTTTGAGCACCGTGAAAGCATGCAACGGCGCCAAGGTCACCTGTCAATCAACGCCCACCGCCTGAGTACAAGAATCAGTTCAAGGTCTACAACACTTTAGCCTTAATTGATGTTCATTTCTTCAATTCCCCTAAGTCTTACAACAATTGAGAGATTTAGGGGAGGCACAATTTTAAAAAGAATTGTATTATTTTTTGTGCTTGCTAAACTCTGATGATACAGTAAGCTTATCTTCTGTTATTGTATATTCTTGTTTTTGCAGGAAGTATGCCATGTCTGTGAAGATCCCCGACACTAAGGGCTGTAGAAGGTGTAGTGTTGGTAATGCAAGTCACTGTCATTTGTTGAATCATCTAACTCTAGTCTCTTATATAGTTTTTTCATATTCTTTTATTCTCTCCATCAGTAAGGAACCCATATACGGACAGCGTTTTCTTGTGTGTAGCAGTGCCAAGCGGTCTGGTTCTTCTGCTGTGGTATGACCCAATGCAGAAGTTCATGCAGCTTAAAGTAAGCATAAATGATGAGTTTGCAAATATGAATAAATAGACATATAGGTGGATGAAAGCCCATGTTCATAAAGATTTGTGATATATTTTGCAATGTTCTAAAATGTAGTCACAGGTTATCTGTAGTAGTTCCTACGCTGCTCCTCAGAGTAGACTCAGGAATATTGGTAGGATTCTGGTGGTCCTCAAAATACTCAACTGTTCCCAGTTGAAGTCAACAGTTCTTCATCCCTGCCCCACAATTTAACCAAGCTTGACAGGCCTCCTTTTGTCATCTGACAGCTTGCTTGAGCCATGTAGTCTACCACTGGGTTTGGGAATTACTGCCATGGCAAACATGGACCACATAGATCAAAAACGACCACAGCTACATTTAGCCCTCTCAGCACTAGAGACTTCGAAATATTGCCAATTCCAGATCATCGGAATACAGCTCTGCTGGACATAAGAGAGGAAGATCTGGCAGACAACCTCTGCCAACCGGGCCAAAAACCCTTGGCATTTTCCAACACCATCAGATCCAGTTCACCACTCCTCTCTATACCTGAATGTCCAATGATACAACTAAATTACAACTCAAGAATACTAATAAATATCCTTTTTTTTTTTTAAATATTGAATATGGTAATATCACTGTTGTCAACCATGTGAGTGTTAAAGACAAAACTATGGCGTCTCCTTCCAATGCCCCACCCAAACTTTCAACACCACCACCCAAACTGAATCCTTTGAACTGATGTGCTGTCTCAGGCAGATTATTTATCACTATTCTTGATACTCACTCAAGAATACTAATAAATATCCTTTTGTTTAAATATTGAACATGGAAAAATTACAGTTGGTAATATCACTGTCAACCATGTGAGTGTTAAAGACAGAACTATGGAGTCTCCTTCCAGCACCCCACCCAAACTAAACCCTTTGAAGTGATGTCTCTTCTCTTCTCCTCATGTCTATCTCTCATCCTTTCTCTCTCTCAGCATATACCTCTGAATCTGCCTGAGTCTTTGCCAATCTTTGAGCTTCTGGTGAAGGAAAGCGAGGAACTTCCTCAACTGTGTGTGGGGGTACACTGCAAAAATCACAACTCTGGAGAGGCAGTGAATCATCTAGAATTCAATATCATCCCTCTTGATGACACGCCTAGAGAACACCCAGGTACCTGTTCGCACACTATATCACAGTAAATTGTTACCGCCTTCTGGACACTGATACAAATTACTAATACAATTGCTTCACAAGAACATTTAGACTGTTTACAATAAAGTTATCCTACTAATTACAACACTGGAAGATAGAACGTAAGAGTCAGGATATGTATAGTAGACTGAATATGCATGTTCATATAGTTGCATCATTGGATTCACAGCTGGTGAGAGTCTAGAACTGAAACAAGTAACTCAACTGGATAGAGACAGAGTCCTCATAGCCCTCAAAGGTATTTTAATTTAATCTCATTTTTAAATTCATATTTTATGGTAACCATCTTATATATAAAGCCACTAAACTAGTATGTACTAAATTAATATGTTATGTATGTATAAATACTACTAAACTAGTACTCATTGTTCTGTTCCCTGCAGATACTGTGAAAGCTGTAGATCTAAATGGCTGCTCTAGCAAAGGCTTGGCTTCAGAACTCACCTTCGGTTTTTCAATAGAGACACTTGGTGAGCACAGAGTGTCGCAACACGAAACTATGTTCAACAGAGATTCATCAATAAATATAGTGGTGGCCAAAAATATTAAGACATACAGTGGAACCTTGGATTACGAGCATAATTTGTTCCGGAAGTGGGCTCGTATTTCAAAATACTCATAAACCAAATTAAATTTTCCCTTAAGAAATAATGGAAACTTAAATGATTCATTCCTCAGCCCAAAAAAATAAATACATAAAAATAATTAACACAAAATATAAAGTAAAAATAAAACAAATTAACCTGCACTTTACCTTTAAAAAAAAGTAAAAATAAATCCTGACAGATAAGTGTTTCCGTTTGTGCACGCAGGCGCTGTGTGTGTGTGTGTGTGTGTGTGTGTGTGTGTGTGTGTGTGTGTGTGTGTGTGTGTGTGTGTGTGTATGTGTGTGTGTATGTCTGTGTATGTCTGTGTGTGTGTGGGAATCTAAAGTACGCTAGGGTTAGTAAGCTAGTAACCCCTCTACCCTTCTCATCTTACACAGTTACCCTTCCTCCACTCTTTTCACACATATGCGCGCACACAACGGAAACTGTTTTATCAGAAAAATAAACAAGAAATCTCTCTAATGACACTTAATTGAGCGACACACTAACTGAATCACTGCTGTAAAGTAAAAATAAAGCAAATTAACCAGCACTTTACCTTTGAAAAGAATCAAAGCAGTGTTTCTGTGTAGAGCAGAGAGAAAGAGCAGGCAGGGATTGAGCTAGTGACAGAGTAGAGTCTTTTTGACTCTTATGTCCATCCGGGTCAAGCCAGTTTTGTACGTTTTTCATACTAAATATTGATCGTTTTATGGCAATTTCATTGCATAAAATAACAAAATATTCTTATTCTCTTGATTTGTAATTATTTAAAAGCTTGAGAATGATACTTTTGGCCACCACTGTATATGATTTGCTTAAACATTACTACTGTGTGTGTGTGTGTGTGTGTGTGTGTGTGTGTGTGTGTGTGTGTGCATTCTTACTTTTATAGCAGTTTTTCACCTGCATGTGTGTTTATAATAAATAAATAAACATATATACACATGATATCATTGCCTTGATTCTATTATGCTTCTTGTATGTTTTCCTGAGTAAAATTATCATCTTGTTTGTGTCTTACTCATTCCCCACAGTGTGCTTGCAGGATAGTGTTCTTGCCTTTTGGAAACATGGCCTTAAGGGAAAGAGCTTACAAAGTGGCGAGGTATCATTATCTTTCTAAATGCTTACTAGTCCACATAAATATGCAACTGTATGATTTTTTTTTGTTAGCATCAGATGGTTGATTAAGAAACGGTTTGTAAAACTTTCAGTTTGTAAATGAAAATGCAAGTACTCATGTACTGTATGGATTTTCACGAACATACAGGTATGAATATTTTATGAACATATTTAAAGAATTTAAATATTATGCATTGGTTAGTAAATACATACAGTACCATAAACAATCACAAAAAAAAAACTAAATTACTAGATCAACTCAGAACTTTTTTATTGTATTAATGTTGGTATGATGTATATTTTAGCTTATGATCTATATGAAATAGTTAAAAAATGGTGACCTTATGTCATGTACAGTTAATAACCATGAGATTTTATCTCATGAGAAGCTATTGTTAAAAATTAACTTTATGTAATAGTTGTATCTCCCCAAACACACAAACAAACAAAACATTTCATGGAGAGTAAAATCCTGCTGATCAGTAGTTTAAATTTTAACCAAGTTTATTTAAATGGTTAAAACAGTATTTCTGTGCATTATTGTTTTTTTTCTGCGAGGAACGTAATACAAATAAAAATTACAAGTACTGTATATGTTATTTTGTTGAATTTAAATCTAAAGACAGAAAGTATGGCTCAGCCACTGTGATTTCCTATTTACCTCAATTGTTGTTGCTTGCAAAGCTAAATAGCTCTATTTAGAAATATTATTTTACTATCAAATCTTTTCCTGCAGGTAGTGCAAGAGATCACAGATGAGAGTCGTGTCTTCCAGGTGCTGGGGACAAATAAGTAAGTTCTACAACATTTACCATGCAAGCACAGGAAAACAAAAAATGAGGTGTTCAACAACTTTCAAAACAAGCTTAAATTGTATTAACTTCTCTTTTCTATAGGGATATCATCTTACAAAGCACACCCACGGCCGACCCATCTGCCGTGAGCAACCTGTATATCCTTACTGGCCATGAGAGCAGCTTTTAATTCAACTCAGGAACTTTCAAACGAATCTGCACTCATGAAGGCATTTCTGTCCTCTACAACAAATGAAGAGTGGGAGTTGACCTCGGATCCCATAGGGGAGACAGAGACAGTCGGCATCTTTTCTGCCAACGTGAGAAGACACTGAAGCAACAAATTAGCAGAGAGCTAAAAAGAACTAAAGTTTACTACACTTTAGGACAAATGACAAAATTAGGCAAAACTACGGGTTTGTTTGTACAGTAGGAACACGGTTTAATTTATTGTAGCAGATAAGACTAATAGCAACATCTCACAGTTTTAAAAGCAAACAGCAATGCTTCTCCTGTTCACTGTTTTACTGATAGATGTACTGCAGCAAAGTTGACTCTTTGGTGGTACGTCTGTAGAATGGTATGTGTGTCTCGTAGGAAGCAGAGTGTGGAAGAGTGGAAGCAGAGTGAGAGCCTCATTGATCATCTGATCAGAGAAATATAGTTGTTGATTTCTTATTCTGAAAGATAAGAATGTCCACTGCACTGTGAAAATTAGGATGTAGATATTAAGAGAGTATTAAAACATATAATGTTATTTGGAATGTTGATAGTGTCTGTGTAATACTAATTCCTCCCCATTAGTATAGGCATGAAATAACCCTATACTAAGAACGCACAACAATATCTAAAAAGCAACCGAAATTTTTATAAATGCTTCACAATTGATCCCCTACAGTGCTTAACTACATTCAGTTGCATGAAAAACTTAATGTGCATGGTGAATTTAAGTCCCTTATTAGGTAGTTTGAGGTCATGAAATCATAAAAGTGAATGTCAGCTATTTTGTGTTAACTTAATCAAATAATGCAATGTTTTCTCTCATGTTTAATTCAGTTTTCTCTCATTCTCTGTAAGATGACCTGCTACATTTCATGCTCACTCTCACTCAATCAACTTATACAGCTTTATCCTGTATTCAATGGGGCCTGGAGCCTATCCCAGGAGACTTGGCGCACGAGGCAGGATGCAACGCAGGGCACACACACTCGCATACTACAGGCAATTTGGGAACGCTATTAGCCTAACCGGCATATCTGTGGGGGGGAAACCGGAGTACCCGGAGGAAACCCACCAAGCACGAGGAAAACATGCAAACTCCATGCACAAAGAGACGGGAATCAAACCCGGACCCTGGAGGTGCAAGGCGACAGTGCTAACCACTCCACCACCGTGGCGCTATGTCATGCTCACTTTAATTTAATTCATACTTCAAAGTCCTAAATGTAGAAATATTTTTCATGGATGAATAAATTTAATAAATAAGATCCGGTTCATGTATTCAATATTGACTAGATTGTATTTCATAGTTTTCCTTTTAAATAGTCCAAAACATTAATTCCAGTGTAAAATATTGTGCCTTCCTCAAACTCTTATACAGTGGCTACTCCTTGTCACTAATTGGCATGTCCGTTAGCTGGATTAGAAAGATGGGGGCTAACCCAATTTATCCTTTTGACCAATGTATTAAAATTCTAGTACCACCTGGGGATGTGTGCATTACTGTAAAATCATATCATCTTTCCCTCTCAGCACTTTCCCCACCTCCATTTTGGGACAGTCTATCTTGAAGTGCCCAAGCCAAGCTGTCCTTATGCACAACATCCTGCCTAAGCCACATTGGCACTTTCTGGTTATCCCTTATAGCACATTGTGGAAGAGAAAGAAGGAAAATGTCATTAGTATGAATGATTATGCAAACATGGCTGCTAAAACAGTTCTCTTTTCAAATACAATTTCAGGATTCTGCTACTGCTTCTACCTTCTTTCCGTTACCCTACATTAACTCTTGTACTATATCACTTCTATACAAAGCATTCAGAATGCTACTGGAATGAGATTCCTCTTCCAGGCCTTTTGTATATAATCCTTCAACAGAGGTCTGATGCAGAGTAATGTTTAACACATTTAGTTGTAAATATCAGTAAATAAATGTTTACATTTTCATGTCTGTATGTATGTATGTATGTAGGTATGTGTATATAATATATACACACAGGTGCATCTCAATAAATTAGAATAGCATAAAGTTATATTTCAGTTATTAAGATGTATGTCAGTAATTCAATAAAAAAATGAAACTCACATATACAGTAGATTCGTTACACACAGACTGATATATTTCAAGTGTTTATTTCTTTTGATTTTGATGATTATGGCTTACAGTTAATGAAATGGCAAAATTCTGTATCAGAAAGTTAGAATTTTGTGAAATAGTACAATATTGGATACTCATGGTGTCATGCTCTAATCAGCTAATTAATTCCTAACACCTTTTGAGGTTTCCTGAGCCTTTAAATGGTCTCTTAGTCTGGTTCAGTAGGCTTCATAATCAAGATGGAAAAGACTGCTGACTTGACAGCTGTCTAGAAGTTGATAATTGACACCCTGTACATGGAGGGTTAAAGACAAATGGCTAAATGGAAGGAATACCAGTGGTAGAAAAATGTGCACGAGCAACAGGGATAAGCACTAGTGATGGGAAGTTTGAATCATTTTAATGACTCGGTTCTTTGAATCTCGTTCATCAAAATGAACTAATCTTTTTTTGAGTCAATTTAGTCAATTTCGTTCTTTTGATCAGAAAAAAAAATGTTGCATTTTCAATAATAAAAAAAACTTCCAATATGTTTACATGCACAAATTTTGGCTATAGTTCCAGTAATGAAAATATTAAAATGCAGCTAAGGACATATTATAATAAACAGAATGAGTAGCTCACCTCACATATCTTCCAGTTCCTTCGTTCTTTTGAATCTATTGCACCGCATAGCTAGTCTATGGGTGTCATGTGACAAAGGAACGAACGACTCGGAGAATCGTTCAATTCTGTTTCCTGTGTAATGCACTGCATAGCGTCTATGGGAGTCACGGGCCAAAGAACGAATAACTCGGAGTAGAAGAGTCATTGAGAAAGAATCGCTCAATTCTGTTTTCGTGTAGATAACCTACGGAGGTTTTGCGATGATTTGCGCATGCATGACCAATAGAGAATGAACGAATCACTCTCCAAGACTACTCATTCTACTGAGTCATGTTAAAGATTTGTTCATGAACAACCCATCACTAATAAGCACAGTCTTGAGAAGATTGTGAAACAAAGTCCATTTAAGGACAATGTAATTGATGCAGATGTTAAACTAACCTTGTCAGATCAGAACCTAGAATACTTTACTCCCTTTGAAGAGGATGAACTAATTTCACTCATCTCTTCTGCAACTTCATAAACCTGCATATTAAGTTCAAGTTTTCAACCATATACAGTTAGTACAGAGTGAAACAAAACAACGTTCCTCCAGCACCAAGGTGCTACATGCAACATAAATTTACAACATAAACTAACAGAACAACTAAACTAGCTAACTAAGAGGCCTAGTTAGCTGGCTAGCAAAGACAAGACAGATAGACCCAACATAAATTACAACATAAATTAACTAAAAGAAACTAACTATCTAAGGAAGACTAGCTACAGGGTTTTTACAGACAACAGACAACATAAAGTGCACATGCAAATGTGCAAACAAAAGATCCTATACCGACACTTTTTCTCAAACAGATATAACAAAACCCCTGATGAAAATAATTAATTCTTCACTCAGCTTTGGGTGTGTTCCAAAATCTTTTATATTAGCAGTTATTGAACCGAAAATTTAAAAGTCTGACCTTGACCCCTGTCAGCTGTCCAATTACAGGCCGACATCAAACCCACTTTATCACTAAGATTTTGGAAAAGATAGTAGCGGAGCAGCTATGCTCATATCTACATAGAAATAGCATACATGAACTGTATCAGTCAGGATTTAGGCCTCATTACAGCACAGAGACAGCACTCGTTAAAGTAGTGAATTACCTCCTATTGGCCTCTGATCAGGGTTGTGTAACTATGTGTTAAGTTTTAAATGTAGAAGAAGTGTGTGTCCGAGCTAAGTTTTAAGAGAAGAAGAGTTATTTCTTGTTGTGTCCGCTGCACCTTGATACACTTACCGGTCCGGGCCCGATCGACCGGGAGAGACAAACACACACACACACACGCCGGCATGATGTCTGAAGATCTCTGTTTATTCTCAGCAAAGAGAGCACATTTAAACGCTGCTACGTCCCGAACATCAAAAGAACCAGTCATTAACATGTCAGTCATTGAGAGACCCGGAGACAGACAGGTGTGAGGAGATACATTTACATTCTCCTGATTAAACAAAAGGGTTCTAGCAGACAGGAGCCATTTGGATGTATCCTCGTCTGAATACAGGATATACAAGGTGTTACCACAGAAGGCATGAGGAAGCACAGTGAGGGGTCTGTTGTCAAGGCACAGGAATCTTCTTATTAGATTACAGTGTCTTACAATGTCATAAAACCTTACACGATGCTTGTGTTTCTCGACCTCAGTGCAGCTTTTGACACCATTGATCATAGCATTCTCCTTCACAGATTCGAAAACGTTGGTAGGAATTAAGGGAACAACCCTCTCCTGTCTCAGATCCTATTTGACCGATCGCTCTCAGTATGTAGATTTAAATGGTGATTATTCTGCATGTTCTCTAGTGGAGTTTGGCGTTCCGCAGGGTTCAGTTTTAGGCCCACTGCTTTTTTCCCTTTACATGCTTCCTCTGTACAACATAATCCGTAAGCATGGTATTACTTTTCATTACATTTTACATTTCTGCATTTGGCAGACACTCTTATCCAGAGCGACTTACATTTTTATCTCATTACACATCTGAGCAGTTTAGGGTTAAGGGCCTTGCTCAAGGGCCCAACAGTGGTAACTTGGTGTTTGTGGGGTTTGAACCTGGGATCTTCCGAACCGTAGTCCAATGCCTTAAACCACTGAGCTACCCCTGGCCCATCATTGTTATGCTGACGACACACAGTTATATGTCTCAGCAAAAACCAGCTTACTAAAGTTGAGCAATGTGTGCAGGTCATAAGAAATTGGATGCTAATTAACTTCCTTCTGCTTAATCCGGATAAGACAAAAGTTCTAGTCATAGGACCGCATGCAGCTAGAAGCAAGATTGTAGATCACACTGTAACTTTAGATGGCCTTTCTATTCCATCAAGTGTAACAGTGAAAGACCTTGGTGTGATTATAGATTCCAGCCTTTCATTTGAAGCTCTGTAGACAATATCACCAGGATAGCATTCTTTCACCTCAGAAATATTGCCAAGTTAAGGAATATATTGTTACTAAACGATGCAGAAGTTCATGCTTTTATCACATCTAGGTTGGACTATTGTAACGCCTTACTGTCTGGTTGTCAGTACCACGTATTATGAAAACTACAGCAGGGGGCAGAGCTTTTTCTTACAAAGCCCCAAAGTTATGGAATAGCCTTCCAAATAGTGTTCGGGACTCAGACACAGTCTCAGTGTTTAAGTCTAGGCTAAAAACCTATTTATTTAGCCAAGCATTTTTATAAATGGATTTGCCATAAGGTAAAGGAGCAGATCTGGGGGACTCATGGACGTAGAGTATTACGGCGAACTGGTATGTTTAGATGCTGTCTTCCCCACTCTCATTGATCACTCAGGTTTGTTGACAGTGAAGCGATTGGTCGCTTTACATCTCATGGAGCCCTCATGTTTGTGTTTCCTTCTGTCTCTCCCTTTTAGTTACTGTATGCTGTTATAGTTAGTCCTGCCAGCGTCCCTGCTTGCACTCTACACTAAATATACATTTACTTTATACATTATGTGACTGTGACCATACCAAACTGTTATCTCTCCTCTTCTGCTCTCCCCTCTCCTGTTCTCTCTCCCCCTCTCTCTCTTTCCCTCTCTCTGTCGAGCTACACATGTCGTTCCTGAGCTGCCAGTGATCCCGACTCCATCTGCCCTCTGAACCTGTCTGACTCATCCTGGTGCCCCGCTTCTGGGTGGAGATCTCGTCACATGAATGCTCTGTGTGTCTCCTTAGGATGCGTCTGGTGTCTGGGGATGGTTTCACTCTACCATGAAGACAGTTCTGGCCTCGACTGATGTTGACAGCTGTTTCTCTGAGGACTTGACTTGGCTGCAGTCACTTGATAGTTCAGGACTGGAATTTCCTACAAGTCTACCTGAGCCTCCAATAACTACCTGGACTCCATATTAAAATCAATTAACATCAACTGTTGTGCTGAACTGCCTGCCACCTAACACACAGTATTCAATTCAATTAAATTTGTATAGCGATTTTAACAATTGACATTGTCTCAAAACAGCTTTACACAATCAAAATATTTATTTACATTTTTGATGGAATGTGAATGTGTATGAATCAAAATGGTCAGATAGTCCCTGGTGAGCAGGCCGAGGGCGACAGTGGCAAGGAAAAACTCCCTGAGATGGTGATAGGAAGAAACCTTGAGATGAACCAAACTCAACAGGGAACCCATCCTCATCTGCAGAGGTGGAAAGTAACAAATTACATTTACTCGCGTTACTGTAATTGAGTAGTTTTTTTTGTGTATTTCTACTTTTTAAAGTAGTTTTTAAAATCTGTCATTTTACTTTTACTTAAGTACGTTTTGTTTGAAGTATTGTAATTCGCTACATTTTAAATCATATTCACTACTGAGTAAAAATAAATGAATGAAAATGATAAAATAATACAAATATTATGCTTTTGCGCTCGCGTGTGTGTATCATGTCCTGGTCGTGCGCCGCTCCAGACTCCACTCCAGGTTTTCTGACATCGGCATCTTCCTGACCTTCCACACGGTCGCTTCCGCCTTGAGAGTGACGTCATCGACTAGCGCGACCATATATAAACCGGAGAGAGATGCGGGAAAGATGAAAGAGGTTGTGATTTTAGCGTTTTGATGTTTGGTTGTGTATTCCGGTTTTGACTTTTTGCCTCCCATTGACTTTGATTATTGCTTTGTCCCTTTGGTTTGGTTGGTCTTTGTATATATTTGTAGATAATTTCACTGTTTTTGGTTTAGGGAGTCCGGGAAGGTACCTGTATTTTTGTTTGTGTGTTTTTTTGTTTTGCAGATAATCTAGCTACTAAATATAAATACCATTTTGTTTATTATTTTGGCCTGGGTCCACCCTGAATCTGATCCTCCTCCTGCTGTGTGTGTGTGTGTGTGTGTGTGTGTGTGTGTGTGTTTGTATATACAAACCTCATTATTTCATCAGTTAATGATTGGATCTAGTTCTTTCTGCCATATACCACCATTTCCATACAGTTTAAAATACAACCCTGAACCATTCTTTTGCTGTATGACCCTAGACTGGGACGTAACACCATATTTAAGTGACCACTTTGATTTTCAAGCACAAGAAAGACAACAGCTTTATTATGCAAAGGTGTTCCTTCAGTTAAAAACACCTAGTTTGAGATTTATATCTGCTCATCTTTTTTGAACTACGCTAGAATGCCTCATCCCACCCCCGCTGTTAAAAAAAAACTTTTTTTACTTTTACTTGAGTAGATTTTTATAATGGTAACTTTAATTGTACTTATAAATTTCACTGAAGTAACAGTACTTGTACTTGAGTACAAAATTTTATTACTCTTTCCACCTCTGCTCATCTGGGTGAAACAGATAGTAGGAAGTGATCTGCATTTATCCAGTGTGTTAGGTGGCAGGCAGTTCAGCTATAATAGACAGAGAGAGAGAGAGAGAGAAGAAGAGGAGAGATGGCAGTTAGGTATGGTCAAAGTCACATCATGTATAATGTGAATGTATATTTACTGTAGAGTGCAAGCAGGGACTCCGGCAGGACTAACTATGACAGCATAACTAAAAGGGAGAGCCAGAAGGGAACACAAACATGAGGGGGAACTGAGATGTAAAGCAAACAATCACCTCACCGTCAACAAACCTGAGTGATCAAATGAGACTGAGGAAGACAGCATCTAAACATACCAGTTCACCATAAAACTCTACGTCCATGAGTCCCCCAGATCTGCTCCTTTAAGGCAAATCTATTTATAAAAATGCTTGGCTAAATAAATAGGTTTTTAGCCTAGACTTAAACACTGAGACCTGAACACTGAGTCCCTATGGAAGACTATTCCATAATTTTGGGGCTTTGTAAGAAAAAGCTCTGCCCCCAGCTGTAGTTTTCATAATACGCGGTACTGACAAGCAGCCTGCATCCTTTGATCGAAAGAGGCGTGGCGGATCGTAAGACACTAGCAGTTCGCTCAGATACTGCGGCGCGAGACCATTTAATGCTTTATATGTCAAGAGTGGTATTTTAAAATCAATGCGAAATTTCACAGGGAGCCAATGCAGTGAAGATAGGATAGTGGTGATGTGCTCATATCTTCTGGTTCTAGTGAGGACTCTCGCTGCTGCATTCTGGACTAGCTGAAGCTTGTTTATGCACCTAGCTGAACAAGCAGACAGTAAGGCATTACAATAGTCCAACCTAGAGGTGATAAAAGCATGAACTAGTTTTTCTGCATCGTTTAACGACAATATATTTCTTATCTTGGCAATATTTCTGAGGTGAAAGAATGCTATCCTGGTGAAATCTACATGAGCTTCAAATGAAAGGCTGGAATCTATAATCACGCCGAGGACTTTTACTGTTGCACTTGTTGGAACAGAAAGGCCATCTAAAGTTACAGTGTGATCTAATATTTTACTCCTAGCTTTATGCGGTCCTATGACTAGAACTTCTGTCTTATCCGGATTAAGCAGAAGGAAGTTAATTAGCATCCAATTTCTTATGTCCTGCACACATTGCTCAACTTTAGTAAGCTGGTTTTTCTCATCAGGTTTTGCTGAGATGTATAGCGGTGTGTCGTCAGCATAACAATGAAAACTAATACCATGCTTACGGATTATGTTGCCCAGAGGAAGCATGTAAAGGGAAAAAAGCAGTGGGCCTAAAACTGAACCCTGCGGAACGCCAAACTCCACTAGAGAACATGCAGAATAATCACCATTTAAGTCTACATACTGATGTCCGGTTAGAAGCCACATGGAGTAGACGTGTTAGTTAGGTGCTCCGACAGTTTCGAATTTCTTCACTCCCTTATTCGTCTCTAAATGTTCAATTAAATCCTTAGTTGACAATAACTTTATACTCTATCCCACGGTTATATATATTTTTTCATTTATAATGGCTACCAGGAGTGTTAAAGCCGTGAAAAAAGACGACACGGCGACCCCTCTAACAGTCGAGGCGCTGTTAGATAAACAACGTGAAGCGTTAGCGGCTGAGTTTAAATCTTCATTTAGTTTACTAGAAAGTAAACTGGACCAAATTCAGGCCCAAGTAGACGACCATGGACAGCGCTTACCATCACTAGAACTCGCTACAGATGACCTGAGCCAGCATGTGATGGAGTTGGAGAATATCTGCTCCGGACTTCGGGAAAGTAACTCGAAGTTAACATCCAAAGTCGTAGACTTAGAAGGCCGGAGCAGGCGACAACACCTGCGTGTCCTGGGTCTTCCAGAAGGTACTGAAGGTGGACTCCCTACCGAGTTCTTCTCGAAGTTTCTGTGCGAGGTGTTTGGGAGTGAAACGTTGCCATCCCCACCGGAGATTGACAGAGCCCACCTAATACCTGCATCCAAACCCGCTTCAGCACAGAGACCTCGGCCCATCATTCTCCGTGTACACCGGTACCAGGTGAAAGACCTTCTGATTCGGGAGGCTCGGCGGAGGGGGAAGCTGGAATACTGCGGTCAGCAGGTTCGCATAGTGGAAGACTACGCTCCCAAAGTTTTAAGCCAGCGAGCCAAGTATAGAGAAGTAATGACCGAGTTATACAGCCGTGGACTCCGGCCTTCTCTCCTGTATCCAGCGCGGCTCCAGATCACTCTCTCTACCGGACAGAAGAAGTGGCTCCGCTCGATAGAAGAGGCGCAGAAACACATAGACAGTCTGCCGAAAACTACGTAGCGCACTATATTATTATTATTTTAATACACAATACTACATTTCTCAGGAAAGCACCCTTTTTAACAAAAAAATCTGGCCATATTTACGTCTTTCCCGGTAAGAGTGTTGTGTTAAACTTGTGAAGGGGTTATTGTTATTTTTCTATTACTATTTTTTGTATTTCTAATCACGTGTGATTTACATGTTTGTGTGTTTAGAGTTACAATGTGACGTGGGGGGAGGGGTGGTGGTGTGTTTTTCTCTCATTAAGAGATTTCAGCTTTGGAGTGATTTGGAGTGAAATGTTTTATTTATATATTTAATTCTTAGTTTATGTAAATTGAGTCGGAGCAGAAGATGGGGTGGTTAGCGGCAGGAAGATTTGTTGGGTGGAAAATGGAAGGATGGAAGAGTTTGCTGCTTTGTTTGTTAGCAGCTATCTTGGTTTGTTGGGGGGCAGTGGGGTGTGTGGGGGAGGGGTGTGGGGGGCAGGGGTGGGGGATCTCCAAAGCCAGTATCGTGTTAGTTCTTTGTACACTGTGTTTTTTAACACGTTGTTCTGTGTTTTACACTTTAAGACTGACGTTAGGCATCTCAGTATTATTCATGTTATCTACCTGCATTTTCTCTCAGGGAGAATGAATAGTTCTTTAAACTTTGTGAGCTGCGATGTTAAGGGTTTAAACCATCCGGTCAAGAGAAGGAAGGTGCTCTCACACCTTAAACAACTTAACACTGCAATTGCATTTTTACAAGAAACTGACATTCGCAGTTCTGATAATTCTCGCCTTATGTCACGTTCGGGTTGGGCAGCACTACCACTCTACCTTTCAGGCCAAAGGAAAGGAGTTCCCAAAGGACCATAGTTCAGTTGAGAATTTCTTGATTCAACTAGATATCCCAACACTGTCCCCTGATTCTAGATTAAGATTAGAAGAGCCCATATCACAAGAGGAAATCAGTTCAGCTATCTCATCATTGCAATCTGGTAAGTCCCCGGGTCCTGACGGGTTCCCTGCAGAGTTTTTTAAATCATTCTCCTCATACCTTGCACCACAACTTGCTTTGGTTCTATCTGAATCTTTTAAGCAAGGTAAGATGCCTGCGTGATTTAATGAGGCTCGCATCACCCTCATAGCAAAGAAGGATAAGGACCCAACGGAGTGCTCTTCATATAGACCAATCTCTCTTCTTAATGTGGATGTTAAAATCCTTGCTAAAGTCTTGGCCCGTAGATTAGAGAATGTTCTACCCTCAGTTATATCTGAGGACCAGACCGGTTTTGTTAAAAATCGTTATTCTTACTTTAACATTCGACGCCTTATGGATATCTTGCACACACCATTAGAGGAGACCCCTGGGTGTGTCCTTTCTTTGGATGCTGAAAAGGCTTTTGATCGTGTGGAATGGGAGTATTTGTTTAGGGCTTTAGAAAAATGTAATTTTGGTCCAAGTTTTATCACTTGGGTTAAATTATTATATTCAAGCCCTACTGCCTACTGCCCTACAAATGCTCAGCAGTCTCAACCATTCAGTCTTCAGCAGGGAACTCATCAGGGGTGTCCCCTTAGCCCACTGCTCTTTAACCTTGCCATTGAGCCACTAGCAATTGCATTCCGTAGTTGTAGAAATATATCTGGGATTTGGAGGCAGGGAGAAGAACATAAAAAAAAGTAGTAGATCATCTGCATAAAGGGAAACTTTATCAAATCCAGTCTCCTCTCTGCCACCTGTGCTGTCATTGCTCAGGGAATTTAGCTATTTTTCAGGATATAAATTAAATTTGCACAAAAGTGAACTTTTTCTGCTAGATAATACAGCAGTAACAACGGGTATGCACAATTTTCCATTCAACATAGTGAAAAATCACTTCACCTATCTTGGTATTACAATTACAAGGAAACATAAACACCTTTTTAAAGAAAATTTTATTACTGTAGGTTGTTGAACCAAACAAGAAAGGACTTGGGACGATGGTCACCACTGTCCATGTCCCTGGTGGGCCGCATTAATGCAATTAAAATGAGTATTCTTCCTAAATTTTTATATCTCTTTCAGTCTGTACCTGTTTTGATTCCCAAATCTTACTTTGGTGCTTTAGACTCAATTATATCTTCTTACCTTTGGAAAGGTAAACATCCATGATTGAATAAGTCCCTACTTCAAAGATCTAAAAGAGACGGTGGCATGGCTCTACCTAATTTTCGTTTCTACTACTGGGCAGCAAACATTCGATCTGTCATCTTTTGGGCTTATTTTCATAACCAACCTAATCGGCCTGCCTGGGTGGAAATGGAGATAAACTCTGTCAAAAATCTCTCCGTCTCTGCACTCCTTGGATCTGCACTCCCCATCCCCTCAATTAAATTAATCAATAACTCAGTAGTTAGGCATACTTTGAGAGTATGGGCTCAGTTCAGAAAGCACAGTCTTTCTGAAAAGTCTTCTGGGCTTTTCTCTGTCCAGTCCTTCTTTACATGATCCAGTGTTTCAGGAATGGTACAATAAGGGCATCAAGCTTTGCAAAGACCTGTTCGTTGACCATAAGTTTGCATCGTTTGAACAGCTTTCCGAGAGGTTTAACCTACCCAACTCTCATTTTTTCAGATATCTGCAAGTAAGACACTTCATTCGCTCTTTAATACCAAATTTCCCTGAGGCTCCTGCTGCAAACATTCTAGATAATCTCCTCTGTTTGTCCCCGCTGCGTAAAGGCCTAATATCCACTATTTATGGTGGATTGATGGCTTCGAGTCACACCTCTTTGTGTAAAATTAAAACTGCTTGGGAGACAGATTTAAATTTGTCACTATCAGATGATACTTGGAATTCAATTCTTAAACTTATCAACTCAACCTCCTTATGTGCCGCCGCTCTTTATTACAGTTTAAGGTTGTACACAGGGCTCATCTCTCCAAACTTAAACTCTCCCGTTTCTACCCAGACATTGATCCTTGTTGTTATAAATGTAAAAGCGGAGAGGCGTCTCTTATTCATATGTACTGGACATGCCCGAATTTGGAAAAATTCTGGAGGGATGTTTTTAAGACCTTGTCGTACGTATTGAAATGCAATCTTGAACCAGACCCTCTGAAGGCTCTTTTTGGTATCACTGGAGAGGAAGATAAGAGTCTAACTCCAGCTAAAAAGCGATTGTTATATTTTGCGACACTCCTGGGGGGTGTTCCAGAAAGCAGGTTATGTGACATACCTGGATAAGTTTGAGGGTAAGTTAGTGGACAACCTCAACTTCCGGTTCCAAAAACGGAGGTAACTTTCTGGGTATGTATGTAACCATAGCAACTTACTCTCTGAAGCTAACCTGCTCGGTAGCAGGTTATGTTCCAGGGTAAGTTTGTTTCAGAAGCTTAGTGAGCATGGCGTGCCCTTTTGATGAGGATCCTGTGGACGTGGAGGCACAGATTATACGCGGTTTTTTTCGCCGGGGGTGAGTTATAAGACCGCGTATTGATGTGTTTTCATTTCCGAATGATTATTTAAAAGAGCGTTATCGGTTTTCAAGGGAATCGTTAATTTACTTAACACATGTCCTGAAACCGCATATTGTACATGTCACAAACGGCAGGTCTGCGCTTAGCACAGAAAATATTTTATAGGTTTTTTGCGTCAGGGCATTTTCTGTACAATGTGGGTGATGCAGAGCACGTGGGAAAGGCAACTGTGTGTAGAGCCGTTCGTACAGTATGTCTGGCACTTAAGCATTTTTACACACATGTGTACAGTTCCCTGGCCATAAACCTCTCCACATTATTAAAGAGGAGTTCCACAGAGTGGCAGGTTTGTCCTTTGTAGTAAAATCTATGACGCACATTTAATATGTATATGTATATGTATATTTATATGTCAGAGTCGGTAGAGGGCGTGGTGGATCCAAACGCAGATTTAGGTAGGCAGAGTGATTTACAGGCTGTGTGTGGGTTAAGCTCCGTGCTGTGGTGTGAGCGGGGAAGGTATTGCAAGAACGCGGAAGTGCAGAGCAGCAGCAGGAGCGCGCCGAGGCGAGAGCCGGTGTGTGACGTTTGCCTTGCAGGAATGTGGAAGTGCTGAGCAGCAGCAGCAGCGCGCCGAGGCGAGAGCCGGTGTGTGACGTTTGCCTTGCAGGAATGCGGAAGTGCTGAGCAGCAGCAGCAGCGCGCCTGAGGCGAGAGCCGGTGTGTGACAGCAGTATTGCTGAGAGGCGCGAGCGTGCAGCGCCGGAAGAGAGAGAGCGCCCCGTGAGCTGGTTGAGGCGAGCAGCGTGAGCTCGAAGAGGAGCGCGGAGGAATCGTGGTCATTGAGCAGGCGAGGGTCAAAGCCGGGTAGTAGAGGGTCAGTCCGTGATCCAAGCTCGTGGTCGATAGCAGGTAAGTGGTCGGCAACGGGAAATAGCAGCAGTCAGAATCCGAAGAGACGAGAGACAAAGACGTAGTCGGTGAGGCAAAAACAAGGTCGATATCATGAAAAGCTGAGACGAAAATAACGCTGGTAAATTGGGCTGGTAAGGCACTCAATAAACTGGCGATGTGGTGGTGTCATGGCGAGGTTTATATAGGCATGATGGGTGATCACTGATGGAGTACAGGTGTGTGGAGAATGAGGCGGTCAGATGAAAGAGGTGGTTGGGAAAGTGGAACGGGAGTTCTCAGGTGATCATGGTGGGGCTGTGGCTTGACGTGTCATGACAGTACCCTCCCCCCTATGAACGCCCCCAGGCGTTCTTGTGGGTGCCTCAGGGTGTTTTTATTTGTATAGCGCTTTTAACAATTGACATTGTCTCAAAACAGCTTTACACAATCAAAAGAATTATTTAAGTTTGTATGGAATGTGAATGTGTATGAATCAAAATGTTCAGATAGTCCCTGGTGAGCAAGCCCGAGGGCGACAGTGGCAAGGAAAAACTCCCTGAGATGGTAATAGGAAGAAACCTTGAGAGGAACCAGACTCGACAGGGAACCCATCCTCATCTGGGTGAAACAGATAGCAGGAAATGATCTGCATTTATACTGTGTTAAGTGTTAGGTTCAGCTATAATAGTTGATGTTAATTGATGTTATAATAGTTGATGTAAAATGGAGTCCAGTAATTATTCGAGACTCAGATAGACTTGTAGAAAGTTCCAGTCCTGAACTATCGAATTGTCAAGTCCTCAGAGAAACAGCTGACAACACCAGTCGAGGCCAGAACCATCTTCTAAGTAGATAGAATCATCCCCAGACACCAGGCACATCCTAAAGAGACACACGGGGCATCCATGCGATGAGACCTCCAACCAGAAACCGGGCACCAGGATGGACCAGACAGGTCCGGAGGGCAGAGGGAGTCTGGATCACTGGCAGCTCAGGAACCACATGTGTAGCTCGACAGAGAGAGAGAGAGAAAGAGTGAAAGGGGGAGACAGGGGGAGAGAGGAAAGAGAAAGAGGGGGAGGAAGAGAAGAGGAGGAGAGATTGCAAGTAGGTATGGTCACAGTCACAATGTCTAATGTGAATGTATATTTACTGTAGAGTGCAAGCAGGGACTCCGGCAGGACTAACTATGACAGCATAACTAAAGGGAGAGCCAGAAGGAAACACAAACATGAGGGCTCCCTGAGATGTAAAGCAAACAATCACCTCACCGTCAACAAACCTGAGTGATCAAATGAGACTGAGGAAGACAGCATCTAAAACATACCAGTTCACCATAATACTCTACGTCCATGAGTCCCCCAGATCTGCTCCTTTACCTTATGGCAAATCTATTTATAAAAATGCTTGGCTAAATAAATAGGTTTTTAGCCTAGACTTAAACACTGAGACTGTGTCTGAGTCCCGAACACTATTTGGAAGACTATTCCATAATTTTGGGGCTTTGTAATAAAAAGCTCTGCCCCCAGCTGTAGTTTTCATAATACGCGGTACTGATAAGCAGCCTGCATCCTTTGACCGAAGTAGGCGTGGCGGATCGTAAGACACTAGCAGTTCGCTCAGATACTGCGGGGCGAGACCATTTAATGCTTTATATGTCAAGAGTAGTATTTTAAAATCAATGCGAAATTTCACAGGGAGCCAATGCAGTGAAGATAGGATAGGGGTGATGTGCTCATATCTTCTGGTTCTAGTGAGGACTCTCGCTGCTGCATTCTGGACTAGCTGAAGCTTGTTTATGCACCTAACTGAACAACCAGACAGTAAGGCATTACAATAGTCCAACCTAGAAGTGATAAAAGCATGAACTAGTTTTTCTGCACCGTTTAGCGACAATATATTTCTTATTTTGGCGATATTTCTGAGGTGAAAGAATGCTATCCTGGTGATATTATCTACATGAGCTTCAAATGAAAGGCTGGAATCTATAATCACGCCGAGGTCTTTTACTGTTGCACTTGACGGAACAGAAAGGCCATCTAAAGTTACGGTGTGATCTAAGATTTTACTTCTAGCTGTATGCGGTCCTATGACTAGAACTTCTGTCTTATCCGGATTAAGCAGAAGGAAGTTAATTAGCATCCAATTTCTTATGTCCTGCACACATTGCTCAACTTTAGTAAGATGGTTTTTCTCATCAGGTTTTGTTGAGACGTATAGCTGTGTGTCGTCAGCATAACAATGAAAACTAATACCATGCTTACGGATTATGTTGCCCAGAGGAAGCATGTAAAGGGAAAAAAGCAGTGGGCCTAAAACTGAACCCTGCGGAACGCCAAACTCCACTAGAGAACATGCAGAATAATCACCATTTAAGTCTACATACTGATAACGATCGGTCAAATAGGATCTGAGCCAGGAGAGGGCTGTACCCTTAATTCCTACTACATTTTCTAATCTGTGAAGAAGAATAGCATGATCAATAGTGTCAAAAGCTGCACTGAGGTCGAGTAATACAAGCATAGTTACACAACCCTGATCAGAGGCCAATAGGAGGTCATTTACTACTTTAACGAGTGCTGTTTCTGTGCTGTGATGAGGCCTAAATCCTGACTGATACAGTTCATGTATGCCATTTCTATGTAGATATGAGCATAGCTGCTCCGCTACTATCTTTTCCAGAATCTTAGAGATAAAGGGGAGGTTTGATATTGGCCTGTAATTGGACAGCTGACAGGGGTCGAGGTCAGGTTTCTTAATTATTGGTTTAATAACTGCTACTTTAAAAGATTTTGGAACATAACCAATGCTGAGTGAGGAATTAATTATTCTCAACAGCGGTTCTGTTATTACTGGTACTATCTGTTTAAGAAAATGTGTCGGTATAGGATCTAATATACAGGTTGATGAATTTGCAGAAGAGATGAGTGAAATTAGTTCATTCTCTTCAAGAGGAGTAAAGTCTTCTAGGTTTGAATCTGACATGGCTAGGTTAACATCTGTATCAATTACATTGTTTGGTTTCAAAGTCTCAATTTTATGCCTAATATTTACAATTTTATTATTAAAAAAGGGTGTAGTCTGTGGAAGTCGGTGATTAGGGAACGGTCTAGGATGAATCTAGCAGGTACCCAACTTCTTTCTTCGGGGCCGTAGCCCTCCCAGTCTACTAAGTACTGGAGGCCACGTCCGCGGCGGCGAGACTTGAGGAGTCTGCGGACCGTAAAGGCTTCGCCCCCCTCTATTAATCGGGGGGGTGGGGGAGGCTGAGGTGGTGTAGATAGTGGGCAAGGGACCAGGCGGCGAATCTGGGAGACATGGAAGGTGGGGTTAATTCGACGCATGGAGAGGGGTAGAGAGAGTCGGACAGAACATGGGTTGATGACGCGGTTGATCGTGAAGGGGCCGACGAACCTTGGAGAGAGCTTTCTTGACGTGGTTTTAAGGGGAAGGTCGGGTGTGGATAGCATGACCCTCTGACCGATGCGATACCGGGGAGCTGATGACCTGTGACGGTTAGCCTGACGCTGGAAGGTGCTTACAGTGCGTAGCAGCTGATTGCGGGCCCGTTGCCAAGTCCTCTTGCAGCGACGAACAAAAGCTAGGGCTGATGGAACAGCTACCTCCTCTTCTTGGGCCGGAAAGAGGGGTAGTTGATAACCCAGACAGCAGTGGAAAGGAGACATGCCTGTGGAGGAAGTAGGGAGCGTGTTGTGGGCATACTTCACCCAGGGGAGGAAGCGGCTCCAGGAGGATGGGTCCCGAGAGGCCATGCACCTTAGGGCTTTCTCCAATTCCTGGTTCATCCGTTCTGTTTGGCCGTTAGTTTGGGGGTGAAAACCAGATGAGAGACTGGGGGTGGCACCGACGAGGTTGCAGAAGGCCTTCCAGAACTGGGCAGAGAACTGGGGTCCCCTGTCTGAAACAATGTCGATGGGGAGTCCGTGAAGTCGAAAGACATGGTTGACCAGGAGCTCAGCTGTTTCTTTGGCGGACGGAAGTTTGGGTAGTGGAATGAAATGAGCTGCCATGGAAAAGTGATCTACAACAGTTAAGATACAGGTGTTATCTTGTGATGGTGGTAGTCCGGTGATGAAATCGACGGAGATGTGGGACCAGGGGCGGTGAGGGATGGGGAGGGGTCTGAGTAGACCCTCAGGGGGTCGGTTAGAGTTCTTGTTCCTGGAACAGATGTCACAAGAAGCTACAAAGTCCTTGACGTCCTGCTTGAACGTGGGCCACCAGAAGCGTTGGTGTAGGAGGAAGAAGGTGCGTGTCACCCCAGGGTGGCACGCCAACCTGGAACTATGGGCCCAGTCCAACACCTGTGAACGCACGGAGGCGGGAACGAAGAGTTTGTTGGGGGGGACAGCGCTTGGGCCTGGTTCTCGTTTGAGGGACTGCTGGACGAGGTGCTCCACCTCAAGTTGGGTTGCTGCCACGAGGCAATGAGGGGGAAGGATTGTCTCCGGTATCATCGCGTCATGGGGAGTTGAAAACTGTTGGGAGAGGGCATCAGGCTTGACATTCTTGGAACCCAGGTGGTATGACAACGTAAAATGAAAGCGGGAGAAGAACAGTGACCATCATGCCTGACGTGAGTTCAGTCTCTTTGCCGTCTTTAGGTACTCAAGGTTCCGGTGGTCGGTCCAGACAAGGAAGGGGTGTTCTGCACCCTCCAACCAATGTCTCCACTCCTCGAGTGCCAGTTTGACCGCCAAAAGTTCACGATCTCCAATGCCGTAGTTGCATTCTGGGGGTGTGAGACGGCGGGAGAAAAAGGAGCAGGGGTGGAGCTTGCTATCCTCCGGAGATCTCTGTGACAGGACGGCCCCTACTCCCGTCTCGGATGCGTCTACCTCCACGACAAACTGGAGAGAAGGGTCTGGAAACTTGAGAACTGGGGCTGTAGTGAAGCGGCGCTTAGGTTCCTTGAAGGCCTTATCGGCCAGAGGGTTCCATCGGAACGAGACCTTTGATGAAGTGAGTGTAGTAAGTGGGGCCGCCACCGTGCTATAACTTCGAATGAAGCGCCGATAGAAGTTAGCGAACCCCAGGAACCGTTGAAGTTCACGCCTTGAGGACGGTGATGGCCAGTCAGTGACCGCCTTGACCTTGGTGGGGTCCATTTGGATGCCCATAGGGGAGATGGAGTAACCCAAAAATGAGGTGGAGGTACAGTGGAACTCACACTTCTCTGCTTTGACGTATAGCTTGTTCTCCAACAGGCGCTGCAAGACCTGGCATACGTGACATTTGTGTTCCCTGGTAGAGCGTGAAAATATTAGGATGTCATCCAGATACGCGAAGACGAATACGTTGAGAAAATCCCTAAGGACGTCATTAATGAGAGCCTGGAAGACGGCCGGTGCATTTCTTTAAGCCAAATGGAACTACGAGATATTCGTAATGGCCAGTAGGGGTGTTAAAGGCAGTCTTCCACTCGTCACCTTCTCGTATCCTGACCAGGTGATAGGCGTTCCGTAGATCTAGTTTGGTGAAGACGCGGGCATTCTGGAGGAGTTCAAAGGCGGATGACATCAGTGGAAGGGGGTAGCGGTTCTTTATCGTGATCTCATTAAGCCCTCTATAATCTATGCAAGGCCTGAGGGACTTGTCCTTCTTTTCAACGAAGAAGAATCCCGCCCCCGCCGGTGAAGATGATGGGCGGATAATCCCTGCCGCAAGTGATTCATTGATGTACTGTTCCATTGCCTCTCTCTCTGGGCGAGAGAGGGAGTAGAGTCGCCCCTTGGGTGGGGAGGAGCCAGGGAGGAGGTCAATCGCGCAGTCATAGGGGCGGTGAGGTGGTAAGGATATAGCACGTGATTTACTGAACACCTGTCGTAGGTCGTGATATTCGGGGGGAACCTTGGTTAAGTCGGGGATCTCCTCTTCTGACGCAGGTGGGGTCCGTCCTGTGGGAGCTGAGCGAAGACATGAGGAGAGGCAGGTGGGACTCCAATCAAGGATGCTTCTCTTATTCCAATCGATGTGGGGGTTATGAAGCCTTAGCCACGGTAGCCCCAGCACAATGGGTGCATGAGCGTTTTGGATAGACAGAAAAGTAATGGTTTCAGTGTGGTTACCTGAAAACTGTAGGGTAACGGGGGTGGTGCGATGAGTAATGGGAGTTAGTCTACTACCATCAAGGGCCTGAATAGTGAAAGGTTGGCGCAGGGGTGTGAGGGGAATTAGAAACTCGGAGACAGTAGAGGAGGAAATCAAGTTCTGGTCAGCCCCGGAGTCCACAAGAGCATAAGTGGCATAGGATCGGTCACCATGGGTCAAGGTCACTGAGAAACAAGATTGCTGGTCCGGGGAAGAACAAGAAGCTGGGCCCCCCTGTATCCCCAGAATTACGGGGGGGCCTGATCTTTTAGTGGGCAGAATCGTACGACGTGACCGGTCTGGCCGCAATAGAAGCAGGCGCCGTCGTCTCTGCGGCGCTGACGTTCCCTTGGTGAAATGCGTGCGCGGCATATCTGCATGGGTTCAGGGGGTGCCTCTGGAGTGACTAGGGTCGGTACGGGGGTGCATGGTGCAAGACACGGCTGCCGTTCCGATCGTTGGATACGCTTGCGGGCGTCGATGCGTGTTGCAAGGTCAATGAGGCCCTGCAGATCCGAGGGGAGTTCACGAGCCGCGAGCTCGTCTTTGACTGAGTCAGAAAGACCATGGAGGAAGCAGTCGAAAAGTGCTTTCTCGTCCCAGTCACAAGAGGGGGCCAGAGTCCGGAAATCAATGGCGTAATCCGAAACAGAGTGTGCTCCCTGGCGTAACTGAAGTATCAGATTAGCTGCCTGATGTCCAGTGAAGGAACGATCAAAAACCTTCCTCATTTCCTCAGTGAAGGTTTTGTAAGAAAAGCAGCATGGAACTTGGGCATCCCATAGTGCCGTTCCCCACTCTCTCGCCTTTCCAGTGAGGAGGGTGATGATGTAGGCGACCTTAGAGCGTTCCGTGGGAAATGACATGGCCTGCAATTCCAGAACGAGTGAACATTGAGACAGAAAAGAGCGACATGTGGCTGGATTCCCATCGTAGGTAGGCGGAGCGGGGAGGCGTAGCTCATAGACGGGGGAAAGCACTGGGGGGGAATGTCTAGGAGTCGATGCAGGAGGTGGTAGATTCTGAACCTGAGTGGAGAGAGACTGCAAGGTTTCGGTGATGGTTTGAAGTGTTGTAGTGATATGTGTGATTTCCTGCTGATGTGTCCCTAAGAGGACTCCTTGTTTCTCTAACGCCCCCCTCAGGTGAGCAAGCTCTGCTGGATCCATTACTTTTCGGGACAGTTTATTCTGTCAGAGTCGGTAGAGGGCGTGGTGGATCCAAACGCAGATTTAGGTAGGCAGAGTGATTTACAGGCTGTGTGTGGGTTAAGCTCTGTGCTGTGGTGTGAGCGGGGAAGGTATTGCAAGAACGCGGAAGTGCAGAGCAGCAGCAGGAGCGCGCCGAGGCGAGAGCCGGTGTGTGACGTTTGCCTTGCAGAAATGCGGAAGTGCTGAGCAGCAGCAGCAGCGCGCCGAGGCGAGAGCCGGTGTGTGACGTTTGCCTTGCAGGAATGCGGAAGTGCTGAGCAGCAGCAGCAGCGGTCCTGAGGCGAGAGCCGGTGTGTGACAGCAGTATTGCTGAGAGGCGCGAGCGTGCAGCGCCGGAAGAGAGAGAGCACCCCGTGAGCTGGTTGAGGCGAGCAGCGTGAGCTCGAAGAGGAGCGCGGAGGAATCATGGTCGTTGAGCAGGCGAGGGTCAAAGCCGGGTAGTAGAGGGTCAGTCCGTGGTCCAAGCTCGTGGTCGATAGCAGGTAAGTGGTCGGCAACGGGAAATAGCAGCAGTCAGAATCCGAAGAGGCGAGAGACAAAGACGTAGTCGGTGAGGCAAAAACAAGGTCGATATCATGAAAAGCTGAGACGAAAATAACGCTGGTAAATTGGGCTGGTAAGGCACTCAATAAACTGGCGATGTGGTGGTGTCATGGCGAGGTTTATATAGGCATGATGGGTGATCACTGATGGAGTACAGGTGTGTGGAGAATGAGGCGGTCAGATGAAAGAGGTGGTTGGGAAAGTGGAACGGGAGTTCTCAGGTGATCATGGTGGGGCTGTGGCTTGACGTGTCATGACATTATATACATGTATTCATCCTGCATACACACACTTGATCCTTGCATATATGCCTTTGTATTTCAGGGTTTCCAAATGTAATTGGGTGCATTGGTGGCACCCACATTCCTATTAAAGCTCCTTCAATAAATGAGGGAGACTATGTTAATAGGAAATCTATTCATAGCATCAATGCACAGGTAACAACTTAATTTTGTGTCCTTAATTTTTTGCCTTGTTAGAATCATTCAAATTTCAAATTCAAATTTTATTTGTCACATACATAGTCATACACAGTATAATATGCAGTGAAATGCTTATACGACCGCCAGTGACCTTAAAAAGAAAATAAAAGCTTGTACGTAAACTCGTACTCGTAAACTTGTACATTAAACTCATTACCTTTTTTCCACTAAATAGGTAATATGTGAGGCAACCCACATTATTACTAATGTTGAGGCCAAATGGCCAGGATCTGTGCATGATGCCAGAATTTTCCGGGAGTCATCATTATGCCAGACATTTCAGCAGGGTATGTTTTGTGTTATACATATTAACTTTTACAAAATTGCATTGTACACTTGAAACATTACAGGACACTTGAATCATTACAGGACAGTTCAATGGTTACTTGCTGGGGGACAGAGGATACCCTTGTCTGCCCTATTTAATGACACCCTACCCTGAACCTGATCCTGGACCACAGACACGCTTTAACCTGGCTCACAGCCGAACACGGGCAAAGGTGGAGATGACCATAGGGATCCTAAAGTCAAGGTTTCAGTGTCTGCGTGGGCTCCGGGTCAGTCCAGAGAGGGCATGCGACATCATAGTGGCTTGTGTTGTGCTTCACAACATTGCCACGATAAGAGGAGAGAGCCACCCTCCTTGTATCGAAGAGGATGACGTAGAGGAACCTCTACAAATTTGTGCACATAGAGATGGAAAACTTTTGAGAGACAGGATTTGTCAAAGTTTCTTTTATAAAAAATTTTTTAGTGGTCTGCTGTTCACTGTGGTTCATTTCTTTATTTCCTGAAAAACAATGAAAGTAAAATTAAATAAAATGTGGTGTTAATACATTGCTTTATATACACAACACTTTTAACATGCAACAGATTCATATTTACACAAGTTCTCACCTTAAGGCGATGCTCCAGTAATTCAATTTCTAGAGTAGCCTTTTTAATTTGAAGCTATATAAGGTCCATCTCCATGTCACTTTTTCTTATTTGTTTTTGAAGATGGACCTTATACAGCTCCTTTGCTGGCAACTAGGAAGGCAAAAATAAATACATAAATGGCATTCTGTCAGACAATAAAATTTAAATCTGGACAACTGCACAAATTCTTACACTTCTTAGATCATGAACTGAGGTTGAAGGACCCTCATCTGTTGGTAAATCCCCAGGTATGTACTGTGAAAGAACAATGCCTGTTACTGTAATGAAAAAGGGGGCATGCATTATAATGGTATGCATCATACCTCAGTGGATCTTCCAGCATTGTCCACGTCTGTCACAGCAGATATGGTCTCTTCATCGTCATCCTTCAGTGGAAATATACAAGTATACATTATCAGGCAAAAAGACAAAAAATAAAGATCTAAAGGTACCTGACAACAAAACACTTACAACTGTGACAGACTGTGTCATTTCTGCAGGGTCCAATAATACAATCCCTCCATCTGTATCTATAAGAAAATACAACCCATAAAATTCTCAATTTTATCAAAGACAAAGCAATAATGCAGGAAAAAAAACCTTGTCAAAGTAATACAACTAATCAAAAAAAAGTCACAGTAGCATAAACATCATATGCAGTTAAATACAGTAAGCCTGCATAAAAACGGTAAGCATGTTCAAAAGCCTTTAAGTGACAGAGATAGAAATTTATTCAATCACATAATGAAATCAAATCATAGTGGTAAACTTACATTTCACCATGTTACTTGTGGTGCATGGTGTGTGTGATGATGTGCCCCCTGGAATGCCAGCAACCACTGGTGGCCCTTTATTAAGGGACAGAGCCGCTCCTCAGATGGGGTGAGGGGAGGTGGAGGGGGAGGGGGAGGTGCCCCAGCCAGTTAGACAGGCTTCAGCCTTCTTTCTATTAGCTACATGACAGAAAGAATATACTAAACCGTGTTTAATAAATTGTACAGTTAATGTGTTATCAAATATTACCTTTTTGCAGAATGTTCTTGTGTTTCATTTTGACTTGGCTCAAAGTTCTTTTGGCTCCAGATGGATTACAGCTTATTAAATAAGAAACCATATATTCCTAGTCAATATACACTGGTATTTTAACCTAAAGAAATCAATGGCTAGAAAAGTACAGTGGTGTGAAAAACTATTTGCCCCCTTCCTGATTTCTTATTCTTTTGCATGTTTGTCACACTTAAATGTTTCTGCTCATCAAAAACCGTTAACTATTAGTCAAAGATAACATAATTGAACACAAAATGCAGTTTTTAAATGAAGGTTTACGTTATTAAGGGAGAAAAAAAACTCCAAATCTACATGGCCCTGTGTGAAAAAGTGATTGCCCCCCTTGTTAAAAAATAACTTAACTGTGGTTTATCACACCTGAGTTCAATTTCTGTAGTCACCCCCAGCCCTGATTACTGCCACACCTGTTTCAATCAAGAAATCACTTAAGTAGGAGCTACCTGACACAGAGAAGTAGACCAAAAGCACCTCAAAAGCTAGACATCATGCCAAGATCCAAAGAAATTCAGGAACAAATGAGAACAAAAGTAATTGAGATCTATCAGTCTGGTAAAGGTTATAAAGCCATTTCTAAAGCTTTGGGACTCTAGCGAACCACAGTGAGAGCCATTATCCACAAATGGCAAAAACATGGAACAGTGGTGAACCTTTCCAGGAGTGGCCGGCCGACCAAAATTACCCCAAGAGCGCAGAGACAACTCATCCGAGAGGCCACAAAAGACCCCAGGACAACATCTAAAGAACTGCAGGCCTCACTTGCCTCAATTAAGGTCAGTGTTCACGACTCCATCATAAGAAAGAGACTGGGCAAAAACGGCCTGCATGGCAGATTTCCAAGGCGCAAACCACTTAAGCAAAAAGAACATTAAGGCTCGTCTCAATTTTGCTAAAAAACATCTCAATGATTGCCAAGACTTTTGGGAAAATACCTTGTGGACCGACGAGACAAAAGTTTAACTTTTTGGAAGGTGCGGGTCCCGTTACATTTGGCGTAAAAGTAACACAGCATTTCAGAAAAAGAACATCATACCAACAGTAAAATATGGTGGTGGTAGTGTGATGGTCTGGGGTTGTTTTGCTGCTTCAGGACCTGGAAGGCTTGCTGTGATAGATGGAACCATGAATTCTACTGTCTACCAAAAAATCCTGAAGGAGAATGTCCGGCCATCTGTTCGTCAACTCAAGCTGAAGCGATCTTGGGTGCTGCAGCAGGACAATGACCCAAAATACACCAGCAAATCCACCTCTGAATGGCTGAAGAAAAACAAAATGAAGACTTTGGAGTGGCCTAGTCAAAGTCCTGACCTGAATCCTATTGAGATGTTGTGGCATGACCTTAAAAAGGCAGTTCATGCTAGAAAACCCTCAAATAAAGCTGAATTACAACAACTCTGCAAAGATGAGTGGGCCAAAATTCCTCCAGAGCGCTGTAAAAGACTTACCGCAAACGCTTGATTGCAGTTATTGCTGCTAAGTGTGGCCCAACCAGTTATTAGGTTCAGGGGGCAATTACTTTTTCACACAGGGCCACGTAGGCTTGGATTTTTTTTCTCCCTAAATAATAAAACCCCTCATTTAAAAACTGCATTTTGTGTTTACTTGTGTTATCTTTGACTAATAGTTAAATGTGTTTGATGATCAGAAACATTTTGTGTGACAAACATGCAAAAGAATAAGAAATCAGGAGGGGGGCAAATAGTTTTTCACACCACTGTAAATGCTATAAATGCATAGTGATTTAACAGTCAAAAGGATGCGGAAGGGGTGTTTTAATTAATTATAAATATTTAGCATTATAATTAAATTTAATATACTCACGCATTTACTCTGCCGTTATTTTTTGCCAAGCCAACTCTCTTTGTTTAGCCGATGCAGCCGTATTGCTTTTTTTCTGGATTATAGGCTTTAATTCTTCAAAAGCGAGCATTAAAACCTCCAACTCCGCCTCCGTGAAGTATGCCGCTCTCTTTATTTCATTTTGATGTTCCATTATAACTCGTGAAATCCGCGATCCATTGAAAATGTCTTTATGTAGGCACCGTGCACGCGCATTAACTCTGGGTAACCAGTAGGGGGTTGATTAAACTAAGGCTGAATCCCATTTCTATTTTCTACCCCTTCCCCTACCCCTTGCCCCTTGCCCCTTGTCCCTTGAAACGAAGTGGAAAGGGGAAGGGTTTAAATTTTTCCCCTAAGAAATGGGACACCACTACAACACTGTTATACGTCATCATACGTTGTCACTAGTTCCTAATGTTACGTTAAAAGACATGCGCCGATGTTTATCACACATTGCAATAAGAGAGATTACTCACTCCCAAAGTTTTTTTGCGCCGTATTTCATCCCTATACATAATATAAATTATAAAAATAAAATATATATTTGTAATATCGTGCAATCGGTGCTAGCCGCTAGCAAACTTTAGCGATTTTTTTGCAAACATTTCTTTACAGAACATCACCATAAACACAAACACAAGACTAGAGGTAATATACATATAATGAAAACTTGTCATAAAAATCTTTATTTATGGCAAAAATTTACATTTATGGGTCTGTTTGCTCGAGTGAGCAGCCATGTTGAAAATTTCGCTTAGCCCTTCGTTTGAAGTGAGGTCCTGAAAAATCTTCGTTTGGAGGGCTATCTGGCCCTTCCCCTTCCCCCTCCCCCTCCAACCAAAAGAGAAATGAGACACCCCTACCCCTTCACGTGAACGCGCCAAACGGAGGGGTAGGGCTATGTGAAGGGGTAAGGGGTAGAAATGGGATTCAGCCTAAATCTTATCAGGTGTTTTGGAACCGACATACTCTCGGTATGCGGGTTTGGGGTTAATCTACCCAGAGGTTAAGATTAACCAAATGGTAAGTTAACCAAGCTTTCTGGAACCCCTTTCTGTTTGTTTGTTTGTTTTCTTACCCCTTTTTATTCCTTTTTATTTTTTGAACGTAGAACCAAAAAACTTCCAGCTCCATATTCTATTTTTCGTTTTCTTTTTTGTTCTCTCTCAATGCCTGGCATCTAGCCTTATGCATGTAAAACTTGGAGTCAGGGAGGGACGGGGTGGGTGTTATAGGGTTTATAAGGGGGTTATAAAACCTGTATTAAAACATTGCATGTTTACCTTGTTATATCCCTGTTAAAAATAAAAAAATATATTGTTGGGGGAAAAAAAAAGTCAACATACTGATAACGATCGGTCAAATAGGATCTGAGCCAGGAGAGGGCTGTACCCTTAATTCCCACTACATTTTCTAATCTGTGAAGAAGAATAGCATGATCAATGGTGTCAAAAGCTGCACTGAGGTCGAGTAATACAAGCATAGTGACACAACCCTGATCAGAGGCCAATAGGAGGTCATTTACTACTTTAACGAGTGCTGTTTCTGTGCTGTGATGAGGCCTAAATCCTGACTGATACAGTTCATGTATGCCTGTTTTAAAGTGCGCGTGTGATCGTTATACCAGGGAGCGAGTTTCTTTTCTCTAATAATTTTTCTTTTAGCTGGAGCTACATTATCTAAGGTACAACGAAATGTCGACTCTAAATATTCAGTCGCCTGATCGAGTTCTGTGGGGTCAGACGGTGGCCTAATCGAAGTTGGTAACTCTGGGAGATTACTGATAAAACTCTGTGTGGTAGTTGATGTGAATGTACGTTTAATACGGTAGCGCGGTGCTGTGCGTACATTATCACTGTGACACACTTGAATGGAGACAAGATAGTGATCTGAGATAATTTCAGACAGTGGAATTGTGAATACATTTCTTATACTTAATCCGAAGAATATTATTAAGTCTAAAGTGTGACCTGCTTTATGAGTGGGTCCTACTACACACTGATTTACACCTCCGGAGTCCAGTATGGATATAAATGCTGTTCTCAGAGGGTCTTCTGGATTCTCAAAATGAATGTTAAAATCTCCAGCAATTAACACTTTGTCTACAGAAACGACCAGGTCTGAGATGAAATCTGCAAATTCACTAAGAAATTCAGAATACAGCCCTGGAGGTCTGTAAATTATAATTAGTGGAATCGACTGAGCTGATTTAATATACTTAAATACACTTATGTTACTATAGAGAATTTCAAATGAGTTAAATTTGTGTCCGTGTTTTTGTACGATAGACAGATTATCATTATGAATAACTGCGACGCCTCCTCCTCTACCAGTTAACCGAGGCTGGTGTATGTAGCTGTATCCATGAGGACTAGCTTCATTTAGAGCTACATACTCGTCCTGTTTAACCCATGTTTCAGTTAAACAGAGTATATCAAACTCCTGATCTGTGATAATTTCATTAACAATAACCGCTTTTGATGCGAGAGATCTAATATTTAACAGTATAAATGCAGATCATTTCCTGCTTTCTGTTTCACCCAAATGAGGATGGGTTCCCTGTTGAGTCCGGTTCCTCTCAAGGTTTCTTCCTATTGCCATCTCAGGGAGTTTTTCCTTGCCACTGTATCCCTCGGCTTTCTCATCAGGGATTATCTGACCATTTTGATTCATACACATTCACATTCCAAACAAACTTAAATAATTGTTTTGATTGTGTAAAGCTGCTTTGCAACATTGACAATTGTTAAAAGCGCTATACAAATAAAATTTAATTGAATTAAGAATATGGGGAGATTCACCAGGTGTGGACTGCAGCTGGAGTCAGTACTTCAAGAGGCACCACGCACAGACATATCCAGGACATGGGCTACAACTGCCTCATTCCTTGTTTCAGGCCACCAGAGACACAGAGGCGTCTTAACTGGGCTAAGGACAAAAAGGACTGGACAATTTGCTATTTGAACTGGACTGTTGCTCAGTGGGTTAAAATCCTCTTTTCAAATGAAAGTAAATTTTGCATTTCATTTGGAAATTAAGATTCTGTCTTAGATTCTGGAGCAAGAGAGGAGAGGCACAGAATCCAAGTACCTTGAGTTTGCATAGTTAGTGGTGGTTTGGGGAGCCACATCATCTGCTGGTGTTAGTCCATGTGTTTTATAAGGTCCAAGGTCAGCGCAGCCATGTGCCAGGAAGTTTTAGATTTAGTTTTAGTTTTCCTCTGTTGAGAAGCTTCATGGAGATGTTGATTTCATTACCTGCCCACACTGCCAAAAGTACTAATACCTGGTTTAAGGACCATGGTATCACTTTGCTTGATTGGCCAGAAAACTCTCCTGTACTAAACCCTAGAAAATCTGTGGGGTATGGTGAAGAGGGAGATTTGAGACACGAGACCCAACAAACTAGACCCAGAAGAGTGAAGGTCACTATCAAAACAACCTGGGCTTCCATATAATTCTATTCTATAATCATCAAAATTATAAAGAAATAAACACTTGAAATATATCAATATGTGTGTAATGAATCTATGTAATATATGCATCCTCCTTTTTGGATTGAATTACTGAAATAAATCAACTTTTTCTAAATCATTAAGATGCACCTGTATATAAGCAACACTGTGGCTTAGTAGTTAGCACTGTCACTTTGTAGAACCACCTTTCGCTGCAATTACAGCTGGAAGTATTTTACCAGCTTTGCACATTTAGAGAGTAAAATTTTTTCCCATCCTTATTTGGAAAATAGCTCAAGCTCAGTCAGATTGGATGGAGAGTGTCTGTGAACAATAGACACTCCGGCCCCAGTCTCAAGTCTTGAAGACTCTAACAGGTTTTATTCGCCCTGTATTTGGCTCCATCCATCTTCCCATGAACTCTCACCAGCTTCCCTGTTCCTGCTGTAAAAAAAAAAAAAAAAAAAAAAAAGAGCATACACACAACATGATGGTGTGTTCATGGTGATGTGCATGTGATTTTGCATTTAGGCCAAATTTAAATGTAAATTTTGGTCTCATCTGACCCAAGCACCTTCTTCCATGTATATAAGGTATAATCACTTAAAATCGTGGTCTTTCAATAAACGTCCTGTTTGAGATGATGTACTGGGACTGAGCGATATGTATGTGTACGCTAGATGGCAGTAGTGTATATTCAATATGTAGTTTTGTAGGAAAGGCTTTTCTGACCAGAAGAAGAAGACAGGAACTTGCGAACTTCTTGACTGGTTAATTGTGGTTAAAATTTATAATGCGAAGCGTGACACGTGTGTAAGTTACAAACAAGAATTCTATGTTATATGAGTAATGCGCTATAATGATTTAACGGTGAGCATTTTTTCTCTCTCCGGAAACAAGCTTCAGGAGCAGAAATACCCGATCTGTTGTGATTGTGTCTGAAACGTTTCCTTAATTGTCAGCAATCCTATTTTTTGTTAATGTCTCTGGAGGTTGGCTGCTTGTCTTTTAGACAGCCATACGCTGGTCTTGTGTTGAATGGTGTGAAATCTATAGAGACACGGTGGCGACCCCTGCTGGCAGAGATGAAGAACTCCACGCTGGCCATCCACATTGCCCAGAAAGACTGGGAAGGAGACGACTGGAGACATGTCCTCACGGAGAGATTTGGAATGACACAGTCTGGAGTAGATGAGCTTCTGGAATCTGGGGAGAGATTTGGCCGTGGTGTTGTGGCAGGTAACAATTTACGCGGGGAAGTTAGTTTGATATTCAGACATTCTACAGACGCGGTATTTTAAGGACCGTCGACAAATTTCTGTCCAAATGAAAAGCGAATGTACTTGTTACTTACCTGGCTATGTGACCCATTTATTCAAATTTATTATTAAACATACAAATGCCATGCATACTGCTTTTGTTTATCATTAATTGTGTTAATTAATTTGCAAATATTATGTATTTTCCTTTTTATTAAATCACTATTTCTTCAATAGATTTTTGGTCGTGTAACCACGTGATCCCAAACTTTTTTTTTTAATAAAAAAAAAAAAATTCTTCAATAGCTTCTAGGTCAGATCTGAGTTCTCCAAAAGGTACACCTGACTTTATCCCAAGATATGTTTTCATTTAGTTTTATTACATTTTTTATTTAAAAAAATGCTATTTCTTCAATAGCTTCTAGGTCATGTGACCCAGTGACCCCAAAGGGGTACCAAAATAATTTAATCTAAGACCCCCAAAAGGTACACCAGATTGTATCCCAAAAAATGTCTTCAATTATTTTTATAAAATTTTTTATTTGAAAATTTTTTTATTGGTACCAGTTTGGGGTCACCAGGTCACATGACCTAGAAGCTATTGAAGAAATAGCATTTTTAAAAAATAAAAAGTAGGATAAGAATGAATGAAGACATATCTTGGGATAAAATCAGGTGTACCTTGTGTGGAACTTTAATGAGATTATTTTGGTACTAGTTTGGGGTCACGTGGTTCATTCATTCATTCATCTTCTATACCGCTTTATCCTTCTATTTAGGGTCGCGGGGGACCTGGAGCCTATCCCAGGAGACTTCGGGCACTAGGCAGGGTACACCCTGGACAGGGTGCCAATCCATCGCAGGGCACACACTCATATGCACATTCACACACTGCGGGCAATTTGGGAACGCCAATTAGCCTAACCTGCATGTCTTTGGACTGTGGGAGGAAACCGGAGTACCCGGAGGAAACCCACCAAGCACGGGGAGAACATGCAAACTCCATGCACACAGAGACGGGAATCGAGCCTGGCCGGGGAATCAAACCCAGACCCTGGAGGTGCAAGGCAACAGTGCTAACCACTACACCACCGTGCCGCCCTGGTCACGTGGTTACATGACCAAAAAGCTATTGAGGAAAATAGTGATTTAATAAAAAGAATATATATATATGTAATATTTGCAAATTAATTAACAATACTCAATTAATATATTAATTCAACAATTAATAATAAACAAAAGCAGTATTCATGGCATTTATATGTTTAATAATAAATTAGAATAACTGGGGCACATTGCCAGCTACTGTAAGTAACAAGTACTTTCGCTTTTCACTTGGACAGAAATTTGTCGACGGTCCCTAAAATACCGCTTCCGAATGTCCGTCGAATGTCTGAATATGAAACTAACTTTACCGCGGTTATTATTACTACTAACACTTTTTAACAGTTTGTATTAAAATTTGTCGTTGATGGTCAGGTCTCGTGGATGTTGGGGAAACATGGCTCTGTTCTGATGATGTCCCTTCAGAGCGGATGAGAGAGCTGGAACAAGCAGCTTGCCTGACTGGACTTGGCCAAAAATACCTCACAAAACTGTTCAAACCGCGCTGGCTCACAGAGCCACTGTTTTCCAGAGGCCATAAGGACATGTGGATGGTGAGGATCCCAGGACATCTGCTACCTTCTGATCCTGTGGTTGAGGAATTATAGCAGTCACTGAGATTAGCAGTGCTGTCAAATTGACTTGCTGCCTTCTGATTCTGTGATGAAGTGTTTTAACTGATCACTGTTCTTTTGCCTATAACATTTGCCTATAACAGTCATACTTCTCTTCTGCCATCAAATGTCATTACTTTACTAGCAGTCATTTATAATCAATAGTCATCCCTTTTCACTCATTCATACACAACATGTCAAAACAACATTGCATTAAAATATTGCTTTTATGGAATGGTGCTGATTTATTAAAGCTGTCAGTTTGAGAAATACAGAAAATGATTATCATGACCTTTCATGAATCACATGTACTATGTAAATTGTTCCCCTCATTTTTTATTATAAATGTGTAATAAAAAATTTAATAAACATCAATACTCGATTGGTATTTGTAAAGAGGACAAGATGTAAAGAGGACAGTTGTAGTCACTAGAACATTAATTTTGGATGTGTGGAGACTTGAGGTGAGTATCTTAAGCAGTTTTAAGATGGAGGAAGATGTCTATTTGAAATAACCTGTGTTGTCTTAAATCCTAAAATTAACATTATTTTTTTGTAATTGTTTATTTTGTAAAATAGGTATATTTATTCAAGGCATAGTGGTTTAGTGGTTAGCACTGTCGCCTTGCACCTCCAGGGTCTGGGTTCAATTTGCACCTTGGGTCTGTGTGCATGGAGTTTGCATGTTCTCCCTGTGCTTGGTGGGTTTCCTCCCACAGTCCAAAGACATGCACGTTAGTCTAATTGGCATTCCCAAACTGTCTGTAGTGTGTAAATGAGGGTGTCACTATATGTGTGTGCCCTGAGGTGGATTGGCAATCCATTCATGGTGTACCCTGCTTCCTGCCCTAAGTCTCTGGAATAGGCTCCAGGTCCCCCTTGTATACAAGATAAAGCAATATAGACAATGAGTGAGTGAATATTTAGTTCACAACTGTTATTCATTACTATTTATTTATTATAATATTTATTATACCTCTATATATCTATCTTTGTCTGAATATATGAATATAATATTAATAATATTATCAGACGGCATGGTGGCTTAGTGGTTAGAACTGCCACCTTGCACCTACAGAGTCTGGGTTTGATTCCCAGCCAGGTTCGATTCCCCACTCAGGTCTGTGTACATGGAGTTTCCTTGTTCTCCCTGCGCTTGGTGGGTTTCCTCTGGGTTCTCCAGTTTGATCCAAAGTCCAAAGACATGCAGAGTAGGTTTATTGGTCTTCCTAAATTGCCCATAGTGTGTCAATGTTTTTTGAAAACATTTTATTTTGCCTTTAACATAAGATGGCTTATGATTACACCTTTAACAGTACTGAAGGAAATGCGTGGCGTTGCATGATGGGTACTGTAGTTCTGTAGTTCTTCAGAGCCGTATCGCGATGACGTGGACGCGAGGCTTCGTCCGAACCTAAGGCGGTTTCATTTAAGAAACTGGGGTGTCGACTCTGCTTCTGATTCCATGTACTGGATATAAATAGAGTCGAATTAAAGAGTCAGTAGTGACAGGGTGATAAAGTGAGCTGTCTGTTGTCTGAATAAAATGTAATGTTTCATGTCAGCTTTGTAAATGTGCATGGAGCCTTAAACTGAATTTGTCTGTTGACTGGAATTTGCGTTAATATGAAGACGCTGATAAACAAAATGCTAATCAGTTAGCAGTGCTATTCCGAACGCTATAACGGTAGATTCACTTTAAGTTATTTAAGCGACTAAGCATACACCTGCCATGACAGCTTTCTGTAAATAATAAACATAGAAATACTATCAGTAAACTGGAAATACGCATTTGTCCAACAACACTGGAATCTCCTGTCTGGGAGCCGGTGTTAACTTTGCAGAGTCGACTCCCAATAAATGAACCGACTCTTTTGGGAATACTTCCAGCTGCCTGGAGGTTGTGGCAGAATGTGAGAAGTTGGACCGAAACCGCGCTGATTCTAGAAGTGAAACGTCTACAAAGCAAAGCTACAAACGGATGTAGACCCACTGTGTAAAAAGGTATGGACACGAAGCCGTTGAACTGTGGACAACTCGGCACAGAAGCGGCGGCGGCGGCTCAGACAAACTCGAGCAGAAAGCTCCGGACTTCATGCAGCACTGAGTCCAGCGGCTCGGACACCTCGGACAGGCGAGCAGCTCTCAATCTCTACACACTCTCATTAAACACACTGTTCTCTCTCAGACTGAGATGCGGTGTTGATGTGCTTGTGTCAGGGGAATTTTAAGTGAATGCATTTGTGTGAAACAGCCTGGTGTATAGAGATATACAGTATAGAGATATTTACTTGTTTACCTGATTGTGTTGCAGTCCTACAGGTGCTCATGTTGAATGGTGCAAACAGTTGATTGCAGCCACAATGTCTAGTCAAAATCCTGGAGCCATCACATCAGAGGCCTTGTCTCGAGATCATAAGGTGAGACAGTGAGAGAATGAGCAGGTCATTTATTCATGCATACATCAACACACCAGATACATCTGTCTATCCTGCTGCAAGTGTATGTTAGTCTCTCTAATCTGCATTTATTCCTCCTGTGATTTTATAACTCCCATGTGCCTTAAAATATATGAGCAAATGTAAACAAGGGCACTTAACCGATTAAATACAGTTGAGGTATAAAAAATTTACATTTTAATTTTACATTTTAATTACATAAATTTACAATTTCTTGCAATAACATTTCCCTAGAGAAATGCATTTATTATTATTATTATTATAGGCTATTTTTTTAAAATCATTTATATATGTAATGATCATACTGAAATAAACAGGTAATAGATATTCGTCTGATGTAATTAAATCTAATTCAGGCTAAAAAGATACTATATGTCAAGGAAGTTGCAAATATTTAGACTTCAAAACACTATGAATGACTTAAACCCCTCAGCAGATATTCTGACTTCTGGTTTGCTGTTACTATAAACCTGCCAACACAATATGAATTACTTTCAAACATTACTTTTTATTTACGTGTAACCATACACTCATCGATTTCATTTATCGCTTTTCTTTGCGATACAGATATTGCGTATATCATTATCGCGATAACGATAATTTTTCGATATATTGTGCAGCCCTAGTATATGGTTAAAATCTTATGAAGACACAAATTAATTTGAGGTGCAAAAAAAGTGAGCTTTGAAATCACACAAAGTCTTCTGCTGCTCCTGACAAGGGGTCGCCACAGCGGACTATCCAGTCCACATTACAACATGGCACAGTTTTTACGCCGGATGCCCTTCCTGACGCAACCCTCCCATTGTATCCGGGCTAGGTACCGGCACTGCATCCAGTGGCTGGGGTTTGGGCACTGGCTGGGAATCGAACCCGGGCCTTCCGCATGGCAGGCGAAACACCTACCACTGAGCCAGCAGTGCCCTTTGAAATCACACAAAGTAACAATAACAAAACAGTATATGGAAAATATATACATATAGTTATTGCAAGTGAAGAGTGTGAGTAAAGGAAACTTAATATGTTTTCAAGCCCTGCTGCAAAAGGCACACTGAAATTTGAAAATCTAGCTTATTAAAAGGTTGTTTTAGTCATGCCTAGAATCGTGCATGTCTTAAAATGGTCATGGGTTATTTTAACCTAAAAGTAAAATGAATGAATAAATTAATGAATGAATATTGTGAATGTACTCATGTGAAAGGGTGTTTAAGTCTAAGACCTACTGTCCCCATAGCATTAGTTCTTAAGCAGTCCAACTTGCTGTTAATTATAAGAGTTACAAGAAAAGAATATTCAAGGATTCTTTGTCATACCAGCACACTTCCATGTTGTGGTACGAAATTAGTACCCAGGTCCCGTTTAAGCCACATAGATAACAGGGTGGTAAATATGAGGATGTGTATGTGTATATACATTAATATAAATAATAGCAGTCGGATATATTATGCAAGAAATAAGGTGTAAGCTATACAATAGTGTATTGCACATTTATAGAAACTATATTTTACACTTTGTACATTGGGCTTATAGAGTTAAAAATGTATTGCACCATAGGATTATATATTGCACTAAAAAAATATTGAGATATATAGTAATTAAATACTATCTATTGTTAGCAGCTTGTGATTCTGTATGATTGTGTTTGATGGGAGACGATCTACAGAGCACGACTAGAGTTCAGCAGTCTAATAGCTTCAGGGTAGAAGCTGTTTTTGAGCCTGGCGGTCTTGCACTGAAGGCTTCTCAGTCTTCTGCCTGAGGGAAGAGGTTGAAATAGACTGTGTGCAGGGTGAGTGGAGTCCTTAATAATGCGGAGCGCTCTTCCTCTGCATCTTGCAGTGTACAGTTCAGTGATAGAGGGGAGCCTGCTCCCCACTGTCCTCTGTGCAGCCTTAACTACTCTCTGCAGTGCTTTCCTCTCAGCTGCGGTGCTGTTACCGTGCCACACAGTGACGTAGGAGCTGACGATGCTTTCTACCGCTCCTCGATAGAAACTCTTCAGAACCAGGCTCCCAAGCCCAGCTCGTTTTAGCTTCCTGAGGAAGTAGAGGCGCTGGTGGGCCTTTTTAATTGTAACCCGAGGTGTTAACGCTCCAAGTTAAGTCCTTAGCTATGTGGACACCCAGATACTTGAAGCTGGGGACCACTTCCACAGCAGCTGCATCAATGTGTAGGGGGAGAGGAGTTCGCTTGTCCTTCCTGAAGTCCACTACCATCTCTTTATGAGTCACACTTAAAGGGGTATTTCTCTCTAAAGTCACATTGGAATTTGTAAGTAGAACTCCAGACATATAGCCAGTGGGCAATCCCTTAGCCAGATTTACTCTGCTTTAATATACGCTGCCTGGCCAAAAAAAAGGAACCATTTGAGAAGGGCTGGAATTTTATCCCACCACCTTTACATTATTTCTAAACACACTTTCTTGCACACTTGTACACTAGTTTAGCTATGTGATTGATATGCATGTGACCTCAAAATTCTGAATAAGGAGTTTGTGCATTTATAAATTTAAAACTAATCATAGGAAGACAAGCACCTCAAATATAATTTTTCATTTGGCATTTTACTCATTTAAAATTCTCCAGTACTTCATGGTCTTGTCCACATGACCTTTTGTAACATTTCAAGTCCTCTTTCTCAATCTGTTCTTTCACTGTAAGATGGTTATTCTGGCAATTCTGTATAAAGGTTCTTATTATTCTCAAATCCAAGCACTGACTAGTCTAGTCTCTGTAACGGTCTCCTTCTTTTTTCTCTTCCCCATCCATATTTTTTTTTTTGCCCATCTTCTTATCATTTCCTTATGTAGGATAATGATGGTGGAATTCTCTTGGACAACAATATTCAGCATAAAGACTTCTCTTTGGCAAGTTTTGTGTATGTCTGTATATGTGTTTCCCCTATTGCCATCAGACATTACTTTGGATTTTGTGTAGGTAAAATTTATGCAAGCTTTGTAAACCATAGACAAACAAAGACATTTTGAGTCTGATCTGTTGCCCTAACCTGACAAAGGGCACCACCTCCATCCCTCCAATTTTAGTAAAATATGTTTACTTATCTGACCACAAATTAATTTTAAATTTTATAATTGTTTTACATTTGAAATATTAACGAAAGAAAAACTACAGTCTGTTAGTTTAAAACACTATTGCAGATTACTTTTATAAACTAGTTTTAAGCAGCAATTGTATTTGTATCTTGAACTTAAACCTCCTGTATCTCAGGATAATTTTAAAGGCATGTACATGATGAAGATGAAGATCACAAGGCTTTAATACGCCTCACTGCTTGTTCGTTTAAATAATTGTTACAGAAAGTTGAAGCTATAGAAAGCATTGATATTTTTGGAATAAAAAAAAAAAAAAGTGTACCAATGTACAGAGCACAAACATAAACTCTTTCACCTCCGATGATTGAGTTGATATTATATGGATAATGTGAAAAATGAAAAGTATATTTTCTAAATGAAAATAATTGGAAATTGAGCATACTTCACTGTATCATCCAAAACTAAGTGTTTGATTGTACTCATATCTCCATGAATGAATACCATAGAATGTCTGAATTGCAGTAATAAATATTTCTTTATTAGTACTTTAGGGGTGCCCTCAGTTATTGTTCCACCTCCCACAAAAAAAAGCAAATTTTTGACATTCAAGGGCTCAAAAACCTTTATTACTCTGGTTAAAATCATGTTGTTTAAAAATTTTTCAACCCCTTTGAACATCACAATAAATCTGTGCAAAAAAATCACTTTCATTACAGCTTGGTTTGTAGAGTCGACACACACTAAAAGAAACTCTCTTTTGGGCCAATTTAGACAAACTGCCGTCCTGCATTCAGTTTTAATTTCGACAGGAAGACCACCGAAGATAGGCTGTTAGGCAAATTGATCAACAGATACCTTTCTGAATGTAATTCTATAGGGTTTACTAGGTATGGGACAATTGTAGTTATTTCTCCATACAATTCGCTACACAATATTATGTTTTATTGATGGTACAGTATGATGATAATAGCTAGAGCTGGTTAATGACAAGACACTATTGTGTTTCTGGTCATGTTTTGCTCCCTGACCCAGTTTTTGAGACAGAGCTGTACAGTGAATTGAAAGGCTCCATTCTCTTCAGCCTCCTAAGGCTGTCAAACAATGCCATCATTCTAGGCGAATTTCTTTAACTAATTTATGACGAGCTTCCATACTGTCAACTTTGGTAACTGCTTTATCTCAGGCGTGATCATTAGGTATTCAGGAACACTGTTTTTTTTTTCTTCAGCAAAAACTGCTTAGTAGGTTTTTATTTCAAGTTGTTTAATAATGTTTTATATATTTGATAATACAATTGGTCAGATAATGCATATAATTTTAAGAAATCACTGGCCAAAAATGATAAGATTTCTATGTTTTGGATCCCTCTCTGAAAGTGACATCCTTATTCTCTTTACTTTTATAACCTACTTCAGTTTATATCCAGTCTGTATTCTCTGTAATTCTCCTACACGTTGTTCTTCATATACTATATAATAATGAAATTTTTTTATTATGTTTTAGAATTGTTTTTAGGATATGCCCACTTTTGTCAATTGTTATCGTTTTGAAATTCTTTTGTTGTAGGTAAACAGTGGTACAACAGTGGTATATTTTCTTTCTTTCACTTTAAAACATGAGGGTTCCAAACATTTTACCTAGACAGCATAACATTCTAAATTTTAGCATATAGATGTAGATGTAGACCCTTTATGAACATGTTGCCCTTGGTGTCCATAGGCCTGCTTGTGTGTTTGCTTTTGTTTGTTGTCTTTAAACAGCTCTTTCTTTATGCAGCCATCTGCAGCCAAAATTATAGGCTTTGTTTTCTTGTATATTTTTGCCCTCCAGACATTGGAGAGGGCGTGTGCTTTATGCTGTAAGGGAATTGGAATAGCTGCAAAGGGAAACACTGTCCAACATTTTTGTGAACCTACTATTTTAATCTGCTATTCATTTTTAAGCTTTGAGATTTAACAAGTAGCGTTTTCCTTAACCCATTTATGTTGCGTTGTGTCATATTACAGTTCTACAGCTCTCTCACATAGTTCACTAATTGCTCTTTTTGGATGCACTGACTTGCCATGTTCATTTAACCTTCTTTGGTATGGTATTTAACTCATGCCTCGCGTGTCGTATAATTTAAAAACAAAGAAAAAAGAGACTCACATCACTGTGGGAATATGAGTGTATTTAGGATTTTTTGATTTTTGGTATTTCTTTTTTAGGCACTGAGGGAAGGCAATAAACAAGCAATGCTGGAGGAGGCTCCACGTGTACCTGGTGAGACCATCAAAGCTATAGGTAAGGTAATGTTGTAACCTGGATTTACATTAAAATATTACATTTTGTTCTATAAACATAAGTTATTGTCTCGACCATAAATATTTTGACAATTGACTGTTATTGTTTATTACCGGAGTCATTCCCTGTCATAAAAATATATTTTCCAGTTAAAAACATGTTATTGTTTAATGTCTTCAAGTAATTTGATGTTAGTCAGATATAAAGACAAACTTGATTTTATCTGTCTAGACTACTCAGAAGTCAGAACTGATAAAGTTTTGTTTGCATAATTTTTGAATTATGGAATTAAGGTCACAGTTTGTGCTTACGCTTACACTACTATGTTTTATTGACTTTGTTTCAGGTGAAAAATTACAAGATAAGTTTAAATTAAAAGGTTAAATTACAAGATAAGTTTAAAATTAGGTGGTGTTTTGACTTTCCCAAATGTTGATCTTGATTAGCTAGTAAAATAATGAAGTCCCAAGTAGTTTAAGCTCTGACATCTCTTGACATCTGCTGTGTTTCTGTTTTGGTTCATGTTAAGGCAATACTTGCCTTAGCCACTACCAGTGCAGGTAGACAGTCCAGGGTCAACCACAACTTTAGCACAGATTTCTGATCGGCCTCCAAGAGTTTCCTTGCAAACAATTAGTAACACAGCAATCATTGACCCTCCTCATGACACTTACAGGCTGTATTATTTGCTAATGTTTTGGAACGGTACTAATATGTAGTTAGCCCACATAGGATCATGCAGAATTGTGTATATATTTTTTTTTTTGTTTGTTTTTTTACTTTAAAAAAAATAAATTAATTAATATTTCTGAGACTCTACTGTGTTGAATGAAATTCAGTCCTGGGGGGGGCACTTAGGGCACGGAGTACACCCTGGACAGGGCACACACACCTACACATACACACACTCACACACTGATTCACACACTATGGGCATTTTGGCAATGCCAGTTATCCTAATCGGCATGTCTTTGGACTGTGGGAGAAACCCGGAGTATCCTGGAGGTGCAAGGCGACATTGCTAACTACTACGTTGTAGCACAGCCACACAAAAGGGGCGTTTTCATACGCAGGGAATTGGTTGTGGAGCTAATGTTGCTCACCTGTGGCCGAAGGCGTGCCCTGGCGGTTTCTGTTTCCCCATTGACAGTGGTTTGGTCACCGGGCAAGTTCCCGCGCATGCGCGATCGCGTCGCAAGGGAACCCGGAAGTGACGTGGGTCACATGAGCCGGCATAAAGCCGGAACCGGCATAGAAGCCGAGACGGAGAGATGAAGACAGCGCGCTGCATGGTTTTTGAGACTGAGAGCCTGTTTGTGGATTATTGTGGATTAATTTCATTCAGTACCCAGCTCATTCCGTTTATCGATCTCCCAGACCTACCATCGTCATTTGGTGAGATCGATCCATCTCTCCAACTCACCATTTCACCCCAATTGCCATATTTCAGACACTGGACTATCATACACACTCACACACACACCCGCATACATCGCACACACATTTTTTTCTATTTGTATTATATTTGTATATATTGGTTTGTGGTGCACCGTGTTTGTTTATTTATCTGTCAGTCTTGTTTAATACACTTGGTTTAATTTATTATAATTGTTTTGTGTCGCGTCGTGTTTTGTCCAGCTGCGGTTGCGCAATACCGGAAGTAGTGTTTTCAAGCCCCTGTTTAGATTCCCGAATCCGTTTTTTTGTAACCAAGCGGTTTAATGAATCCAAGCGTTACAACGTCACCATGTCACCTGGAGGTTATACAGTTACAATAAAAAGTATACACTGCTAAGTTTGAATATGAAGACAGGATAGAAAGTACTTGTAAAAGAGCTTGTCGGTGTATGCCAAATATGAGTCATTTACAACTAAGAAATAAACTTTAAAATGGAATGAAATAATGATAATTTTTTTTTCATTAATTTTGCATCCCATTTGGTTGGAGGTGGGGGAGCAGAATTTAAAAATATATAGTAATTTGAAACTACATCTACTGGGTTTAGCTGTATGTACCATCAAATCTGATCTGAAGGCCATACATACTGTATAATATAGTCATATACAGTAGTCACAGTTTATATACCAAATTCTCTTTAATTTTATTCAATGCACATTTCTTAAGAAAAATAAGAAATATGTCGACATGTGCATGCAAGCAGTATTTCCTAAGGTCCACGCAAATGATTCTCATTTTTTATCAGATTCTTACTTTGGCAGGTTTTATCAGGTTTTATCAGTTACATGAGAAACAACTCTCTCTCCACAGCCAAAAATGTTACATACATCTGTCCTTTCTCTGGAGCTGTGAGTGGCACATTGACCATCACTGACTACAAGCTTTACTTCAAGAGTCTCACACGAGTAAGCTAATCTTCCTACCCTTAAACATTATATTGGAATACAAATGTTAATGTGCTTAATGACAACCTGAAATCTAAACTTTTTAAGAATTCAAGACTTTTTTCTTCTTTTTTTTTTTTTTTTACGTTCTTGACACTTGGTTACTCATGCCATGCTTCATGATTGAAGAGTGCTAGCTATTTGGTATTGGTAGTTATCCAAAAGAATGACTATTAAGTTAACCGGAGTACCCTGGAGGTGCAAGGCGATCACCATGTCACCTGGGGGTTATACAATTACAATATTATACAAGTATACACTGCTAAGGTTGAATATGTTTTTATTTATGTGTAGCTAGAACTTTGGTCACAGTTGAATCTTTAACCTGGACATTGTAGGTGCAGATTATTTGCTGCAAATATATTTGTCTAGCCAATATCATTATATCACCTACTTGGGAGGCGGGTATAAAGATAGTAAGGGCCCATCTGATTGGTCAAATTTGGACACACAAATGCTTGGCACAAATTAAATTTCATTTATCACAACTCTTTGCGATACAGATATTGCGTATACCATTTCGATATATTGTGCAGCCCTAATTATTATATGTAATCCTGCATTACATATTTTATAGGGAAGTAGTATTGCGGTTGTCATATTATTAAAATGGGTTAGTATTAATATCCTGTTGTGTTACAGTCAGTGAATATCCACATACATGTGTATGAGTTACAGAGAGTTGTAAACTTTTATGGCCGTTGGGAGAAAGGAACTCCTGTGGTGCTCTGTGGAACGCTTGATGGTAATCAGTCTCTGGCTGAAATTTCTCCTCTGTTCAGCGAAAACACTGTTTTAGGAAGGATTGTTCAAAATGGATTGTACTTTGGATAGAATCCTCCTCTTCACTACTACATCCACAGAGTAAAGCTACATGCCTAGCACAGATCCGGCCCAGTTTGTTCTTATCAGACACCTTAATGTTACCACCCCAACAGACCACAGTGTAAAAAATGACACTCGCCACAACGGTTTCATTGAACATCCGTAGAATGGTATTACAGACGTTAAAAGACCTGAACCTTCGAAGAAAGTACAACCGACTCTGTCCTTTCTTGTAGAGTGCTGTTGTGTTGAGTGACCAGTCAAGTTTGTTATCCAGATGAACTCCCAGATATTTGTAATTGGAGACAATGTCCACTATCTCCCCCTTGACAGATATAGGAGTCACAGGGGTCTTGCTTCTCCTAAAGTCTACAAATCTACAAAAGACATCTCTTTTGTTTTCCTGATGTTCAGTTGTGGGTGATTACGTTCACACCAGGAAACGAAGTCATCCACTACAGACAGTTACTCAGAGGTGTCACCGTTCCTTTATACATCCAACAACCACAGAGTCGTCAGAGAACTTCTGCAGATGGCATGACTCTGAGTTATATCTAAAGTCGGATGTATAGAGGGTGAAAAGAAACGGAGACAGTACCGTCCCCTGTGGAGCTCCAGTGCTGCAGATCAAAGTCTCGGACACACAGTTCTGTAGTCGGACATACTGGGGACGGCAGATCAGATAGTTCATGATCCAGGAAACCAAGCCGGTGTCAATGTTTCTGTTCATTAGTTTCTCCCCCAGTACTGCCGGTTGAATGGTGTTGAAGGCCCTGGAGAAGTCAAAGAACCTTACGGTGGTTCAGTGTAGCAGGTGTATTATGGCGTCCTCTACTCCCAGGAAAGGCTGATAGGCGAACTGAAGAGGGTCCAGAGAGCACTTCACCAGGGGACGAAGTGTATCCAGGATCAATCTCTCAAACACCTTCATAATGTGCGATGTCAAAGCAACAGGCCTGTAGTCGTTTTGGGGACCGGTACAATGCATGATGTTTTTCACAATGCAGAAACTTTCTGTAGAGACAGACTCAGGTTAAAGAGGTACTGGAGGACACCACTGAGTTGCGGAGCGCAAGATTTCAGGACTCTAGGCTTGATCTTATCCGGACCTACAGCTTTTGTAGGGCTGATCTTACTCAGGCCATGTTTTACCTGATCCACTGAGATGTTGATTGCTGGGAGTGTAGTGACTGTACTCTGTGGGGGGGGGGAGGACATGGGAGCAGGAAAGTGTGGATTGGGGCTGAAGCCGGGGGAAGTGTGAGACATAAGGACACCAAATCTATTAAAGAAAGTGTTGAGGTCGTTTGCACGTTCCACATTCCCATCAATAACCTGGCTGCTTGTCTTATAGCCAGTGATTCTCCTCATGCCCCTCCACACCTCTCTCGTGTTGTTCTGTTTCAGCCTTTGTTCCAGTTTTCTCCTGTATGACTCTTTCCCCTCCTTTATTTTACCAGTTAGCATTCTTTGAGCCTTCTTCATTGCTTCTTTATCACCAAACCTAAAGGCACTTTTTTTTTTTTTTTTTTTTTTTACATTTAAACACGCTTTAAATATCTTCTTAAGATTCTCTTGAATCTTAAGAAAATGGCCAAAATACCTGGCTTATTAAAAAAAAAATTAATTTGAAGAGAAATGTGTTTTAAAGTAAAGAAAGTAATGTGGACATGAGTGGATTTGAGATGATATTCTGAATTAGTGCCTTGCTTTAATTCTCCTACCTGTTGTTTGTTTATTCCCATATGTATTTCTTATATTTCTGCATTAATTTCCTATAATTTTTTTTCCGCTGTGTATTTGAATACCTGCATGCATGTAAACAAACACATGTTGTCTGCCTGTCTGCTCGTGTCTATTATCCCCATTCAGAATACCCATTTTATGTGTAATACACTTGGCAAAATAAAATACATTCTACTTTTGCTAGAATCCACCTTTTGTACTGGATGTAAACTTGGGAGCCATCAGCCGCTTGGAGACTATTGGGGTGCAAAGCCACAGAGAGAGCACTCAAGGCCTAGAGATAGTTTGCAAGGTAAGAGAATGTTTCTATATCTACCTACTTGTATTCATGTACCTACTTTCATAAAAAAAATACTGTTAAAAATGTTTTAAAATTTCATGTTTACGTTCACTTCAAGGACTTAAGGAACCTAAGGTTTACATATAAAAAGCAAGAAGAGAGCAATGTGGAGATCTTTGAGATGTTGTCTAAATATGCATTTCCCCTCTCGCATGACTTGGTAAGGACCAGAGTGACTGTTTTTTTTTTTTTTTTTTTTTTAACCATGTTACTGTTACTGCATTATGTGGTTCTTAAAGAAGTAAGTAGATTACTATGGAAGTTTAGAAAAACAGTTACAGTTAAACCGTGGATTGCAAGTACTGTATATAGTACATCATATCAAAGCACTCGTATATCAAAGTGAATTTCCCGTAATAAGAACCATTGGCTCAGCTGTGATCATGTGACGTATATGAACTTGTATATCAAGACCTCGCTCGTTTATCAAGTTAAATGTATTTAAAAAATTGTGCTTGTATTGCCAAACATTAGCAGACCAAGTTATCCAAGGTTCCTATACTAGTCACTATACTAGTGATTTAGAACTCATGTGGCTTATTGTATAGTATTTGTCAGCTACACTACCAGTCAAAAGTTTGGACACACCTTCGATGTCGGTGGTTTTTATTTATTTTTATCATTTTGAACATTGTACAAATTTTATAGTAAACAAAAAGTGTTAAAAGGCTCAGTATGTTTACAGTATGTTTTATATTTTAGATTGTCCAAAGTAGCTAGATTCAGCTTTGATGACAGCTTGGCACACTATTGGCATTCTATCATCATCAGATTCAAGAGTTAGTCTCCTGGAATGGTTGTCAATTGACAGTTGTGCCTTATGAAGAGTTCATTTGTTATATTTCTTATCTTCTTAATAAAAAAAAAACCCTGTAGATAGTCTTCCTTAGATAGTTAGGTTTTGTTAATTTATGTTGTAATTTATGTTAGGTCAATCTAGCTAGTTTAGTTTTTCTGTTAATTTATGTTGTATGTAGCACCTTGGTCCTGGAGGACCGTTGTTTCGTTTCATTGTGTACTATGGTTGAAGTGACTATAAAGCCAACTTGAACTTGTTTAGACCATCAGGTACCTTGTACAGAGGAAAGGTTGGTATAGAATCAATAGCCCTATTACTGTTGCTACAACTACTGTACAAATCCATATTATGTCAAGCAACACTTAGTTAAGTCAGTCCATTATTACTTTAAGAAATGAAGGTCAGTCAGTTTAAAAAATCTTAATAAATTTTAATAAAAGTGCAGTTGCCAAGAGCATAAAATTTCATGATGAAACTGCCACTCATAAGAACCGTCCCAGGAAAGGAAGACAGAACGCTACCTCTGCTGCAGAGAATAAGTTAATTAGAAACTGAAACTGATAATTTAACACATAAATGCTTCTCAGAGATTAAGCGTCAGACTTAAATCACTGTTCTGAGTAGACTGTGTGAGTCAGGATTTGCAGAAGAAACTTGCTTGGACCATGAAACACAGGGGGGATGGACATTAGATTTGTCTTTTCGTCTGTTGAGTCCAAGTTTGAGATTTTTGGTACCAACTGACGTGTCATTGTTAGATGTACGGAGGGTGAACAGACAGTTCCTGAATGTGTGGTTCCCACTGTGAAGCATGGATGAGGAGGTGTGATGGTGTGGGGGTGCTTTGCTGTTGACACCAACATGGTTACCGATGCATTTTGCAGCCATCCCATCTGGTTTGCACTTAGTGGGACCATAATTTATTTTCCAACAGCCCAATGATGCCTTTAGGTTATGTAAGAGATGAGATTAGTTTATGTCTGAGAGTGTCGGGAGTGCTGCATCAGATGACCTGGTCTCCAAAATTGCCCAATCTCAATCCAATTCAGATTGTTTGGGATGCGTAGGAAAGGAGAGCCAACAAGTAACCAGCAAGTATTCAGCAACTCTGGAAACTTCTCAAGATTGTTGGAAAACTACTCTAGTCCTAATTTCACTGTCTTAAGGATTAATATACAGTGTTAAAACAATAAAAATAAGGAAAACAATTGAATAAGAAAGTTGTGTCCAAACTTGTTACAAAAAAAAAAACAGTATATTTCAGCACAAGTCTTTATCAGTATTAGTTAGGCTATGCGTTGCCAATTCATCAATGCCTAGGCTTAAATTTAGGCTAAAACTTTCCAATTCTAACCAGTATGTTCATAATGCATATAAACATGACCAAGAAACATTTTGTAAATTGATTTAGAGAATTGTAATTGCTTTCCATGACTGATCATCTTTTTTATAATTGCAATAATCCCTTACTCACCAGTCAGCCATAACATAAGCTGATATGAAAGGATTAACATCGATTATGTCATTACAATGACACCTGTCAATAAGTGGGATATATTAGGCAGCAAGTGATCAGTCTGTTCTCAAAGTCGATATATTGAAAACAGGAAAACTGGGCAAGTGTAAGGGACTTTGAAAAGTGCCAAATTGTGATGGCTAGATGACTGGGTCAGAGTAACTCCAAAACTACAGCTCTTGTGGGTTGTTCCTGGTATGCAGTGGTAATACCTTCTAAAAGTGGTTCAATGAGGGAAAACCGGTGAGCTGGTGACAGGGCCATTCAAGGACTGAAAGCTATCCAGTCTGGCCCACTCCCACAGAAGAGCTGCTGAAGCACAAATTGCTGAAAGTGTTGATGCTGGCTGTGATAGAAAGATTTTAGAACACAGTGCATCACATCTTGCTCTGTATGGGGCTGAGTATGACCAGCCAGAGAGCACAGGCTGACCCCTGTCTACTGCTGAAAGCAAGTACAATAGGCATGTGAGTGCCTACAATTGGACAGTTGAGCAATGGAGGGAGGTGGCCTAGTATGATGTCTTCTTTTACACCCTGTGGTTGCCTGGGTGCGTGTATGTCACTTACCTATGCATGAGATGGAGCCAGACAGAATTATTTGAAGAAGGCAAGCTCACAGAAGCAGTGTGATACTCTGGGCAATGTTCTTCTGGGAAATCTTGGGTACTGCAATTCATGTAGATGTTACTTTGACATGTATCACTTACATAAGCATTGTGTTAGAGCAAGTACAAACCTACATTGAAATGGGACTCCACATGACAGAGTTGAAGGAATTGACTTTTATTTAAAATTCCCCACATCTCAATTTGAACAAAGCATCTGTGGGATGTGCTAGACAAATAGTCTGACCCATGGAAGCCTCTTCTCACATCTTACAGGATCTTACTTTTTGCCTTAATGGCCCAAAGCTTAGAGGCACAAGGGGGAACTATTAAATATTAGTCAGACACATTTTAATGCTATGGCTGATCGGTGTATGTTGCCTGAGGTGTTATAAATAAATCTTCAATAAATTCGAGTTTTAGTGCTAACTTGTTCCTGTTTGGTCTGCAGCCTTTCTTTGCATTTAAATACATGGAGAAGTTTCCAGAAGATGGATGGAAGGTTTATGATCCTGTAGCTGAATATAAGAGACAGGTAAAACCATATTAATTGTATGATTCCTTGACACCAGTAAACCATTAAGCAATTTAGCAATCAATTAAGCAATCAATGCATAAATTAAGCAATCAATGGACAAATTAGTCAAAAATATTTAGTTAAACAGATTAAAGTAGTCAGTTAACTCCAAAGGAAAAAACATTCTGAATAAAAGCTTCCAAACCTTACTGTGCCATGAGAAAAAAAACAAAAACAAGCTTTTAATCATGTTGACGCACTCAGTGGTACTTATTATGCTTCCATGAAATAAAAGCTTGTAGCTGTTATCCAGGTTGTGAATTACAAGAGAGCCGGGGGGTGGGACCTAATTAAGACATTGACTCTTATTACTTCATTTTACCAATTCTCTGTCACTAATAAGAAATAATATTATAAGCGCATATAAAACCAGTAAAAAGACCACCTTAAGATGCCATGTCTTTTGTGTTTGGAAATTCACAGTGACCCCATGAATTTGGTATTAAGCCACCTCAGTGTTTGTCTTTAAGGAGTGCTGGACTTTAAGGATTCTTTGGCAGTATCTTCAGCATCTAGTGTTCCGTGACATACACTATATTGCCAAAACTATTCACTCACCCATCCAAATCATAGATTTCAAGTGTTTAAATCACTTCCATGGTTACAGGCGAATAAAATCAAGCACCTCGGCATGCAGACGGCTTGTACTGTACTAACATCGCTCACAAGAGCTCAGTGAGTTCTAGTGTTCTGGTAAAGTGATAGGATGCCACCTGTGTAATCGCGACATTCCAGTTGTGAAATTTTCTTAGCTACACAGTCAACTGTTAGTGGAGTTGTAACAAAGTGGAAGCGAATAGGAACAACAACTCGGCTACAAAGTTGTAGGCCACGTAAAATGGTCGCCAACTTTCTGCAGAGTTAATAGCTACAGCCTTTCAAATTTCATGTGGCCATAGATTAGCTCAAGAACAGTGCATAGAGACCTTCTGTTTGTTGTTCTTATTTGCTTATGTTAGGTTTCGGGTTGTTCGGCCATTACTGAGATTCTCATTAGTGCAGTATCTCAAGAACAAATGGATAGATGTTCAAACTGAAAAAAAAAAAAAAACTAACTAAATCTGGACAAAGGGTCAAACCATCTCCCTTCCTGTTTAATGGATACTTTAATTGTGTTTCTGTAAAAAAGAATAATAAGTAATTATAAGCATGTCACATGTCCATATACAGTATCACATGATGCCCGCAGCAGTTTAACATGAACAGTACAGTATATAAAGTCAAGTAAGTTCAGAAAAGTGTGTTTTCTGCACACAGGGTCTGCCAAATGAGAGCTGGTTCATCAGTAAGATCAACAGCAGTTATGAGGTGTGTGAGACATACCCAGCACTGCTTGTTCTGCCCTCTAGCATCAATGAGGATGAGCTTAAGAGAGTTGCTGCCTTCAGGGCCAAACGTCGCTTTCCTGTAAGTGCGATGAGCTACAGCATTATATTTCCAATTTTATAGTTCAAACCTTATGTATAAAATCATTGTGACTTCTTTTCGAAATTGTATATTAGAATATATACATATTTACACCAAATTTCTGCATATGATATATGAACATTAAAGATGGGTAACGTGGCAGAAAATCCTGAACATAATGCAGCTAAGATTTTTTTTTTTAATTGCGTCTGATATCAAGTATCAAGATGGACCTAAAAGATAGCAAAGCAGTAATGCTGCATTTAGGTAGAAATTTAGTTTAGTATCTTTTTCCTTTACTATAGAAGTTTACCTCATATACTCTGATCTGTGACTTTACATCTGTACTCCAACTTATTCATGCTATTACAAAATTAGCCAATTACATAACAGCACAAATCACAGTGGCAGTAGCACAATGCAAAAATCATACAAACAAACAAAAAACCTACTAATGTTTGATGTGCACTCTAGATGCTCTAGAGACCGGTGTGTGTGAAAATCCAAGATCATCAGAATTTTCCAATATTTGATGTGAACTCAGCTGCAGCTCCTAACTTGTATCTCCATGACTATTTATTTATTTACTTATTTATTTATTTCCAGGCTCCTGAAATGTATGAGAATTCTTTTTTCTTTTGTATAATTATAAACATCATTCACCAATGTATTTTAAGTTAATGAATCTTTATTTTAATCTTTTTATGGTCAGGTACTCTCATGGATCCATCCGGAGAGTCAGGCAGCCATAGTGCGTTGTGGTCAGCCTCAGGTGGGCCCCTTGGACCGTCGCTGTAAAGAAGATGAAAGATATCTCCAGACCATCCTGGATGCCAATGCCCAGTCTCACAAACTCTGCATATTTGATGCCCGTCAAAGCAGCGTGGCCATCACAAACAAAGTGAGCAGAGCCCATTTGTAAATGGATTATTGCTTTTATGTTAACTATGTTAAGACTTTTGGAAGTTATGTTAAGACAGATGTAAGTAAATGTAGAAAATTAAGTTAAAATGGTTAAACACATTTATAAGCATTTTGGTCACTAAACAGTATCAGGTTTTTTTGGATTGCACAGATCTGCTCCTTTACCTAAGGCAAATCTATTTATAAAAATGCTTGGCTAAATAAATAGATTTTTAGCCTAGACTTAAACACTGAGACTGTGTCTGAGTCCCGAACACTATTTGGAAGACTATTCCATAATTTTGGGGCTTTGTAAGAAAAAGCTCAGCCCCCAGCTGTAGTTTTCATAATACGCGGTACTGACAAGCAGCCTGCATCCTTTGATCGAAGTAGGCGTGGCGGATCGTAAGACACTAGCAGTTCGCTCAGATACTGCGGCGCGAGACCATTTAATGCTTTATATGTCAAGAGTAGTATTTTAAAATTTAAAAGGGGCCAGGAGTTGCTCAGTGGTTAAGACATTGGACTACGGTTCGGAAGATCCCAGGTTCAAACCCCACAACCACCAAGTTGCCACTGTTGGGCCCTTGAGCAAGGCCCTTAACCCTCAACTGCTCAGATGTATAATGAGATAAAAATGTAAGTCGCTCTGGATAAGAGCGTCTGCCAAATGCCTAAAGGTAAATGTAAAATCAATGCGAAATTTCACAGGGAGCCAATGCAGTGAAGATAAGATAGGGGTGATGTGCTCATACTGTATCTTCTGGTTCTAGTGAGGACTCTCGCTGCTGCATTCTGGACTAGCTGAAGCTTGTTTATTCGCCTAGCTGAACAACCAGACAGTAATATCCTGGTAATATTATCTACATGAACTTCAAATGAAAGGCTGGAATTTATAATCACACCGAGGTCTTTTACTGTTGCACTTGATGGAACAGAAAAGCCATCTAAAGTTACGGTGTGATGTAAGATTTTACTCCTAGCTGTATGCGGTCCTATGACTAGAACTTCTGTCTTATCCGGATTAAGCAGAAGGAAGTTAATTAGCATCCAATTTCTTATGTCCTGCACACATTGCTCAACTTTAGTAAGCTGGTTTTTCTTATCAGGTTTTGCTGAGACATGTAACTGTGTGTCGTCAGCACAACAATGAAAACTAATACCATGCTTACGAATTATGTTGCCCAGAGGAAGCAAGTAAAGGGAAAAAAGCAGTGGGCCTAAACCTGAACCCTGCGGAACGCCAAACTCCACTAGAGAACATGCAGAATAATCACCATTTAAGTCTACATTCTGATAACGATCAGTCAAATAGGATCTGAGCCAGGAGAGGGCTGTACCCTTAATTCCTACTACATTTTCTAATCTGTGAAGAATAACATGATCAGTGGTGTCAAAAGCTGCACTGAGGTCGAGTAATACAAGCATAGTTACACAACCCTGATCAGAGGCCAATAGGAGGTTATTTACTACTTTAACGAGTGCTGTTTCTGTGCTGTGATAAGGCCTAAATCCTGACTGATACAGTTCATGTATGCTATTTCTATGTAGATATGAGCATGGCTGCTGTTTTCCAGAATCTTAGAGATAAAGGGTAGGTTTGATATTGGCCTGTAATTGGACAGCTGACTGGGGTCGAGGTCAGGTTTCTTAATTATTGGTTTGATAACTGCTAATTTAAAAGATTTTGGAACATAACCAATGCTGAGTGTGGAATTAATTATTCTCAACAGGGGTTCTGTTATTGCTGGAACTATCTGTTTAAGAAAATGTGTCGGTTTAGGATCTAATATAAAGGATGATGAATTTGCAGAAGAGATGAGTGAAATTAGTTAATTCTCTTCAAGGGGAGTAAAGTATTCTAGGTTCTGATCTGGTTCAGATTCAGGTTTCAGTTAAAAAGAGTATATCAAATTCCTGATCTGTGATAATTTCATTAACAATAACTGCATTTGATGCGAGAGATCTAATATTTAACAGTCCTAGGTTCAGATCAGAGGTGCCGGCTGCGCATTCAGTATGATCCAAGTTTGTGGTCTTTTAAATTAAATTAGTAAAACAGACTTTCTGAGTCATTCTACATTTTTGCTTAGATCGGGGAACAGACACAGTCTCAATATGGTGAACCCTGAGTGACGACTCTATGCAGCTAGCAGACGGTTGGTTTAGCCTGTCTGTCTGCTCCCTGGCCTGGGCTCTGGATTGTCACCGATTAACTAGACCTCTACTGAGACTATGAGCTATACTACAGGAAATGAGAGCAACACCTTCCCGAGTGGGATGGACACCGTCCCGCCCTAACAGGCCAGCTTTGCCCTCAAAGGTCTTCCAATTATCTATGAAGCCCACATTATTTTCGGAGCACCACCTGGACATCCAGCGGTTCACGTCTCATTGGGATGGGACCAGAGCATATTACTTCATCGGACATCGCCTTCGCTAATTTAAACACCTCTGTAAAGTTACTCTTACTAACCTCTGACTGACGAAGGCGTATATCGTTAGCTCCAGCATGTACCACTATCTTAGAGAACCTGGGCTGTCCTAGAGCCCTAAGATTACCTGCTATGTCTGGTGCTCTGGCTCCCGGGATAAACGTAACCACTGCTGCTGGCGCCCCTAAAGGTCTACCTCATTTCACGTGCCTCATGATTGTTAATATTTAGTGGCATTGCTAGGCAAAACTTTTGCTCATTCTTCCTGATAGAACTTTTATAACTTAGTCAGTCAGGTTCTTTCAGGTCACGGATTTATTATTAGATGACTACTCTACTGCAGTGTAGTAACGCTTTAGCGTGGGCGGGATTACTTGTGTGTCGTTTAGTTGCGGCGCCTCTACCGCCGTGACGTCATCGTAAACGCGTCACAAACAAACACACAACAATGGAGCATATCGACGGCATGGTGTTCTTCATTCTCAGCATGTGGATGTTTTTAACAGCGAGACGAAGGAGTTTGTTTCAAAAGAGGCCGACGGTTAATACAAAAAGGTGCGTGCGATCCTTCTCTGGCTGTTCTAAATATATCGGTTCTGTTGTGTCTCGTGTCGCAAGTTCGGTGACGCAGTAATGACGATTTTCTCCGGCTAATCAGTGACCAGCCATGTGTACACGTCACGTTTTGGTAACGGTTCGGCGCGCTTGGAACCTCGGCTGAGGTGGTACTAAAAAAAGGACCAGGTACCATGTACTGTTCCCAGTGGAAAACCCCCCAAAAGTGAGTAGAACTGAACCGTGTCGTGTCGTACTATGCGAAAAGCGCGATTATATTCCTTTGTATCTGAGCAGTTAGGGGGGGACCTAGACATAGCTCAAGGGCCGAACAGAACCAGGGAACTTTTGATCAGGAGTCTAGCACCTCAATCCCCAAGCTACCCCTGCCCCCCATGGCAATGTTTGTGCTATTTTATTGGTGGAAATGCATACTCCAGTATATGCTGTATCTTCTTGTTGTCTTGGTTCAGCAGTACCTTTCTGAACAAAGTTTGTTTTCACAGGGAGCTAAATTGTTCATCTTTCCTGAGCACTTCAGTGTACATACAGTTGTTTGTTTGTACACATCTTTCTGGTATCTTTAGTGCCCGAGCAGTGATTCCAGGCTGCCTTACTTCTTTGTCTTTAATTGTGGAGTGATTATAAAACCTTTGAATTACATCAGTTGAGAATAATGACAGCATGAATGTGTAAAATCCATAAACAGTGTTTTTTCCTTACAGGCCAAAGATGGTGGCTATGAGAACGAGAATTTCTATCCTAACGTAGAATTAAACTTCCTGGAGATTCCCAACATGCATGTCATTAGGGAGTCCCTACGCAAGCTTAAGGAAGTGGTGTATCCTGCCATCGATGAGCAGCGCTGGTTCTCCTCTGTGCATGCCACACATTGGCTGGAGTACATCAGGGTGAGGGTGTTTAAAATGAGCACAGTTTATTTGTAATTGCTTGTTTCCATCCTGAACATGATCATCTCCTGACTGAGACCCGATGTAAGTAGCCTGCCTTGGCCAAGGTGACCTGGGCCCATATTTACTAAGTATCTCAATCACTCGTAGGCATCAGGCTCAACGTTTATTTCGGACTGAAAATCTCCATAAAGTTGTTTATGAAGCATCCTACACCTTTTTTTTCAGAGAGGAGAAGAAAGGTGTGCAACATCGCACCGTAAAATAGTCTGCACGTAATAGTGGGTGTTGTAGTTTTTGTAGTTTTAAACGGTGAAATCATCAGCAGTTTTGTGAATGCTTTATGCACACAGACTAAACTTATAGATGCGTGACTCGGCTACATGATGTTATCCTACTCATACTGCTCTCATCACAAGCCCCTATAATAGAGTTGTGTAGGACTGTCATAATCTGATCAAAATGTTTTGAAAAGAAAGCGAAAATGGATAGAGGATGAGAGCATTTTGCTTGTGGAGAAGGGAGTAAAAATAATTAAAGCAAAATTCTGCCCTACTCTTACCTCTAAAGAGAAGAGTTAAACAAAACAATTCTGACCATAAGGGTTTCATCTGACCTGAGCGTACTTCTTCAAATGTCTAGTTATCCTCTGCAAGCTTCAGTAGGCAACTTGTTAAAGCATAAATGCTGGGATACACCGTGTTAGTGAAGTGATGGAGTGCTGCTTATAACAGAGAATCTCAAAAAACATTTTAAATGATGAGTAAATGTAAGTATATAAAATGTATATGTAAATATAATTATTTTAATGTGTGTGCCATGGATCATGCCTGAACACCATTTTCTTGATACCCCTAACCAGTTAGGACACCTTTGGAGCTCTCCTACATTTGGGGGAGATTTTCCTACATTTTCCTTTTTAAAAAAAAAAAGTTGATAAATTTCTCTTACTCCTACTCCTAAAAGTAGGACCAAAGTGCAAAGATTTTTTGGTCGCAGAAGTGATTTCCTACTCTGAGGTGTTTAATAAATATGGGTCCTGGTATTCTTCCCAGCTACCACATCTTTCATTCCCTTAAGTTTCAAAATGCCAGAGTTTTTATTTTCTGAACTTGAGGAGACCGCATATCACAGTTTTCATAAGTAAAACTAGAACATATCTAGTTATTGGCTCACTGAAGTGGGGCGCACACAGTATAATTGAATATTGGACAGATGAATTAATTATGCAACAAATTAATATAGGAATGAATGAATCAATAAATGAATAAATAAATAATAAATCGGGTTATTTAAACATAGGGACTTCTCCAAAATGTAAGACAAGTTAAAACTATCTGATTTCCCATATGAATAGCTGTTGTTAGCTGGTGCAGTGCGGATTGCTGATCGAATCGAGTCAGGCAAGAGTTCAGTGGTGGTGCACTGCAGTGATGGCTGGGACCGCACAGCTCAGCTCACCTCTCTGGCCATGCTGATGCTAGATTCGTATTACCGCTCACTGAGGGGCTTCCAGGTGCTCTTGGAGAAGGAGTGGCTCAGCCTAGGACACCGTTTTACCTCGGTGAGTTGAAATAACCACTTAAATAATTTCTCAAAATTTTTTTGAATATAATTATTATTTAACAAAATTAAGAAATGGTATCTGTGTCCCTACTAACAGGTGTTCTTCTTATGGCCACACAGCTGTTTGGTCCAAATCCTATGTGTTCTTGTCACATTGTGTGTAAAAATGTATACAACTTCCCTAAGCATTTACGTGAGCTCTGATAATGTTCATTCATGACGTTACCCAATCCCATTAACGCAGTTCGTATAATTTCAGCAATGTCCTTAGTTGATGCCTTTGCTGTAACAGTGGTGGCTCAAACGGTTAAGGCTCAGGGTTACTGATGGGAAGGTCAGAGGTTCAAGCCCCAGCACCGCCAGGCTTCCACTGTTGAGGCCTTGAGCAATGCCCTTAACCCAGTTTGTTCCAGGGGAGCTATGTTCTGGCTGACCCTGTGCTCTGACCAGCGCTTTCAAACTGGGATATGTGTACAGAAACCTTTCACTGTAATGTAAGGCACTTGTGACAAATAACTGAATCTTAATCGGAAAACATGTAGTTAATGGGTTTGAATGTCCATGGAATGGAATGGAATGTTGTTCAAGAAATGAGAACCCACTCACTGCATCATTTAGGGTTACAAGTATTGTTGCAACAGTCAAAAAGGCTCTTATGTATTTGCTTATTTACATCCCAATATTTTTTTTGTTTTTTTTTGCGGACTCTCTCTCTCTCTCTCTCTCTCTCTCTCTCTCTCTCTCTCTCTGTGTGTGTGTGTGTGTGTGTGTGTGTGTGTGTGTGTGTGTGTGTGTGTGTGTGTGGACGCATCCCCCCCCCCCCGTGTTGGCAGCATTAGCACGGGTTTATTTCATATTCCTGGAGACACTGGAGACTAATTATGTGTTCTCTCTCTCTCTCTCTCTCTCTCTCTCTCTCTCTCTCTCCACCCCAGCGAGTTGGACATAGTGACGAGAATCACGCTAACTCAGAGCGTTCTCCTCTGTTTTTGCAGTTCATAGACTGTGTTTGGCAGATGACCAGACAGGTGAGGTTATTTTACATTAATATACACTATCAGGAACAAATAAATAGATTTATTAATGGGTAACTGCTCTTGTACGACTGATTCTTTTTATAGTGTTTGTATTTAGGGCAAAAGAAACATTCTTATCACAGGTCAAACTTTTTTTTAGTAAAAAAAAGATTTTGTCTAGTACTTCCATTAAGAAAAGATTTGAGTGTTACTTTATGATATCACAAACTGAATCACATGTAAGTATTTAAGACACCTTAAAACTGAAATATAAAACATAAAACTAATGTTTTTGAAACCATAGAGCATGATGTGATACCCAGAATTAACAAACAAACAAATAATGGCACTATGCTCTATTGATTTCCCTGTTATTAAGTCTGACTTTCGTTAAATGATCTTTTATGGAATATTTTCGGGATGACTTTCTAACTCCATGGTGTTTCCTGATTTTTATTTACTTATACATTTATTTTTGTAACACAATGCTGAAGGCGTCCAAAAATATGCAGTAATCTCATGTGAACAGTTAATGTTGAGATGAACCTGCTATTCATGATCCATAAAGCATTCATAATGGCTCTAATCCGAGGTGCTGTTAATTGGTGATTTTCGAGGCTGGTAACTCTAAATGAACAACTTCTCTGCAGCAGAAGTAAGTTTTGCTCTTGCCTCTCTGGTAAGGTCTTTAAGAGAGCCAGTTTCATCATGGTGCTTGATGGGTTTTGTAAATGCACTTGTCAATACTGTTCTTACAAGAACTATTCCAGAAAGCACAGTAACAACTGACTGTTGTTGTTTTTACATAATTACCTAATTTCATGTGTTATTTTATAGGTCACTAAACAAAAATAGCATGTTTGCAAATTTGCAAGTAATCCAAACATTTGAGTGATAGTGTACACTGTAGAAATCTTTAACTGTTTGAATAGCCAGGGTTTTCCAAATTGTAAGTACTCTCGCATCAGTCGCATTATGCTAGCCAATAATGGGGATCTGTGAGTTCACACTGGAGGAAGGAGCGGATAGCACTATACTCCTCCAAATGTGTTAAGCCGCTCCCCATAGTGCTTGAGCAAGCCGTTCAAAAAGGTGCGGTTGGTTGGCGTCATATATCTCGGAAGTAAGACTGAATATTTGGTGGTTGTAGACTTGATGGAAGATAGCCCTAATGACGGGTGGGAATTGGCTGCAACTAAATTATGGGATAAAAGCGGGAAAGAAAAGATAATAACCTTCATGCCAAGCAACAGAAGGGAAGCTAAATGAGGACTCTTGCAACTAAGCTTAGCAGTGTTGTTGTATTATTATTTTTTTAATTATTATTATTTTTTTTTAATAAATTCTAAAATAAGACATTCATGTTTATGTATAAAAAAAAAGTTTTTATAGGATTTTGGGATAGGAAGATTTGTATACACTGAAATAAGGAGAAAAACATTCATCTTGTACAATTCATTCACACAGCTAAAGATAAGGACATGATGGTCTTAACATAATACAATATAACTGCTTAACCCACTGAATAAAGTTCTCTAAAAGGTAGTTCTGTTCAAACCGCATTTCAAACTTTAGTTTAGGTGTCGTGACACATTTACATGTTAAACCCTGGGGATGGTTAATCTGTCGGTCCCTAGTGGTTCTTCAGTTGGTTTTCTTTTATATTAAAGCAATTCTATTTATTTCAGAATATTATAGTAGTGACTGCAATTATTTTTTCTGTAAAGGCTAATCATCTATACTGCCTTCATAAAAGTTTAAGACTTCGTTAAGGCATGGTGCCATATGAAATTTAAAATGCTGTTTTCAAAATGAAGTATTGTATCTAATGGCTTAAAATAAAAGCTTTCTCCTGTTCTGTGGTCTGTGCATATCCTACCATATGATTCTCTTCTATCATTTGAATATTGATGTGAGCATTAGCTGAAGCTTTTGACATGCACCTGCATGATTTTACTTGATTTGGGTAATTAAGTGCATGAGCAGATGTGTCTTAAAGTGGTCATTGAACATATATTGGCTGGTTTGAAAGCGAACATTTCTTAAATTATATATTTTTTTCTCTGATAGTGTCTATTATAATACGATCAATACAATGTCTTACTATTAATCCATTAATTTGTTTTTATTATTAATCTATTATACTCTTAAGTGCTGCAAGTCATCAGCGGCTTGCAGTCTGTGCCCGCTGCCCTCTAGTGGAATGTAGATGTAAGCTGTGAGACTCAAACAATAAACGTAAAAAAAATATATATATATTTAGGACTGTATCCCAAATATCAATAAATCAATGAGATGCTTAAATAATATAAGGATTATTGGGGGTTCTGAAATGCTACCTGGTGTTCTAGGATTTACCTTGGGATCTGGCACAAATCTAGAGATACATTTATCATATCCCAATATTACCCAAATGTTGTGACAATAAAAAAAAGATATTGTATACTGTGACAGTCACAATTACCAAATATCAAGTAAAAGAGGAAACCCTTTTTAAAAAGAAGCTAATAAGCTCACTAACATTAGATCTTTTGTACATAATTGTAATCCAGTGACTGACTCAATCATGTTTTTGTTTTTACAACTTAACCAAATAATCCCACATAATGTAGCTTTAAACTGAACAGTTGTAAAATAAATAAATAAATAAATAAATAAATAAAATAACTGTGTTAATCATGGTAGCTGTGCACTCAGTGCTAAGAGGCCAGGAATACATATGATACATTTGAGATTATACTGACTATAGTGAAGACTGGAAGATTCATAAACATCTTTGTGGGTTTTGTGTGCACACCAAATGTTTTTGCCACATAAATCCTAATTATGAAAAAAATATTACAGAATAATATTACAGTCTAACCCACTGCTTTTATTTGGTTTCTGTTAAGAATCTCAGTGGATCACACAAATACACAAATCAACTCAAATTTAAGGTATTTAAGCACTGCTTATTTTAGCTGTATTGAAAACATATTGTATCAACCATATGCAATTGTGTCAAATATGTATTGTGTGTATCATTACACCTACTGTTTGCTACAGTAATTTTATAAATCACTTTGAGACATTTGATGTAATACTTTAAACTAGAGAAAGCTGAAGAATGTGTTATTTCAGATAAATAAGTGTTATTAAAAACTGAAAAATGTAGGTAAATAATTAAGGATAGAATGTAATGTTTTAGATGTTTTTCTTTTAGTCACATTGCTTTGAAAACACACATATATTGCTAAAGAAGTAAATACTAAAATTACAGGAGCACACATTTTTCCTGCTTCCATTCACTCTGTCAGTCATCATCTATACCACTTTATCCTGAATACAGGGTTGCGGGAGGCTATCCCAGGAGTCTTTAGGACTGGAGGTGGGGTAAAACCTGGATGGGGTGCCAATCCATCGCAGGGCATATACACATACATACACACTCAAACACTCATTCACACACTATGGATGACGGCAATTAGAGTAATCTGCCTGTCTTTGCTCTGTGGGAGGAAACTGGATCACACAGAGGAACCCCCCCTAAGCACTAAGAGAACATGCAAACACCATGCACACAGACCCAAACCAGGAATTCAGCTCGTACCCTGGAGGTGCAAGAAGACTAGTGTTGTCTTTTACTTTTTCCAGTCCAACATAATTTCTAGTTTTAATCCATATTTACCAAAAGATAAATGGTACACTGCAATGGTACAATGCAGTTACTTTTTAATAGGTAAATTTATGACATCTTCCCCGGTTTTAATTCTCACACTGATGTTGTACTTGCCAAAGCTGAGACTGATATTTTTTTCCGCTGTCAAACTGAAGAGATTTATGCAGACCAACCATCTTATCAATTTTCTGGCTTTGACTCGAACCATATGCAGGTAATATTTTATTACTGGCAATTTGATGACTGTGCTGTTAATTTGGCATCAATACAGTCATGGGAAAAGAACAAATGACCTCCTTTATTTCTTTGTTTTTGTTTATCCAGGCATATAAGCAATTGTGTAGTCTGCACCTGCTTCTATAAACAAACTGGTGACAACAAAAAACATAATATATTTCTTTACGAAACCATTTATTTGGAATGTATCCCAGGAAGGGTCATAAGGCCAGCTCCAACTATTATAAAATTCACCATCGCAAAAGTGAGAATAATTGTTTAACAATGAACGGCCTTTCAGACAGTGGAAAGTCTTCTCCAGGGTCCAGGTCTCACATATCCTCAGAATCTTCACCTGAACATCATTACAGTTGTTTATTGTAAATTCAGCTCCATCCCATACAGACTGATTGGCATGTAGCAGTCATGTTACTTTTAAAGCTTAACATGCATCAGGAAGAGTATTCTAAAACTAAATTTATGAGACTTAAATTCAATTTTACACAGTTGAGCAAACTATGTAGCCTAATGTAGAACCGAGTAGCCTATAGTCCACCTACCTGCATGTTTACCAATATGCCACTGTGGGTGAGGTTGAGGAAAATAACCCAACATGCTGACAAATTCAATTGACCTTTTTGTTTCATGTCATACTTTGTGGACTTTTTTTTCTTTCAAATATATTCCATTTGAAAATTTATAATTTTTATGTAATCTTGCTTTGACCTCTTCTTGTAAAGATCGGTTTGAGTAAGGAGCCTGTTTAAGAAATGCGGTGGTAAAAAGTCAGTCTTTACAATCATGCTAGACCTGCACTTTTCTCACACAGCGAATGTCATGCGTTGGTCAAGTTCTCATCTTTAATGCCACAATGTTTTTCATATACATTAATTCAAGTTATAAGATTAAAAACTAATGTCGATGTGGTTGATCATTAAAAGGCTTTAATGTACCAAGTTATAGCTATTTGATAATGTGTCACTAATGTTTTTTTCAATAAGATTAGGTTACAAATGTAGATGTACTTCAGAAATGGCCTGCCAGTGATTAATGAAGGCATAAATAGAGATATAGACTTCTTTAAATAGATTCTTATTTTGTTACACAATACATTTATTTAAATAAATAAAGCAGTTACACTTGGACTTAGATATGTTAGTGTGTCTCTTCATGGAGTCTGGATGGAGTCTTTAAATATAATTGTATGCACTTCTATGCTTTTAAGCTACGAGTAAGCTGCTATTAAAATACTTTTTTTTTTTACTTTTGGTTGAAATATGTGCACAGGAGGAACATAAAGTATAAATTTCCAATCACAATTTAAAGCCTGCTGCTTTAATAATCATAAAGGAGGTTTCTAAGTACTGTATAGGGTCATATGGTGTATTTACACCTCTGGAACATGTGTTTTTGTGGAGGTTAGCTGGGAAGTCAGAATGTAACCTTCTTCTTCTTCTATACCGCTTTATCCTTCTATTCAGGGTCGCGGGGGACCTGGAGCCTATCCCAGGAGACTTCGGGTACTAGGCAGGGTACACCCTGGACAGGGTGCCAATCCATCGCAGGGCACACACACCTACGCACATTCACACACTCATTAACACACTACGGTCAATTTGGGAACACCAATTAGCCTAACCTGCATATCTTTGGACTGTGGGAGGAAACCGGAGTACCCGGAGGAAACCCACCAAGCACGGGGAGAACATGCAAACTCCATGCACACAGAGACGGGAATCGAGCCTGGCCGGGGAATCGAACCCAGACCCTGGAGGTGCAAGGCGACAGTGCTAGAATGTAACCTTAATGTGTTTTTTTTTTTTTTCCTCTCATTCCTCAGTTTCCCTCAGCATTTGAGTTCAATGAGCTGTTCCTCATTACTGTATTGGATCATCTCTACAGCTGCCTGTTTGGGACCTTTCTCTACAACAGTGAGCAGGAGCGAACAACAAAGGCAAGGAAAGCACACTCAGTTTTATCAAAGTAGTTCTCACAGTTCTCTGAATCCAAAATGAAATTTCCAACTTCTTGATTCTTGATTAACTAGGAATTGTAATTTTATGACTAAGAAATTAGGCGATTATTTTCACTCACAAAACATTGTTTTCTATATCTTGAGCAAAACCTGCCATTTTGTATGCAAGTTTCATGTAAGGATATAAAGAATACCCTCATAGGCATGTGCTGGAAAAAATCCCCACCACTTATGATGGAATACAATGTTTTTGTGTTGTACCATTTTCCAAAATTTTTTGCAAAACTTTTCAAAATGTTTGTCATCTATTCATAGTGAAGGTACACTCCCTAGGGTTGGGCTTTGGAGCAAAAGAAATTTCATGTGGTCTGATGAGTTGAGAGTGATTCCAGCACATCAGGGTAAAAAGGGAAACGTATGAAGCATTGCACCCCTCATGCATGGGTCCACTGTATGATCTGGGGTTGCTTCAGTTGGTCAGGTCTAGGCTCAGCAACAATATGTGTCAATAAAAAGTAATCTGCTGAATACTTGAATGTACTGAATGACCAGGTTATCACATGTATGGAGTTTTTTTCCCCCCTTGATGGCACAGGAAAATCAAAGTATCAGAATGTGATAAGGTGTTTCTGGGAGCATGAGGAATCATTTTCACACATGAACTGTCCACCACATTGTATGCTATAATGAAAGCTAAAGATAGATTGACTAAAGAGTGTGAGTTTGTATTGGCCAGGCAGTGTATATATTACAGTAAGTCGCCAGGCAGTGTATATGTGGCTTGTGTATAAGTTTTTATCATGCATGTACATAAGTAAGGTACATGAGTAATGTATACAAAATAGTTATATATATTTTACACCTTTCTTTCTCTCTCTACTTTCATCTTTCATCAAAAAGTGGGAACAGACATGCTTTGTTTTATACATATAAATGCGCATGTGCAAATTCACCAGAATCAACACATCAGAAAGAACATGAAGTTATGCAACAGTAGAACATTATGTGCATAAAATTTGAGACACATTTTATTTTATTTATCTTAGAAGATAAATTGTAGCCATGAAGGGATGTGCAAGGTCAGCAACAATACTCAAACATTCCAGCAAAGATTTATATAAATGGGCACAGAAAATGTGCTAAGATAATATTTTTCACATTATTACAGCACCTTGAACAGCCTGTTGACACAAGGCGCGTTGGGTCTATGTAGTCATGCTGGTGACACCAAAGTCTGACCCTACCACCTTTGAGCCCTTGAGATTAATCAGATCAGATTATGTTTTTTCCAGTTTTTAACTTTCAGTTAGGAGGCACGGTGGTGTAGTGGTTAGCACTGTTGCCTTGCACCTCCAGGGTCCGGGTTTGTTTCCTGTCCAGACTCGATTCCCGTCTCTGTGTGCATGGAGTATGCATGTTCTCCCCGTGCTTGGTGGGTTTCTTCCAGATACTCCGGTTTCCTCCCACAGTCCAAAGACATTTAGATTAGGTTAATTGGTGTTCTTAAATTGCCCATAGTGTGTGAATGAGTGTGTGAGTGTGTTTGTCTGTGTGTCCTGCGATGGACTGTCCAGAGTGTACCCCACCTCGTGCCCTAAGTCTCCTGGTATAGGCTCCAGGCCCCCCGTGACCCTGAATACAGGATTAAGCGGTATAGAAGATGAGTAACTTTCAGTTTAATAGTGTGCCCATTACAGCATTGACTGAACCCGAAATGGAACCTGATGTGGTGCTCTGATGTTGTAGTCTATCTTCCCGAAGGTTCAACGTGTTGCGCATTCTGAGATGTTTCTGCTCACCACCGTTATTAATTACTTTAGCCTTTCTGTCATTTCAGTCTAGACATTTTTTTTCCTCATCAATAAGGTATTTCTGACCACAGAACTGTCATTCACTTGATGTGTTTTCTTCATTGATCCATTCTGAGTAAACAACACATATGTTTGTATGAGAAAATTCACGATCAGTAGAAATTTTCAAACCAGCCCATCTGGCACAAACAATCCTGTCACAGTCAAGATCACTGAGATCACATTATTTCTCATAAATGTAGTGCATCGTTAAAACATTTGAATATCACTGAAAAGTTTTTATTTAGTTTCTTAATTAGTTAGTTAGTTGATTAAAAAATCAAACAGAAAATCCAGTATTTAAAAAAGTTTAATATTTCCTAAGACCAACCAAAAAGGATTTACAATGTAGAAATATCCAGCTTATAAAAGTTATTTTGCCTTGCGCATTAATACTTGGTCAGGGCTCATTTAGCATAAACTATGCATCATGCCATCAGCCTTTGGCCCGTCTGTATTGTTGTTGGGTTAGGATTTCAAAATAAAAAGCTTTCATCTTTTCATCTCATTTACTTTCATTTGAAAAGAAGACTTTAAACAACTGAGCAACCCTTTTCTACAATATAAATTTTTTTAATGCACTATATACAAGGCGATCTCAAAGTTTTGCAATTAGCGTGCCATAGATCTGGTTGTTTTTAACCGTATTAATTTTTTTGTAGAATTCGCTATTGAGACGTCCCCTTGAGACGAATTCTTGATGCACAGTGCCGCGAATATTGAAAATGACGACGAGCATGCACTTGTTGAGTTGTGGATCTGCCTCGCCTTTTTCACTCATAGAGATAATGGGCTCTTCCACTGTCAAGACTGTTGCTTCGAGTCCGGGTTGTACACATACATCGGTAACGATCCTAAATAAGAATAACGGGTCATCTACGGCATGCTGATAGTGTTCTTGTCAGATTTTCCCAGTTTCACACAGAATTCCATGTTCGTTCTTTGTTTTAACTTGCTGTCCATGATGAAATCACAGATGTGGTAACATACATGGTCGGAATAGTACCGGGTGTGCAGTTCCCAATGTACACAGGACCATGTCTTTTGACACAGTGACTTGAAGGTCGGTGTTCACTGTGACTGTGCGTACAGCCTTGTACCGCTATCTGTTGGCATGTTACAAACATGCACAGAGCCCTATAGGGCTATAGGGCCTGCAGGCCATTTGAGTTTCTCCAGACCAACTTGTGCAAACCATGTCACTATGGATCTGTTTTTGTTCATACAGTCATGTTCAAAGCTGGTCTTAGTATTAGGCAAATACAACGAAGAGCAAAATATAACTTTTTACCATGCCATTATTTAACAAATACTAAGCCCAAAAGGAAATAATAGTAAACATGTGGACAATAAGTACGACCTCATGGCTTCCACAGGATTTAAGTGGGTAAGTTACAGTATTGTACTGCTAATCATCAACACTTGGTTAATTGATTACTGTATCAGCAGATGTGCAGACCTCAATAAAAAAAAAAAAAATAAAAATAAAAGATTTGCTGGTCTTGACCATTTAGGTGTGTGTTAACACAATGCCAAGAGATAAGGACATAAGCAATGGTGTTAGAGAAGCAATTGATGCTGCACATCATTCTGGAGAGGGTTAAAAAACCATTTCCAAACAATTTGGAGTTCAACGTTCTACAGTGATAAAAGATTAAATTATTAAAGATTCATCAAAATTGGATCATGTAACAGGACAATGATGCGAACCACACCAGTAAATCTGGATACTATACTTCTGAAACAGTGTCCCACAGACAAATGAGACCAAAATGTGACCAGATTAACTTTTAGATGGTATGATTTTTACACAATACTTTGCGAACAACCTTGCTGCTAGACATGCATGCGTGTGCTAATACTCCAGCCTGGTTCTAAATATTTAATTTATGCATTTTCTGATTCATTTATCACCAACTTTTTATGCTTAACCAGGCACTTATGCACTGTGCAGATTCAATAATGAATAACAAGAGAGGTTTCACCACACATTCATCACATGATTCGAGTGTCCTGTTTCGACACTCTACTCTAAAATACTCTAAAATTGGTAAAGAGATGGCAGTAAGCAACAGGACAGAAGAATTTATATTACCACAACAAAATTGTTAATCCAAGTGTTTTTATTGAAATGACAAGCACAGTTTGAAAAAGTTTGACTCCAATAGTTTGTAGACACCTCATCAGTGGTGTTTTCTTCTGGGTTATATAGTACTGTATATCTTGATGAAAAGTAATTCATTTTGTCTTTTTCTCCAGGGGGTGTTTATGAAGACTGTGTCACTGTGGTCGTACATAAATAGTCAGGCTGAAGACTTCACCAACCCACTCTATGTAAATTATGAACATCATGTTTTATACCCGATGGCCAGTTTAAGGCACCTTGAACTCTGGGTGAGCTACTATGTACGCTGGAACCCTCGCACGATGCCACAGGTGGGAGCTGTATATAGTAGACGTTTTATAAAGTAGACACAAAAGTTAGACTTTTTTAAAAATGCATCTTTTCTACACAAATGTAGAAAAGTGGTACCATAGCATTGTGCTGGTTTAATTTCATGTTCACTATGTTTTATTTATTTTTTATTTTTTTAAACAGTGTAAAAAACTGTTTTCTTTTTTATTATTTCTTTCTTTTTGTCAGGTTCCCATTTACCATCATCTGAAAGAACTGTTAGTTGTGAAAACAGAGTTGCAGAGAAGAGTAAAGGAGCTCCAGAGAGAAGGCTCTTCAACTCGATCACTTTCCTCATCTTCAGAGCTTGGAGGGACAGCCATGCAAACTACTGTCTGATACACCGAGACATACCGAACTCTACAGTAATTATCTTCATCCCTGTTGATTGGCTGTTGATTGCTTGATCCTTCTTGGTCAGAAAGTGTTGATTCATTTTCTATGATTTCTATAGTAAGAACTTACACATGGATATGTATGGTGGTGCCTTCACAACAAATGTATTAAATATTTGTGTAATCACTGACAATTTTTTACTGACATTAATTTAAGGGTCAGAGGAAATGCCTAAATTCTGCCTTCTAATGACATTGGAGTCTTCAAATGTGATTTTGTACCTTTTTCAGTAACATTATAAGCTGCATGTTCTGTTTTTATTAATGTTAAGAGAAACAAAGGACCAAATATTTCCATAACCAGCAGTGTTATGATTCCACATATTTACATTACCAGCATTAAAATGGTATCTCCATTTTTATATACATTTCATGTAGTCCTGATATTAAATATTTCATAGTAAATACTATATTTCTGCTTTTACCTGACCACTTTTTATAATTGCTTAATAAAATGACAGGCTAACACCTATGAGTCCAATTACAGTCATTTAAGTTACGAATGCTTAGCTTTTTATTGGACCATATTTAAACAGGCAGGAACTCATGAAATGATGCTATAGATAGATGGATAGATATGTAGATAGAAAGATGCTTGTTTACTAACTTAATTGATCCCAGAGGAAAGTGCATTGGAGCATCCAAACATGATGTGTTGCAAGAGTTATTTGTAAGTTTTTTGATGATGTGGAAATGATTAATAATGAATTATATAAACATTGTGAAATATCCACATGTGCTACCACACAATCCACCATGTGTGTAGGGATAATGCTTCATATTAAGCTTGTCATATTAAAAATTATGTCATATCATTAGTTTATATAACGTCAATTGTGGATGCTTGAACGTAGACGATGCCTGAGGAAAAGTATAGTCAATGTTCTTAAAGGATAAACAGGCTGCTATTTCCTACAACTGTAAATGGTATTATTAAAGAAATGCTAGCATCAAACATTCTGTTGTATTCATTCAAGAGATACAGTCAAATACTTTGTTTTTGATGATGCATTAAGGCGTATGAAATTAACTGTGAATTGAATTTACAAAATCTACTTTAAATTTTTACTTTACATGAAGCCTACTGTGTCAAATCATAATCCCCTGAGTTCAAAGGATTTATGTTTAAATTTGGATATTGTTTTTTTTTTTTTTTTTACTTACTTTTGTTTGTTTAAAAAAGTGATAGTCTTACAGGTATTTCACATTCATATTATCATATACCCTGCAAACTTAAACTAGTTAAGGATAAACTATAACAGCAGTAATGTGATCAGGTAACTGTGCTATTATTATTATTATTTTACTATAATTGTTAGTTGATCTTATTTAGAGTTGATAAATGCTTCAACGTTTTCATAATTAAATGTCCTTGTTTACTAGGTTAAACACCGTCAACACTGTAGGGAAAGATAATTTTATTTATGTAATTCTTTTTTTTTGGGGGGGGGGAGGGAACCTTACCCCAAATACATAAGAAACAGATAGTTCTTTAGTCATCGCTTGAAGATTGCCAGTGTCAGAATTTGCCAGGGGTATGAACAATTTTGGGCTTGACTACAGGTCCTTCTCAAAAAATTAGCATATTGTGATAAAGTTCATTATTTTCTGTAATGTACTGATAAACATTAGACTTTCATATATTTTAGATTCATTACACACAAACTGAAGTAGTTCAAGCCTTTTATTGTTTTAATATTGATGATTGTGGCATACAGCTCATGAAAACCCAAAATCCCTATCTCAAAAAATTTGCATATCATGAAAAGGTTCTCTAACGAGTTTGTTAGGAGTCCTTAAGAAAATCTAATAGTGGTAGACTGTGTATTGCGCTCCAACACCCAAATTAACGATTCGCTCTGTTAACGACTTTGAGTGTCCTTGATTATGAACAGCAGTAACTAGGCTAGTTAATAGTGTGTTTTATTAGTTACAATACCGAGATGCACCCAGTGTTATTGTTGCCTCCGCTTTGTGACGCGGATCCTAACAGACCTTTAAACCGACACTGCAGGTTTTGACAGTGCCTTCCCGCGCTGTATTCAAAGTATGGGTAAGTGGCTCTCGCTTCTCCGACCAATAGCAGACGTACTTCATGAATAACTATGAGGCTATGAGCCAATCCTCAGTTGCAGAGGTCGTTTTAAGCGCGTGCCGGCGTTGACCAATCAGCACGCTCTCGTGGTGAGTTAGCGCGAGGCTTGTGTGTAGTCCTCTGTCGGGAAGAAGCGCGTAGCCATAGTGCGACCTGAGAAACACTATCGCTTAGCAAGACACGTCTGTGAGTATTCAGGGGATTCAGCACTTGGAGGCATCTAGCTGAACCCCTATAACGTTTTTATGAGTTATATTTAATTTATGGCATGTTAATTTACGTGTTTAGAGTAAATGCCAGCAAAAGTGCGTTTATTTGTAGCTTTTGTAGCAAAATGAGAATTAAGTATTGAGTGGGCCACCTGTTTACTTTTATACTATTCACTCTCTGGAGACGAGTGAAAATGATTGTTTTCCGTTACATTCATGAACTACGTCGTGTGTCCGTGTTTTTAAAATGGCCGGGCGTGTAAAACACTTGCCCCACGCTAAGCAACAACAACAGTTTTTTTTTTTTTTTTTTATAAAGGAAAAAATAATTCCAGCTGTTCATGTTTTCTCCACGTACATGCATCTGAAATATCGTGTTTTATATTTCCCCCCCCCCCGTCGCTTTGCTTTATAAAACTCGAGGTCTTGGTTAAATCGCGCCTGAACGCCTCTTGCCGGTCATGGCTGGTTTCCTCCGCTTTTGTTAGAGACTGCGGTGGTCAAAAGTTTCTCCTTCTTTAACTTGCTTATGTCTAGGTTTTGACCTTTTCGATGTGTATTGAATTACTGAAACGTCCCAATTTTATGAATAAATTAAGAAAAAATAAATGTATCCGAAGACCTTCGTGTTTGATACCTGTGTGTGTGAGCGGCTTTGTTAGCTTAAGCCGCCTTCTTTAGCCGAGAGGCCATTTTAATGAATGGAGTCCTATTGTAGCGTCGCTCATGTGCTAAAGTTAAGTGTTTTAAAAAGTGTTTACATGGTCGGCGTTTATCTCCTTTTTATTATTTTCTTCAGATTTTATTTCCGAAATGAAAAATCTAACTACACCCCCCTTTTAATAAGTTTTTATAATGACTTTGTAATTCGTAAAATGGAAGATAAGTAACTCCCTGTAGGCACCTCAAATATCTTGTGCGTTTGTGAGACTATTTTTATTTTATTGTTTTTACTATTTTTTTTTTATATTGTATTTGCTGTATGCCTTAAAGTATTTTTATAATTTTTTGTTTAAATGGCATGGAAGGTTGTAACCTTTTCAGTTTTATATGAATGGTAAAGCATGTAACGGGACTTGCACGTTCTGCTCATGTAAATTAAAAAATCTATGAAATTTATTTGCCCTTTTAGGACTACATCCTTTTATTGCATAACTGAAAGTCATCCAGCCTTCAGGATGGCAAAAGGTGATCCAGCAAAGCCAAAGGGCAAAATGTCTGCTTATGCCTACTTTGTGAAGACCTGTCGTGAGGAGCACAACAAGAAGAACCCTGGGGTTTCTGTGAATTTTTCAGAATTTTCTAAGAAGTGCTCTGAGAGATGGAAGGTGAGTGGGCTCTGATTTCATCTCGCCTCTCTTCAAATGTGTGATTACTGACCTATCATTTTTATAGGTAAATTCTTTAATTTCAATTCTAGATTTCAAGCAAAATGCTTCCATCTGCTGTCTTTCAGGTTATGTCTCCAAAAGAAAAGACCAAATTTGAGGAGATGGCTAAGCAGGATAAGGCTCGATATGACCAGGAAATGATGAGCTACAATCCAGGGAAAAGGGGCCGGAAGGCAAAGAAGGACCCCAGTGCCCCAAGGAGGCCACCGTATGTGTTACTCGTCTCTTTAGGACAGAAAAGCTATTTTGAATATTTGAGCATCCAAATGATGTGGCATTACACCATTTAAATATATTCTTGTCTTTGTAGGTCGGGATTTTTCCTATTCTGCTCTGAACACAGACCCAGTATCAAGGCTCAGAATCCTAGCTTGGGCATTGGGGATGTGGCAAAGAAGCTTGGTGAAATGTGGAACAATCTGTCAGACTCTGAGAAGCAGCCTTTTCTTTCAAAAGCCAATAAACTTAAGGACAAATACCAGAAGGTAAGGTTGAACATCTTGGGAGGAGTTTAACTCCACTGATTTGAACAATAGGGAATTGTCTGTCTTTGCATTCCACTCCTCTAAGCTTGCCAGTTCAGACACTCTTGTCCATTTGTTAATATTGCCAGTATTCTCTGTATAGAATATTAAGATTTTATTTCCAGCCAGTGACTTAACGGTCGGTTGTTTCCCCTGTCAGGACATGGCAGACTACAAGAGCAAGGGGAAAGTGGGTGGTGGGATGTCTGCAAGCAAAGCAAAATCCAGGGATGATGACGATGATGACGAAGATGATGAGGAGGACGAAGACGACGATGATGATGATGACGAAGATGAATAAAGGACTTTGCATCCTTAATCTAATGCTAGGGGTGTTGCAATGATCACTGCCAGTGTGAATCAAAATGAGTCAGTGTATTTGGCACCCATGGAGCAGCCCAACTTCTGTAAGCTAAGACTAAATGTTTTATCTTGGAGAAAGTCTGGATATTTAGAAATTGCTTTTGTTTATGCTACCCCAAAGTTGTTGAAAGAAAGGGGGAGAATGTTTTTGCTGTTTAGCCATAAACCTCTGGTAGCACAAGAATACATGCATGTTTTAAAGTTCATGGTTTAAAGGTTGTTTCAGACTCCTCTTAGAAACATTTTTATTTTTCTATTCTCCCAGCTTTAGGTTGTACAGTAAGTTTGGCAGAACAATGTAGCAGAATACAAGTTTTTGTTGGCAATTGCTAGATGTTTTATGCTCAGCCACTGTATGTAAACAAATAATCCCCTCCCCTTTTTCTTTCCCCCTACGAAGTTGACTTTTGGGTAAATGCACTGAACCATTTGCAAAATTTCCCTTTTTTTTTTTTTTTTTTTTTGTTTAAACCAGGTTAACATTGTCAATCTGGTTAATTTCTTTTCTTTTTTTTTTTTTTTTAAATGTGTAGGTAAAACTTATTTAAAATGACATGTTTTAGATCTAGGAGTTGTGACTTTTTTATGTAAGATGTTGTGTTTTTGGATTATAATGGCATTCTTATTCATAATTTGCTGGTGTATGGATATTTATGGGAATAAAGTGGTCAACATTGCAACACATGGTCCCTTTTTTATCATTTATGCATGCTTCTGAAGTTACAGCTGCATAACTGGAGGTCTCTTAAATATATCTTGCTGGGGGGGGGGGAGAAGCTATTGGCGAAAATTCATGTCATTATTACAGTAATAACCAGTTTAAGTTGATATTAAGTAGAGAACAGGCCAAATTCACAGGCAGATCATGTAATCAGAAATCTAAACAGTCAGTTTCTGCTCATTCAGTTGAGTTTTTAAATCTAAAACATTGGCCAGATATTAATTATCCCCATATTCTAATCTTGTTCAAATGCAATAAGGGTGGGATATTAGCCGGTTCTATTACTGCTAAAACAAAATGAGCATGTAAATCTCAAGCCCACATGTAGTGTTAGGGTGACCTATGATATGTGCACAATTTATAATAAAAATTAATTGCTCTTTAGTCAATGGATTTGTCAATGGTACTTTAAAACGGTGTTTATGACAAAATATTTTGATATTTCTTAGCCCAATATAATTTTTCACAAATGATGCATGACCAATGGGACCAGGGATTTCATGGACCTATTCAAGTGGGCAGCCAAAACAGGAGGCCCAAAAGCTACCAGTCAACAGGCTAGAAGTAACCTGAACCGAGTGGTGATTCTGTAGCAGGTTCCCCCAGCACTTCATGCTGAGATCACTGACCGTTATACTGGAACAATTCTTAGCTGGATTTCCACAAGAGTTTTGTGATGCCACTGATTGCCATGAATGGTATCACTAAAGGAGTGAGATGGTATAGTAGAGTCAGTAAGTTTTAAGGTTTGAGCTTGTTCACATGCTAGGGACATAATCAGGTTTACATAAATATTTTGTTGAATCCTGATAAGTTGTCCCCCAGATTCTTTTAGCAGTCAGCTTTTAGGTAAATTACTGCCCTCTACTGGACAGATGGTGGATCAGCATGGCTTTGTGTCACGGTGACTAAGGCTAATAAATAGTACGTTACACAATTAGCCAAAACTTGCTTGTGGTAACTAATACAATTAGCTCAAGTGCTAACTAAGGAAAGAATAATTTTAACCCTTCCAGTTTCTGGCCTCACCTCTGCCTCTACTTTTATACACGGAAAAGTCAGTGTTTCTTTTTTATGCATGCATGAAATGTCACTGATGTCACGTGACTCCTTTTTACTTAAAAAATTCTCTATCATTTCAGTTCATTTAGTTAGCTTTACTACATTAATTAGTTATTAGCTAGTTAGTTATTAGTTGTTCGTTTTTACTCACCCACAGTTCACCAAATCTGATACACTGAACAATCAGCATAATCAATCATCAATTAAATTCCTTACTTTTATTAATTAATTTTATTGAATGCAAGCCAATTAGAATTCCTACCAGTGTTGCACATGTTTGGGCAAAATAAAAAATAAAATGGATAAATTTACATAGAACCTACCCTAGCTCGTCGCTCAGCTTTATACAGTTCCACCTAGCTTTGCGTGCTTCCTCCAAGGAATTCAAAGCTAAGTGGATTTTATATACAGGTCCTTCTCAAAAAATTAGCATATTGTGATAAAGTTCATTATTTTCTGTAATGTACTGATAAACATTAGACTTTCATATATTTTAGATTCATTACACACAAACTGAAGTAGTTCAAGCCTTTTATTGTTTTAATATTGATGATTGTGGCATACAGCTCATGAAAACCCAAAATACCTATCTCAAAAAATTAGCATATTTCATCCGACCAATAAAAGAAAAGTGTTTTGAATACAAAAAAAGTCAACCTTCAAATAATTATGTTCAGTTCTGCACTCAATACTTGGTCGGGAATCCTTTTGCAGGTTCTTGTGTCTCTCAACTTTCTCTTCACAATATCCCACAGATTCTCTATGGGGTTCAGGTCAGGAGAGTTGGCAGGCCAATTGAGCACAGTAATACCATGGTCAGTAAACCATTTACCAGTGGTTTTGGCACTGTGAGCAGGTGCCAGGTCGTGCTGAAAAATGAAATCTTCATCTCCATAAAGCTTTTCAGCAGATGGAAGCATGAAGTGCTCCAAAATCTCCTGATAGCTAGCTGCATTGACCCTGCCCTTGATAAAACACAGTGGACCAACACCAGCAGCTGACATGGCACCCCAGACCATCACTGACTGTGGGTACTTGAAACTGGACTTCAGGCATTTTGGCATTTCCCTCTCCCCAGTCTTCCTCCAGACTCTGGCACCTTGATTTCCCAATGACATGCAACATTTGCAACCTGTAGCCCATTTCCTGCACACGCCTGTACACGGTGGCTCTGGATGTTTCTACTCCAGACTCAGTCCACTGCTTCCGCAGGTCCCCCAAGGTCTGGAATCGGTCCTTCTCCACAATCTTCCTCAGGGCCCGGTCACCTCTTCTCGTTGTGCAGCGTTTTCTGCCACACTTTTTCCTTCCCACAGACTTCCCACTGAGGTGCCTTGATACAGCACTCTGGGAACAGCCTATTCGTTCAGAAATGTCTTTCTGTGTCTTACCCTCTTGCTTGAGGGTGTCAATGATGGCCTTCTGGACAGCAGTCAGGTCGGCAGTCTTACCCATGATTGCGGTTTTGAGTAATGAACCAGGCTGGGAGATTTTAAAAACCTCAGGAATCTTTTGCAGGTGTTTAGAGTTAATTAGTTGATTCAGATGATTAGGTTAATAGCTCGTTTAGAGAACCTTTTCATGATATGCTACTTTTTTGAGATAGGGATTTTGGGTTTTTTGAGAAGGACCTGTAGTCAAGCCCAAAATTATTCATACCCCTGGCAAATTCTGACTTAAAGTTACTTTTATTCAACCAACAATTTTTTCTTGATTCGAAATGACACAGGTGTCTGCCAGAAGATAATAAAACATGTTCTAGTCTTCTAAAAAAAAACAATGTACAAGAGGCAGAATTGTGGAAAATGTATACAGTACTGTGCAAAAGTCTTAGGCACCATATTATATGCTGTACCAATTTTGTTATATATGTTTATCATGTCTGCATAATTTTGTACAATATTATTCAGTATTTCCATATATAACTTAAAAAATAATAAATAAATAACATTACAGGAGAATATATGCATTGCTGTAAAAAAAAAATATATATATAGTACAAGATAGACCAGTTATCAGATGGAAACAAAAAACCTAATGCATGCTCCTGGGATTTGCATAAAAATAGAAAGGAGAGAGTGTGACAAAGTTACCCCTAACCCAGAAGAACTCATATTTTCCACCATGCTCAGTAAAACCTAACAGCTGTTTTCTTATATGTTTTGCTTATGCCATATTTTTGTATGTGCCCAAGTCTTTTGCACAGTACTATAAGTAAAATAGTTGTTAGGTTTTACTGAGCTTGTTGGATAATATGAGTTCTGGTAACTTTGTCACACTCGCTCCATTCTATTTTTATGCAGATTTTAAGATTTTTTTGTTTCCATCTGAAAACTGGTCTGTCTTGTACTATATATTTGTATATGTCTTTACAACCATGTATATATTCTCCTGTAATGTTATTTACAGTGGTGTGAAAAACTATTTGCCCCCCTCCTGATTTCTTATTCTTTTGCATGTTTGTCACACAAAATGTTTCTGATCATCAAACACATTTAACTATTAGTCAAAGATAACACAAGTAAACACAAAATGCAGTTTTTAAATGAGGGGTTTTATTATTTAGGGAGAAAAAAAATCCAAACCTACATGGCCCTGGGTGAAAAAGTAATTGCCCCCTGAACCTAATAACTGGTTGGGCCACCCTTAGCAGCAATAACTGCAATCAAGCGTTTGCGATAACTTGCAACGAGTCTTTTACAGCGCTCTGGAGGAATTTTGGCCCTCTCATCTTTGCAGAATTGTTGTAATTCAGCTTTATTTGAGGGTTTTCTAGCATGAACCGCCTTTTTCAGGTCATGCCACAACATCTCAATAGGATTCAGGTCAGGACTTTGACTAGGCCACTCCAAAGTCTTCATTTTGTTTTTCTTCAGCCATTCAGAGGTGGATTTGCTGGTGTGTTTTGGGTCATTGTCCTGCTGCAGCACCCAAGATCGCTTCAGCTTGAGTTGACGAACAGATGGCCGGACATTCTCCTTCAGGATTTTTTGGTAGACAGTAGAATTCATGGTTCCATCTATCACAGCAAGCCTTCCAGGTCCTGAAGCAGCAAAACAACCCCAGACCATCACACTACCACCGCCATATTTTACTGTTGGTATGATGTTCTTTTTCTGAAATGCTGTGTTACTTTTACGCCAGATGTAACGGGACACGCACCTTCCAAAAAGTTCAACTTTTGTCCCGTCGGTCCACAAGGTATTTTCCCAAAAGTCTTGGCAATCATTGAGATGTTTTTTAGCAAAATTGAGACGAGCCTTAATGTTCTTTTTGCTTAAAAGTGGTTTGCGCCTTGGAAATCTGCCATGCAGGCCGTTTTTGCCCAGTCTCTTTCTTATGGTGGAGTCGTGAACACTGACTTTAATTGAGGCAAGTTAGGCCTGCAGTTCTTTAGATGTTGTCCTGGGGTCTTTTGTGGCCTCTCGGATGAGTCGTCTCTGCGCTCTTGGGGTAATTTTGGTCGTCCAGCCACTCCTGGGAAGGTTCACCACTGTTCCATGTTTTTGCCATTTGTGGATAATGGCTCTCACTGTGGTTCGCTGGAGTCCCAAAGCTTTAGAAAAGGCTTTATAACCTTTACCAGACTGATAGATCTCAATTACTTTTGTTCTCATTTGTTCCTGAATTTCTTTGGATCTTGGCATGATGTCTAGCTTTTGAGGTGCTTTTGGTCTACTTCTCTGTGTCAGGTAGCTCCTATTTAAGTGATTTCTTGATTGAAACAGGTGTGGCAGTAATCAGGCCTGGGGGTGACTACAGAAATTGAACTCAGTTGTGATAAACCACAGTTAAGTTATTTTTTAACAAGGGGGGCAATCACTTTTTCACACCGGGCCATGTAGATTTGGAGTTTTTTTTCTCCATTAATAACGTAAACCTTTATTTAAAAACTGCATTTTGTGTTCAATTATGTTATCTTTGACTAATAGTTAACGGTTTTTGATGAGCAGAAACATTTAAGTGTGACAAACATGCAAAAGAATAAGAAATCAGGAAGGGGGCAAATAGTTTTTCACACCACTGTATTTATGAATTTTTAAGTTATGTATATGGCGGCGCGGTGGTGTAGTGGTTAGCACTGTCGCCTTGCACCTCCAGGGTCTGGGTTCGATTCCCCGGCCAGGCTCGATTCCAGTCTCTGTGTGCATGGAGTTTGCATGTTCTCCCCGTGCTTGGTGGGTTTCCTGCGGGTACTCTGGTGTCCTCCCACAGTCCAAAGATATGCAGGTTAGGCTAATTGGCGTTCCCAAATTGCCCATAGTGTGTGATTGGGTGTGTGAGAGTGTGTGTGTGCCCTGCGATGGATTGGCACCCTGTCCAGGGTGTACCCCGCCTAGTGCCCGAAGTCTCCTGGGATAGGCTCCAGGTCCCCCGCGACCCTGAACACAGGATTAAGCGGTATAGAAAATGAATGAATGAATAAGTTATGTATGGAAATACTGAATTATTTTGAACATAATTATGCCGGCATGATAAACAAATAACAAAATTGGTACAGCATATAACTTGGTACAGCATATAATATGGTGCCTAAGACTTTTGCATAGTACTCTATTGTATATACAGTCCTGATCAAAAGTTTAAGACCACTTAAAAAATGGCAAAAAATCATATTTCGCATGGTTGGATCTTAACAAGGTTCCAAGTAGAGCTTCAGCATGCAACAAGAAGAAATGTGAGTGAGACAAGAAATTTTTTGAGCATGTAATTTAATGAAAACAACGATTAAACTGAAACAGAATGTTTTACAGCTGATCAAAAGTTTAGGACCACACCTCCAAACCCCCCCCCCCCCCCCCCAAAAAAAAAAAACAGAAATCAAACTTCCAAACATGAACTCAGTACTGAGTAGCTCCACTGTTATTGTAGATCACTTCAAAATTTGCAGTGTGGCGCGTAGAAAACATCTTCTTGTGGGATCTGCTTGTCATGCCAGTAACGTTGGAAACCATCAGGACCATCAAGGTTCATTTTTTTCTCATCAGAGAATAAAACTTTCTTCCACCTTTGAATGTCCCATGTTTGGTGCTCTCTTCCAAAGTCCAAAGGAGCAGTTCTGTGGCATTCAAGGAGACGAGGTCTTTGAAGATGTCTTTTGTTTTTGAAGCCCTTCAGTCTCAGATGCCGTATGATGGTTATGGGGCTGCAATCAGCACCAGTATTGGCCTTAATTTGGGTCGAGGATCGTCCAGTGTCTTGACGGACAGCCAATTGGATCCTCCGGCTCAGTGCTGGTGAAATTTTTTTGGGTCTTCCACTTGACTTTTTTGTTCCATAACCCTCAGGATCATTTAAGAAATTCCAAATGACTGTCTTACTGCGTCCCACCTCAGCAGCGATGGTGCGCTGTGAGAGACACTGCTTATGCAGTTCAACAACCCGACCACGTTCAAAAAGGGAGAGTTTTTTTGCCTTTGCCATCAGAACGTGTGACTACCTGACAGAAAATGACAATGAATCCACATCTTTGCACAGATTTGGCCTTTTAAAGGCATGTGGTCCTAAACTTTTGATCCGCTGTAAAACAGCCTGTTTCAGTTTAATCGTTATTTTCAATTAATTGAATGCTCAAAAATTTTTTTGTCTCACTCCCATTTCTTCTTGCTGCATGTTGAAGCTCTACTTGGAACCTTGTTAAGATCCAACCATGCAAAATATGATTTTTTTTGCCATTTTTCAAGTGGTCTTAAACTTTTGATTGGGACTGTAATTTACATTTGTAAGTCTTAGGCACCATGTAACAGTATATAATTTACATTTCAACAGTGGCATGTCCAAAATTATCTCAATAATCAATAGAAAAGCCTTTATTGGCTATTACAGCAATCAAACACGTTCTATTATTGCTGACCAGCTTTTTGCATGTCTCCACTGGTATTTTTGCCCATTCATCTCCAGCTCCAACTCTTTCAGGTTGGAGGGTTTCCTTGCCATCACCCTGATCTTTAGATCCCTCCACAGATTCTCGATTGGATTTAAGTCAGGACTCTGGCTGGGCTAGTGAATAGTTCCCTGATCCACTGGTTGAAAACTACCCCCAAAACATTAGGTTCCCACCAGCATGTTTGACAGTGGGGATAGTGTTCTTAGGGTTGATGGCTTCTCCTTTTTTATGCGAAATGAAGACTACATCATTGTGGTCAAACAATTACTTTTTTGTTTCATCTGACCATAAAACAGAAGACCAGAAGTCTTCTTCTTTGTGCAGATGAGCATTTGCAAAGTCCAAGTGAGCTTTTGTGTGCCACATCTGGAGAAATGGTGTCCTCCTTGGTTTGCGTCGGTGGAACCCAGCGGTGTGCAGTGTCCATTGGACTGTCTGCCTTGAGATGTTGTCACCAGCAGAGCCTAGATTCATCAGGATGGCCTTGGTGGTGATCCTTGGATTCTTTTTTGACTCTCTCACTATCCTCCTAGCCAGAACAGGTGTCACTTTTGGCTTCCGACCACATCCTCTGAGATTTTTCACAGTGCGGAACGTCTTGTATTTTTTGATAATACTTTGCACTGTAGCCACTGGAACTTCAAAACATTTACATATGGTCTTATAGCCTGTTCCGGACTTGTGAGCAGCCACAATGCTCAGTTGCTGGTCCTCAGTGAGCTCCTTCGTCTTAGCTATGACTGACCACAAACCAACAGCAGAGAGCTTCTTATTTTCACCTGTTGAGTTGATTAAAACAGCTGTTCCAAATGAATCAGGGTAATTAGGATGATTTAGATCAGCTTGGACTATTTGGATTGGTATAGAACCTTGGATTTTCCAAAGTTTAATCAAAGGATCATGCAACCCCTTGGATCCTCTGGCCCACAAATCCCCAACACTAGCTATAAAAGCTTTGATGAGCTAGATACCTGTGTACAGTAATTACGTAATTACACAGAAGTTAACATTTTGCAATTCAAACAGGTATCTGTGATATATATATATGCATTTTATATTTTTATTTGTTTTTGTTCCTTATTACAAAAACATATTACACAATTTAAGGCATGAATATTACTTTCACTTCTGGTTCCCTCCCAGGATGGTCCACTATATACAGTGGTGTGAAAAACTATTTGCCCCCCTCCTGATTTCTTATTCTTTTGCATGTTTGTCACACAAAATGTTTCTGATCATCAAACACATTTAACTATTAGTCAAAGATAACACAAGTAAACACAAAATGCAAAAACCCCTTTTTAAAAGAGGGGTTTTATTATTTAGGGAGAAAAAAAATCCAAACCTACATGGCCCTGTGTGAAAAAGTAATTGCCCCCTGAACTTAATAACTGGTTGGGCCACCCTTAGCAGCAATAACTGCAATCAAGCGTTTGCGATAACTTGCAACCAGTCTTTTACAGCGCTCTGGAGGAATTTTGGCCCACTCATCTTTGCAGAATTGTTGTAATTCAGCTTTATTTGAGGGTTTTCTAGCATGAACCGCCTTTTTAAGGTCATGCCACAACATCTCAATAGGATTCAGGTCAGGACTTTGACTAGGCCAGTCCAAAGTCTTCATTTTGTTTTTCTTCAGCCATTCAGAGGTGGATTTGCTGGTGCGTTTTGGGTCATTGTCCTGCTGCAGCACCCAAGATTGCTTCAGCTTGAGTTGACGAACAGATGGCCGGACATTCTCCTTCAGGATTTTTTGGTAGACAGTAGAATTCATGGTTCCATCTATCACAGCAAGCCTTCCAGGTCCTGAAGCAGCAAAACAACCCCAGACCATCACACTACCACCACCATATTGAACACTGACCTTAATTGAGGCAAGTGAGGCCTGCAGTTCTTTAGATGTTGTCCTGGGTCTTTTGTGGCCTCTCGGATGAGTCGTCTCTGCGCTCTTGGGGTAATTTTGGTCGGCCGGCCACTCCTGGGAAGGTTCACCACTGTTCCATGTTTTTGCCATTTGTGGATAATGGCTCTCACTGTGGTTCGCTGGAGTCCCAAAGCTTTAGAAATGGCTTTATAACCTTTACCAGACTGATAGATCTCAATTACTTTTGTTCCTGAATTTCTTTGGATCTTGGCATGATGTCTAGCTTTTGAGGTGCTTTTGGTCTACTTCTCTGTGTCAGGTAGCTCCTATTTAAGTGATTTCTTGATTCAAACAGGTGTGGCAGTAATCAGGCCTGGGGGTGACTACAGAAATTGAACTCAGGTGTGATAAACCACAGTTAAGTTATTTTTTAAAAAGGGGGGCAATCACTTTTTCACATAGGGCCATGTAGATTTGGAGTTTTTTTTCTCCCTTAATAACGTAAACCTTCATTTAAAAACTGCATTTTGTGTTCAATTATGTTATCTTTGACTAATAGTTAACGGTTTTTGATGAGCAGAAACATTTAAGTGTGACAAACATGCAAAAGAATAAGAAATCAGGAAGGGGGCAAATAGTTTTTCACACCACTGCACATCAGCCTGTCCTGAAGCTGGTTCAGATTTCCTCTGACCAAGTTATAATTGGTGAGTGGCAAATTAGCTTGCCAATATAAACTTACTCACTCTCACTCATCATCTACACTTCTTTATCTTGTAAAGGGGTTGCAGGGGGCTGGAGCCTATGCCAGAAGACTTAGGGGACGAGCCTGAGTACACTCTGGATGGGGTGCCAATTCATCACAATGCAGCCAATGTAAGGTAATAAGGCAAATTACGAGCAGACATGATTATATTCAGTATACATATATTTTCTTCCTCCTCAGGCATTTTTGCTCAATGTACTCATTTACAGTTAATAATATCATATAAAAAGTGAACATTTAAACCGAAATTTGGTTGCATTTACTACTTCACTAGTTACAAGGTTAGTAACAATACATGGACTAAACGTAACCTTAAAATTCTTAAAGTCCATACAAAGGTCGGGTTGCTGCTGAACAATTTTAAAACATATCCCTTTATGTCAAAATTTTCCCTACCATTGACCTTGTCAGAGATTAATGTAGCTCTGTAAAGCTGATCATGCAGGAGTAAAGGCACTGTACTGCCTTGAAATTTAAGCCACAGCTTGTTTAAAGCAAAAGTAAAAAATAAGGAAAGAAGAATATTATTCTTATATTATTCTTTTTTTTTTTTGTATTTTGGTTCTTCCATGGCTCATTCAGCATATCAGGCAATGGATACTCAGCAATGGAAAATGGACATCAGGAAAGGGGCAAATATTATTTCACAGCACTGTACAACTCAAACAACACTTAAGCAAGAGACATTAAACAATGCTGTAATTATATTTAAAAAATAGTTTTACCACTTTTCACCTTTGTGAGAGCAAGCATGGGCTAGCTTAAACAAAATGTAAAAGCCCTAATTCAATAGCATTCCAAGGCTCAGCATGCAATATTCACAGCCAGGAGTAGTTGACTTGAACATGAAATCACACCAACAAATTGAAAATAAGAACCCAAGTACTCACAGTACATAAGGATAAATAAGAACAACTGAGAAATGAAAAGAAAAGAAAAGAAAAGAAAAGAAAAAGCCACCCAAAGTCCAAGATTACTACCAGCTGCTATGTGAGACTTTAATAAAGGAATTTGCAGATCCTGAATCTGAGTTATCTCTCATAGCTGCATTACAGAAATACAGGCACTCAAGGATGGATCGTCTAGACAAGCTCCATGACTCCAGCACTCTTTATCAAACCCTCCAAACTCTCAACAGTGTAAGCTGACCAGATCTTAAATCAACCAAACAATGCATAGACCCCCTGCGATAATACTTTTTCACTTGGGGACAATCTTTGCCTTCCTGCAGCAACACCTGCAGCAAAATGCAGAAGGCAGCAAAGCACACAATGAACTAAAAGTTCCCAAGAGAAAATCCATTTGGGGAACTAAATCTGGGACTGCATTTTCAGACAACTGACAAGAGCTGCCAAAGACACTCTTCATCATCTATCCAAGATATTCTTTCTCCAGATGTTCTTTTTAGATTGTGTCTATCAAATCATGAATTTCACATAGAATCAGAGATTGGATTGGATTAAGATCATGCAGGAATGAAATGGACTGGTCCCTAAATAGGTCCACCAAAAAACAGATTAAAACACATATTCAATTTATTCATTAATTCATCTTCCAGTACACAATTGACAGGGCACAAGGCAAGGTACAATGTGGACAGGGTGCCAAAGAATTGCAGTGTATATATACACACACATAATTTGGGAATGCCCCAAAACTATTTGGGAATGCCAATGAACCTAATCTGCATGTTTTGGACTGTGTGAGTACCCAGAGGAAACCCACCAAGCACAGGGATGCACACAGAGCTGAGGCGGGAATCAAACCCTCGACCCTGGAGGTGCTAGGCCACATTACTAATCACCACACTACTGTGCCACCTATATTCAATTCTATTTTTATTTATATAGCACTTTTAACAATGGGAATTTTTACAGAAAAAAAGGGAAATAGGTTTGAAAGATGTAAGAACATACAGTGGCGAGAAAAATATGTGAACCTTTTGGTTTTTTGCATTAATTTGACATAAAATGCGATCTGATCTGAAGTCAAGGGAATTGACAAATATAATGTGCATAAAATAATATCTTTAAAAAATCTGATCTTTCATGTCTTTATTGAGAACAACCATAAAAATATCATAGTGCTAGTGAAGAAAGTACTGTATGTGAATCATTGAGTTAATGATTCCAAAATCTAATTTCAAAAAAAAAATCTATTAGCATACCTGATGTCTTTTTAAGAAATGAGTTTGAAGGTACTTGAGCTACTTTAACTGTTAAAAACCTCTCGAACTGGACTCCACATTAACTTCCAGCATGAACCCCCACCCCCAATACACAGTATGACTGCTGACCAATTCCTGCTATCCATTATCATTCAAATGAGGATGGGTTCCCTGTTAAGTCTGGTTCCTCTCAAGGATTCTTCCTATTGCCATCTCAGGGAGTTTTTTTTTTTTTTGCCACCGTGACCATTTAGATTTATACATATTTTCTCACGCATTTCATAATCATTACAATATTTCCTTTTGATTCTGTAAAGCTGCTTTGTGATAATGACCATTGTTATATGTGCTATATGATTAAAAATTTATTGAATGTAAATAAGCAAATATTTAAGACCCTTTGCTTGGATAATTACCCCAGTGATGACCTGGAAACTATTCTTTTGACCCTAACTGAGAGTGGATAGCTTTTCATTTCATAAACAACCATGTGGGAAGACGCATCCTGTGGTCGTAGGTTCAAATCATTGGCTAGCGTCAAGTAAAGGAACAACTAAGGAAACTCCTGCCTTTTTTGAAATTGGACTATCCAACACATTCTTAGAACCATCCATGGAATGATGTAGGAAAAAAACTAAATAATTTAAACACTTGCTGACTTGCATTATGTGTAGTGGTTAGCACTGTCGCCTTGCACCTCCAGGGTCTGGGTTCGATTCCCGGCCAGGCTTGATTCCCGTCTCTGTGTGCATGGAGTTTGCATGTTCTCCCCGTGCTTGGTGGGTTTCCTCCGGGTACTCCGGTTTCCTCCCACAGTCCAAAGACATGCAGATTAGGCTAATTGGCGTTCCCAAATTGACCATAGTGTGTGAATGAGCGTGTGTGTGTGTGTGTGTGCTCTGCGATGGATTGGCACGCTGTCCAGGGTGTACCCTGCCTCGTGCCCAGAGTCTCCTGGGATAGGCTCCAGGTCCCCGTGACCCTAAATACAGGATAAAGCGGTATAGAAGATGAATGAATGAATGACTTGCATTATAGAAATCAACAGCAGAAATTACCCCTATGTTAAATTTTGAAATCAAGAGCTTTTCACATTCATAATTTGATGAGAAAAGACAGGTTTGGACAGGTATGTAGCCATAAGAAAACCACTTGCTAGTGAGTTTAATCAGAAAAAAAGTTGTTAAGGAGCATAGAGAATGGAGTTTGGAGCAATGGAAAAAGGCTGTGCCCTGATTTACCCTATTCCTGTTTTACCCTATTCTAGAGTAATATGTGTATGTCAGCACAGGAAGGGTGCACATTAAGCAATACATCCATAATACATAATACCACAGTACAAGACTCTGGAAGTAGTATTACGATCTGGGGTTTCTTTAGCAGATCAAGGCTTACTGATTTCCTTGAATGTACTGAATGGCACTGTTATCCCGTCAACAGATTTTTTTTTCCTTCCCTAATACAAAGATAAAAATAATACTAAAATTGATGTGATTACCATGGAATAAGGATGGTTATAAAGATTTAGGTGGGATGCTGATCGACTTAAACTTTAGTTTTTTCCCCAGATTTTCTTCCTAGTTTAGTCATATCCAATTCCCACTCGTTACTATGTGTAAGTGCCATATCGTACTTGTTATGAATTTGTTGTTGTGTTTATTTTATTTTATTTGCTGTTATTTCATTTGTTCTACCTTGTTCTATTCAGTAGTAAAGCATTAAGCATTAAGTTAGTTACATAAGCCATAAGCTTTATATTTCTTAGTCATGCATCATAAGTTGACAATCATAGGTTGGTCTGTGATGTCATTCTACTATTACATGCATTTGTGTGACTGTGATATGATTGAGAGTTCAGTATAGATGTGGAAGGCTACGGAAACACAAGCTTTTGACCGTCAGCTAACGTAAGCCCGGTAAGCTAAGAATGTGAAATACAGCAACTAGGTTGTTGTAACCGTAAGCTCCCGTAAGTGGATATATACAGCAAGAGTGTTGTTATATTCGTAAGCTAAGACTGTAATTTACAAGATACAGGTTGTTGTAAAAGTCAGAGATTTGCAAGATACAGCAACTGGTGTCTGTAATCACAGTGGATTTACTCAAGATGACTGTATGAAGTGTTGATTCTTTGATGCTGACAAAATAAACTACAAGAGACAAAGAGATTAGACTTCTGTCGTGTGAGTGAAACTTTAAACCAAAGCTACGCGTCAAAACTGGTGAAATAATATGACCGCATCTACACTAGGGGACTCCCAGTTTAAGGATACTACCAGTCAGTGAGGGCCAAAGACTATCATGTGTTTCCTCCAAACCATGTGACACCAACCATCTTTTTGAACTGCTCATTCACGCACCATTGGGGGCGGCATAACACACTTGAAGGACAGCGCAATTTGCTCCTTCCGCTTGCGTCAACTCATAGATGCCCATGATTGGCTGTAGATCAGTGATTGATGTGAGAGCGCTAAGTGCCTCCCATCCCACCTTGCTGAGAGAGCTCGACTGATCAGCTGTCCCCAGGCGCCCAGCTGCGGGAGGCTACAGCGTCACCCAGGAATCGAACTAATGATCTCCGGATGATAGGGATCGCCTTCAGCTTCAGAAGCACAACAAAGGTTGTTCATATATTGCATGCGTTTCCATGGCACAGCCAACATCTGCCTCTTCATTCCCGTAATTTATGACCTTGCACAATTCATAACAAGGCAACCATAGGATCATTTCTATACCCAGTCACACTCCTATCCCCTGTCAGAATGCAGAATTGTGCATTTTTAATTACTTTTATAATTAATATAAATATGCATATCTACCTTTAGGTGATGTTCTTACTGACAGTGAAGCACACTTCACAATCCCATCTCCTATTATTCTTAATAATATGATCCCTGAACCCACACACACTCCATATGTCAAAATCAAGTTTGAGCACCATGACACTGACACATTTCTGGCACAGCACATAAGAGAGCTAGAAGCAGCGGGTGGTTTTCCGCTGCCTAGTGTTGGAAATAAGGAATAGAAAGTACAGGTGGTGTCACATTCATTTAATAAAAATGACAAGGAAAGATTTATGGGAGGTAGAAAAGCATGGAGATTGTTACTGAGACACACCGGAAGAGGGATTTTGTGAGATGTTCAAATCAAATCAAACTGGGAATTTTGATTGCACAGAATAGCATAACATTCAATTAAATTCAATTTTATTTGTATAGCGCTTTTAACAATTGACATTGTCTCAAAACAGCTTTACACAATCAAAAGAATTATTTAAGTTTGTATGGAATGTGAATGTGTATGAATCAAAATTGTCAGTCCCTGGTGAGCAAGCCGCGGGCGACAGTGGCAAGGAAAAACTCCCTGAGATGGTAATAGGAAGAAACCTTGAGAGGAAACAGACTCAACATGGAACCCATCCTCATCTGGGTGAAACAGATAGCAGGAAATAATCTGCATTTATACAGCGTGTTAGGTGGCAGGAAGTTCAGCTATAATAGTTTATGTTAATTGATGTTAAAATGGAGTCCAGGTAGTTACTGGAGACTCAGATAGACTTGTTGAAAGTTCAAATCCAGTCAACTCCTCAGAGAAACAGCTGCTAACACCAGTCGAGGCCAGAACCGTGTTCTAAGTAGAGAGAATCATCCCCAGACACCAGACGCATCCCAAAGACACACACGGGGCATCCATGCGACGAGACCTCCAACCAGAAGCGGGGCACCAGGATGGGTCAGACAGGTCCGGAGGGCAGAGGGAGTCTGGATCACTGGCAGCTCAGGAGTGACATCTGTAGCTCGACAGAGAGAGAGGGAGAAAGAGTGAAAGGGGGAAACGGGGAGAGAGGAAAGAGAAAGAGGGGGAGAAAGAGAAGAAGAGGAGAGATGGCAGTTAGGTATGGTCACAGTCACAATGTATAATGTGAATGTATATTTACTGTAGAGTGCAAGCAGAGACTCCAGCAGGACTAACTATGACAGCATAACTAAAAGGGAGAGCCAGAAGGAAACACAAACATGAGGGCTCCCTGAGACGTAAAGCAAACAATCACCTCACCGTCAACAAACCTGAGTGATCAAATGAGAGTGAGGAAGACAGCATCTAAACATACCAGTTCACCATAATACTCTACGTCCATGAGTCCCCCAGATCTGCTCTTTTACCTAAGGCAAATCTATTTATAAAAGTGCTTGGCTAAATAAATAGGTTTTTAGTCTAGACTTAAACACTGAGACTGTGTCTGAGTCCCGAACACTATTTGGAAGACTATTCCATATTTTTGGGGCTTTGTAAGAAAAAGCTCTGCCCCCAGCTGTAGTTTTCATAATACATGGTACTGACAAGCAGCCTGCATCCTTTGATCGAAGTAGGCGTGGCGGATCGTAAGACACTAGCAGTTCGCTCAGATACTGCGGCGTGAGACCATTTATGCTTTATATGTCAAGAGTAGTATTTTAAAATCAATGCGAAATTTCACAGGGAGCCAATGTAGTGAAGATAGGATAGGGGTGATGTGCTCATATCTTCTGGTTCTAGTGAGGACTCTCGCTGCTGCATTCAGGACTAGCTGAAGCTTGTTTATGCGTCTAGCTGAACAACCAGACAGTAAGGCATTACAATAGTCCAACCTAGAAGTGATAAAAGCATGAACTAGTTTTTCTGCATCGTTTAGCGACAATATATTTCTTATCTTGGCAATATTTCTGAGGTGAAAGAATGCTATCCTGGTGATATTATCTACATGAGCTTCAATTGAAAGGCTGGAATCTACAGTATAATCACGCCGAGGTCTTTTACTGTTGCACTTGATGGGACAGAAAGGCCATCTAAAGTTACGGTGTGATCTAAGATTTTACTCCTAGCTGTATGCGGTCCTATGACTAGAACTTCTGTCTGATCCGGATCCAATTTCTTATGTCCTGCACACATTGCTCAACTTTAGTAAGCTGGTTTTTCTCATCAGGTTTTGCTGAGACATATAACTGTGTGTCGTCAGCATAACAATGAAAACTAATACCATGCTTACGGATTATGTTGCCCAGAGGAAGCATGTAAAGGGAAAAAAGCAGTGGGCCTAAAACTGAACCCTGTGGAACGCCAAACTCCACTAGAGAAGATGCAGAATAATCACGATTTAAATCTACATACTGATAACGATCGGTCAAATAGGATCTGAGCCAGGAGAGGGCTGTACCCTTAATTCCTACTACATTTTCTAATCTGTGAAGAAGAATAGCATGATCAATGGTGTCAAAAGCTGCATTGAGGTCAAGTAATACAAGCATAGTTACACAACCCTGATCAGATAGGAGGTCATTTACTACTTTAACGAGTGCTGTTTCTGTGCTGTGATGAGGCCTAAATCCTGACTGATACAGTTCATGTATGCTATTTCTATGTAGATATGAGCATAGCTGCTCCGCTACTATATTTTCCAGAATCTTAGAGATAAAGGGGAGGTTTGATATTGGCCTGTAATTGGACAGCTGACAGGGGTCGAGGTCAGGTTTCTTAATTATTGGTTTGATAACTGCTAATTTAAAAGATTTTGGAACATAACCAATGCTGAGTGAGGAATTAATTATTCTCAACAGCGGTTCTGTTATTACTGGTACTACTGTATCTGTTTAAGAAAATGTGTCGGTATAGGATCTAATATACAGGTTGATGAATTTGCAGAAGAGATGAGAGGAAATTAGTTCATTCTCTTCAAGGAGAGTAAAGTATTCTAGGTTCCGGTCTGACTTATAGATTATAAGGTCACTGGAAGAGAAGATGTCTCTCTTTGTCTTCAATTCATTTATTTAAATGATTAAATAAAATTATTTCCCCATATTAACATTTTGTTAATGTTAATAGTTAATATACTATTAAATATGTCCAAATTGCTAGCTAATCTTGGCACTAATCGTGGCATGAATAATTTTTGCCTATAGGTCTACAATAAAAAAGAGTAATAGAGTGCATTTATAGTGGATTTGTTATTGGCTGCCATGGAGGACAGAACTGCCTGTTGTTGCTATGATTTTGCCCTCTTAAAGCCAAATCCTACGCATTATTCCTGAGAGTGTACGTGGCCTCCCACATCACAATAAAAAGTGCCAGCTTTGCACTGAAACAGCTGAAGAGCATTATTGATCATCTGTCTCTTGATGACTTTCTGTTGATTACTGATTACTAATGAGTGTCATCCTCTCCCTGGGACTGTTTCACATCTGGTGCACATTTTTAATTACATTTTTTTTTCCAGGATCCACTGATTTTCACATTTTGCACTTTTGAACTATACCTTTTACAAAGTTTATAAAAAAGAATGTTGGATAGAGGAGAAAAAACTTGATGTATTTGATGTTTCACATTTTTATGACAATACATTTATTTATCTATTTATTGTATTTACTGTTAATATGCATTTCTTAGACTGTGTTCAATCAACAGCCTGCAAAGAAATCATCGAAATCAGACAGTTTATTGTATAAGGACAGTTAATTATACCGTAGTACATTATCAGTTTAGTTTTTTTTTTTTTTTTTATTAATTTTATTCAATTTATTTTATTTTGTTATTTTCCCTGACTGGGAAAATGATCTTTGTGACACAGGCAAGAGTCGGGAGAAAACCGAAGGCAACAACGCCATATGAAAAACTACAACCAATCCAGTTCACAGAAACAAAGTACAAATACAAATGTACCAGTAGCTCACATGTATTGTACAAAAATAGATACTGCATAAACTAGATACCAATATTTACAATTATGAACAATATTTTCAGTGTGTAAGTGAATATATAAAATATCCAATGTGCGGTATATTGTATATATATGTGTGTGAATGTGGGGGTATGGAGAGATGAGTCTGCCTCACCAGTTTCATTGTATCAGTCCGGAAGCACAATGAACGAAAATGGCTGTCCTGTAATGTTGTCCCGATGATGAATAATCCCAATTTTGGAAAATCCTTAACGAGACAGAGTTCACAGTCCAAAACAGCTCTGAGCAAAATGGCGTTTGTTTAAGCGCTCAGTAAACACCATGTATCTTTGTACTCCTCAACATCTTCCCGGGCTGAATTGAACAAGGTCAGCTGACCCTGTATGTTTTTTTTTAAAATGATTTATAGACATAGTATATACATAGTATATTTGTGTGAAAGGTTTATAAGACTCACTTTGTCGGACTTAAGAATGAATCTCCTGGAGATCCGTGCTCCTGGAACAGACCTCCTTCGTAAGTCGAGGACTTACTGTAACTTACGTAGAAAGAATAATCAGGACAATTAACAACAACAACAACAACAAAAAAGAAAATATAAAGCTGTAATTAAGTTTAGCTCAAAAATGGAAAGTCAATGGAGAAGTAAAAAAATAAATAAATAAATAAATAAATAAATAAATAAATAAAATGAAATAAAATCAAATAATCAAATAATAAAATATGAAAAGAGAAAAACCAAGGTTTAACAGGTAACACATATGACTGCGGACTTAGCAAGAAACAGTCAAAGAAAAATAAGCTTGATAACAAATAGCTGAACTTATGGTAGTAGGACAAAGTGCGAGGGGTAGGCAGTAGTGATGGAAATCACCAGTCACCAGTAATTAATATTGCGATTGTGTAAGTATCATGATTTTATAAATATCATAATTATCATTTCTAAACAAACTCAGCAAATAGTTCAATCCTACCACATAGGATGTCTGTGTGGGAATAGTTTAGAGTGTAGCACCTGTAGTATTATAAAGAAACAGTGAGGTTTTACCACTTCAATTGCCTCCAACGTTTTGAGCACGTGTGAGCATGCAGCTGCTAGAGCGTGCAACTTCTAATGTGTGTTTTGAGACTAATTAGTGCTAATGGTTTTTTGACACGGGTGTATGTGTAAAGAATGGGTTTTGTGACTAATTCGAGAGGTTGGAGAAAAAGGCAGATTAGAGGCTTTTTAACATGCACAACGTTTGGGAATGTAAGGCCATAAAAATGTTTCTGATAAGATTCCACTCGGAATCTTGTCAGAATCAGTCCCACGTAATTGATCAAGCTGAAAAATAGCCAATGCTGGTCACTGACATATATAATAGAGATTCACTGGTCGACCGGTGGATCTCTATTATATATGTAATGAATCATTTAAAAATCGATTTTGTACTCAATGTGCCGAAACATGAATCACACACAAAATAATTGCGGTACATAACTGAATCGATTTTCCGCCCATCTCTAGTGAGCAGTACCCTTACCAAACATAGGTTTATGCTTTTAAAATATCTGTCGCACAACAAGTGTGTGAAAAAATATTCAGGAATATACCACCATATATAAGTTATGTCTGCATTTAGCTAGGTATGCAGTATTTGTACATATATACAGATCAGCCATAACATTCAAACACACTTAGGGGTGTGCTATGATGTCTGGCATGGGGACGTTCTTTGGGGCTGTGGGTTGCGGGCTGGCTCTACCTGCTAATTCCAACATCTGTCAGGCTGCGATGCATTGGGTGTTTGGAAGAAATTTGGACCATATTGGCTTTTCTTTCAGACCAGATGGGTTGGCATTTGGTTCCCACAGGTATAAATGAGCCTTGAGTGCCCATGATCATGTCACCAGTTTACTGGTATGTGTCATTGGGACAGTGTCACTGTTATGTGGTGTGAATGTTATGGTTGCATATATGTTTAAGCATGTTGTTTTCCAGGTTTCAGGCATTTTATTCAGTTTGATTGTTTTTTAACCCTAGCAATTCTCTTGTTTCTATATATTTGCCTTTGATCCCCTTTGCCCGTTGATACCCTGTTTGCACACTGCCTAGTGACCACTTACACTCTCTGCCTGTTGCCGTCCCTGTCGCCTGACACAGCAAGGAGGTGCAAACAGTGATCAAGCAGAAATACTGAGTCACTACAGTATACAGTATACAGTATGTGTGATTATTGGGTTATTAGGGAAAAAGGTCGATTGGAGAATTATCAAGCAAGTTAGAAAAATTAAAAGTGTTCATCTGCCTGGACCAACACTGCTGTAATGTATAATGTGGTAATTATGCATATGTCCATTGTCAGCAGGTCAAATTTGCTCAGATATAAAGTTTTTAAAAATATGCACCTCAACGGTAGACTGCATGCTATAGTCTGTGTGTGTTTTAAGGGAGGTTGTGAACAATGAGGATGTGTACCTCAATCTGTGGTATGTAATAGCTTTATTGATCTTAGGTCCTTGAGCTCATCCAAGGCCCTGTCATCACCCAGTTTGATTGCCTCTGGACCTGTCTGCCTCTCTTCAGGGACCTAATGCACATGATCAAACTAAATGAGTGAGACAAGAATTAATAAATCAGACAGTCACTGGTAAAGAGCTGGTTGAAAAAATGTTGCATCCCTGTTTTTTTTTTTTTTACTAAATGCACTTGCAAGAAAATATGTACTGGTCAGTGAATCAGATTGGCTATTAATCTTTTAAGCAGCTGATCTGATTCCCTGACTAATTATTTCAGATTATGGTTTAGATCAAATCTTCCAGCCTGGCTAATGTTTATATTGTGGATGCAATTTATTTGTAAAAGACCCAATGTCCTACCACACAAAGCAGCAGAGAGAAGCGGGGTACAATGGGGTGCCGGGAGCCATACTGTGTACATTTTGAATTCATTCATTCATTCATTTTCTATACCGCTTAATCCTGTGTTCAGGGTCGCGGGGGACCTGGAGCCTATCCCAGGAGACTTCGGGCACTAGGCGGGGTACACCCTGGACAGGGTGCCAATCCATCGCAGGGCACACACACATACACACACTCACACACCCAATCACACACTACGGGCAATTTTAGGAACGCCAATTAGGCTAACCTGCATGTCTTTGGACTGTGGGAGGAAACCGGAGTACCCGGAGGCAGTGGTGTCAAAAGTATTCACATTCATTACTTGAGTAGAAGTATAGATACTAGGGTTCAAAAATACTTCTTTAGAAGTTGAAGTATCAACCCAAGCTTTTTACTTAAGTAAAAGTTTAAAAGTACTGGTTTCAAAACTACTTAAAGTATAAAAGTAAAAGTGGGCGTTGTGCGCGTTCTTATCATGCGACCGGAGGGGTTGCGCGTTCTGATCATAAAAATAAAGTAACGAGGCTGTTTTTAAAAAGTAAGGAGTAGAAAGTACAGATAATTGCTTAAAAATGTAAGGAGTAGAAGTAAAAAGTCGGCTGAAAAATAATTACTCCAGTAAAGTATAGATACCCAAAATTTCTACTTAAGTAAGGTAACGAAGTATTTGTACTTCGTTACTTGACACCTCTGCCCGGAGGAAACCCACCAAGCACGGGGAGAACATGCAAACTCCATGCACACACAGACGGGAATCGAACCCAGACCCTGGAGGTGCAAGGCGACAGTGCTAACCACTACACCACCGTGCCGCCACATTTTGAATTATTTTGCTAAATATTTACATCATTGGCATCTGGCAGTGTACATTTCTATATTTTTTCACATTTACAAAGCTCAAACAAAAATGTTTTAAGCATTTTTTTCAAAGATTTAGAAAATAGAAAGTGATCTTTTGGACATAGTGAATATTCCGTCAAGAGTAGCAGTAGCACCGAGTCTGGCATGTGGCTAGGGTAAACAGAGTATTGTATTGTGGTGTGATCATGGTGATATATCTGTGACATGCAAAGAACATAAATCAATCTCTCTCGCTTTTGCTCACTCACTTACTGAGTAATCATCTAGGACCTAAACATTAAAGTTATGTTAATAAATTAAATTTTTTTTGTGCATACTATGAAATATAATCCTACCAATGACCATGTATTACAATACATTATATAAACACTGTAATTAAGCTTAGGACACTGTTATGTTACATTATCTAACATTTAATGTTTTATTTAACCAACGGTCACTTGGTTATTTATCAAGCTACGGGTTCCTTGGCTTTTTCCAATCTCTCTCTCTCTCTCTCTCTCTCTCTCTAGATTAAAGATTCAAAGGTGCTTTATTGGAATGACAAATATTTACATTCATATTGACAGCTCCCCCCCCCCCCTCTCTCACTCTCTCCTTTTCCCTGTAAAACCTAGTTCAGCTCCTTTTCTCTTATATGCAAAGGAGGCATGTGCTGCAGCAGAGTCAGCAACACTACTGCAGTTGCAGATAATGAATCCCTGCCAGTACACAAGATCAAGTAGATTTAATCAGCCGATGTGTCCCTTCCCCCACCTCAAATACAATACTTGCACAACAAACACTGTTTTTTCTAAAAAAAAAAAAAAAAGAGTCACACCATTCATTCAAATGCTTTTGATTAAGGCAAGCAATTTGGTGGCCAATTCATGTGTGAAAATGATTCCTCATGCTCCTAGAACCAGTCTTTCATAATATGAGTGTTGGAATACGCCTCTCCTTTCAGGGATGAAACCTCGATAGATATGATAACCTGGTCATTTAGTATATTCAGGTAATCTGCTCACTTGATTTTATTGCCACATACAGTAATGTTGCTGAGTCTAGACCTGCCCAACTGAAGCAACCCTAGGTCGTAAAATTGCCTCCAGAGGCATAGTTGGCACTATGTGATAAAATATAAAAATGCATGATGGGTGCATTTTCGATGTCCACAAAAAATCCCAATCCCAATCCACTGTTAAATCCCAATACCATGTGTCAGTTGTGGCATTATGAATGTGAAAATGCTCATATTTTCACTACTAAATGTAGCTGTGATTTATATTAATAATTGTTTGCGATGTGTTTAAGTAGTCTTTAATTACAGTCATTTATGATTTTTTAAATCAGATTTCCTTCATAAAGGTGACAGTTCAGCACTATTCTTTTAGGTTTCAATAATGCATTGGATTGGCAGTGTGTCATGCGCACTCAGCCGCGACCGGCATTAGGACCCGGAAGTAAGACGGTCGCAAACCTGAAAGTATAAAAGGAAACAAGATGGCGCCGCACATCGCTTTGTCATTGAGTTTTGCCCATGCTGCCTCGGTATCGTTCGAGTTCACGTGAGTACTCACTTTCTTGGGTTCGCTTTCAGACTGAGTGTGTGTTTATAGGACGCGGGTTAGATTGTGTCTTTCCTTTGCTCATTTGTTTTGAGAGTCCTTATAGCAAATCACGTGATTATCCTGCCCGCTCGTGTTCTATCCGCGTTTGGGTTTACCATTCACGCTACAGGGCTAACTGCTAAAGCTACGTCTTCTGGTCGTCATTGGGTTAGTTCGTGACAGAATGACAGAGCCGTCGGCAGTAAACCCAGCGGATCACGCGCGCCTTTGCGATGTGGTTGACCAGCATGCTATGCTCATCAATAAGCTAACCGGGGAGCTCGATACTCTGCGCCGAAGTGTCCAAGACGTCGCGGCCTTGCGCTGCGAGGTCGCGGAGCTGAAGCAGGAGAATGCGAGCCTCCGGGCGGCTGTTGATGGCCTGGCTAGCGGTCCGCCCACCGCAGCGGCCGCAGCCCCGCACCAATCCCCCCCCCTTCTGATGTTTTTCTAGCACTCCTGGATAAATGGGATGGCACAGATGGGAAATGCAGTGTGTTTTAAACATCGCTGGAACTGGTGTTTGAGTTTAATGCCACCAAATACTCCACCGACCGGCTGCGCATTGCACTACTCATCTCGTTGCTATCAGGGCAGGCAGCGGAGTGGGCCACGGCAATCCTGCGCGCTGACACCGACACCGCTCACACAACCGCTCGTACAACGAGTTCACCCGTCAGCTAAAATTGACCTTTGAACATGGCGAGGTGGAGACCGACATGAAGCTCTACCACCTGCGGCAGGGAGGATTGTCCGTGAGCAGGTACACCGCTGACTTCCGCACCCTTGCCATCCAGACCTCATGGGGAGACGCAGCCCTCCGGACATCCTACTTCGAGGGACTGGCTAACCGCATTAAGGACGAGCTAGCCGGACGAGAGCTCCCAGCCACACTGGAGGGGCTGATCCAGCTAGCCCTCCGCATTGACCAGTGCCTCCTCTCCCGTCCGAAGCCAGCACCTCGAACCCTGCCGCCATCTCCTACTTACTCTTACACTGCTCCAAGACCACCACCCACCACCACCGCTGCCTTCCCCGGATGTGTCGGATCTCCATCCCTTGCCGTGGTTGACACCGGAGCCAGGGAACCCATACAACTAGGGCGCCTCCCTGACCGTGGCGGAACGCGAGAGGCGTTACCGCGAGGGGCTGTGCGCCTACTGTGGCTCAGCGGCGCACCACCGGACAACCTGCCCATCCCGTCCGGGAAACGCCCAACCCCGGTGAATAACAGGAGAGACTCACCGCGCACCATCCACCTCTCCGCCACCATCAGACCAACCACGTCCCGACTCATGGTTCAGTTAACCCTCCACCTTGGCCACAAGTGGGTCAGAAGTACCGCGTTCATCGATTCCGGTGCCGCAGGTAACTTCATTGACTCTACATACGCCAAAGAGCTGGGGGTAAAAATTGAGGCGTTATCCCAGCCGATGAAGATCACCTCTGTCGATGGGCGGCCCCTCTCATCTAGCCCCATCACCCAGCAGACCCAACCCGTCACGCTCATCCTCGGTCAGCACCAAAAACTCCTTGGATACCCCTGGCTACTACAACACGACCCTCTGATTTCCTGGACAAAAAGCCGGATCCTTAAGTGGGGGCCGACCTGCACCGACCTCTGCCTATGGGCCCAGGCTGGGACGTACACCAGGGAGTCCGAGGCCCCCAACGTCGACATCCACGCCATTCCTCCACCTTATCGGTACCTGGCGGAGGTGTTCTGTAAACGCCGGGCCAACCACCTGCCACCTCACCGTCCATATGACCTGGTCATTGAACTCCAGCCAGGTTCCAACCCCCCCGCGGCCATCTCTACACCCTTTCCAGCAGCGAGACCCAGGCGATGGAGGAATATGTCGCCAGCGCCCTCCGCAATGGCACCATCTGGCCATCTTCCTCGCCGGCGGCCGCGGGGTTCTTCTTCGTGAAGAAGAAAGGGGGCGAACTTCGTCCGTGTGTCGACGATTTCCATCTTTCGTACCGCCCGGGGTCAAAGAACACCAAGGCCGACGCCCTCTCCCGTCAATATGAGCGAGAGGCGCCCCGGGCGGAGCCCGTGTCTGTCCTTCCACCCACCCGGATCATCGCACCCCTGCACTGGGACATGGAAACGAGGGTCCGCCAGGCACTGACCAGCGAACCCGCACCGGCAGGCGTGCCACCCGGACGGCTCTATGTTCCCACTGAACTCAGGCCCGAAGTTCTCCAGTGGGGCCATTCTTCGCCCGTTACGGGACACCAGGGAACCCGAAGAACCCTCACCTTCGTGGGACGGGCCTTCTGGTGTCCATCAATGAGGAGGGAGGTCACCGAGTTCGTCCGGGCATGCCCAGTGTGCGCCAGGGCAAAAGACTCCAACCGACCACCACCGGGGGAGCTTCAACCACTCCCAGTTCCCTGTCGGCTCTGGTCGCACATTGCCCTCGACTTCATCACGGGCCTGCCGGCCTCGGAAGGAAAAGACGTGATCCTCACCATCGTTGACCGCTTCTCCAAGGCAGTGCACCTGGTGGCCCTCGCCGGACTCCCGTCAGCTAAAGACACAGCTGAGCTGATATTGGAGCACGTAGTCCGATTGCATGGGTTCCCAAAGGACATCGTCTCGGACAGAGGTCCCCAGTTCACCGCCCGGTTCTGGAGGGCTTTCTGCCATCTGATCAATTCGTCCTGCAGTCTGTCTTCCGGTTACCACCCCCAGACGAATGGTCAGACGGAGCGGACCAACCAACAGCTGGAGCGTTACCTGAGGTGTTTTGTTTCGGATCGTCAACGCTCCTGGGCCCGCTGCCCCAAATGAGTTGTCTCACAACCTCCAAGTGTCCTCAGCCACCAACCTGAGCCCATTTGAGGTATGCCATGGTTTCCAACCTCCGATGTTCACCCACCAAGAACCGGAGGTTGACGTACCCAACAGTTGGTTCGCCGGTGCCGGCGGCTATGGCACCAATCCAACCTTGCCATACGACGCACCAACACCAGCTATGTGACCCAACACCGCCGCCGGCACCCTCCGGGACGGTTGTACCATGTAGGTGACAAGGTATGGCTGTCCACCAAAAACCTCCACCTGCACACAGAGTCACAAAAACAGTCACCAAGATTCATTGGACCCTACCGCATCACCCACAGGATCAATCCTGCCACCTACCGGCTCCAGCTGCCTGCGGCGCTCCGGATCCACCCCGTCTTCCACACCTCCCAGCTAAAACCGTTCATCACCTCACCCATGATTCCACCCCCCCCCCTGCTTCTCCCCCCCATATCATTGACGGTGGTCCCGCTTACACCGTGCGACGGATCCTTGACTCGCGCCCTCGGGGCAGGGGCACCCAGTATCTGGTCGACTGGGCGGGCTACGAGGAGCGGTCCTGGGTTCCAGCTCGCTTCATCCTCGACCCCAGGCTCATTAGGGACTACCGTCACCGGGTATCCTCCACCCCTGGACCGTCCGGAGTCGGTCCTGGACAGGGGTTACTGTCATGCGCACTCAGCCGCGACCGGCATTAGGACCCAGAAGTAAGACGGTCGCAAACCTGAAAGCATAAAAGGAAACAAGATGGCGCTGCACATCGCTCTGTCATTGAGTTTTTCCCATGCTGCCTCGGTATCGTTCGAGTTCACGTGAGTTATTCACTTTCTTGGTTTCGCTTTCAGACTGAGTGTGTGTTTATAGGACGCGGGTTAGATTGTGTCTTTCATTGGCTCATTTGTTTTGAGAGTCCTTATAGCAATTCGCGTGATTATCCTGCCCAACCGTGTTCTATCCGCGTTTGGGTTTACCATTCACGCTACAGGGCTAACTGCTAAAGCTACGTCTTCTGGTCATCATTGGGTTAGTTCGTGACACAGTGCATATTAATTACTCACTCACTCACTCACTCACTCACTCACTTACTCATCACCTATTCAGGGTCGCGCACTGGAGCCTGTCCCAGGAGACTTAGGGCATGAGGCGGGGTACACCCTGGATATGGTGCCAATCTATCACATTAGATTAGGGAACACTCACACCCATACTACAGGTAATATGGAAATATCAATTAGTCTAATCTGCATGTCTTTGGACTGTGGGAGGAAACCAGAGTTCTGGGAGGAAACCCACCAAGCATGGGGAGAACATACAAACTCCATCCACACAGAGGTGGGAATCAAACTTGGCCTGGAATTGAACCCAAACCCTGGAGGTGCAAGGCAATATTACTAACCACTAAGCCGTATCACCCCATATTCATTTCCATTTCTTTTTTTCAATACTTATAGTATGCTTCCTTCATAGCAAGTGAATATTACATAAATCTTTGGAGGAAATCATGTAGACAGAAGATGGTGTGTTTTTGATGTATGAGCATTTTTTTCCCCCTTTAACATAAATTTCTTGGACATGTGCTTTATCCCAATTGTCATTTTGGCAAAAATGTCACCAAAAATAGCTTATTTCACATTTTCAAACATTGATGCTTAATTTTAATGTAAATGATTTTTTAAAGCTGGGGCTAGTATAATGGTATGTTTGTTTCAAATGTGGATTTGTTTCTTTTAGTCATCATTCTATTTCACATATCATGATCATAATCCTGCTTCTTCCTGCTTCTTTTCTCAGGCCTCTCAGTTCCTCCATAGAATGTGTGTTACGGTACATATTGTACATTTAAGGGCATCAATTTCAAGAAAGGCATGCCTGCATCTCCAACCTTCCATGACAATACATAACCTTCCATTTTAGTTCTTTACAGTCAGAAGCTGTATATAAAAGTTCTTACAACAAAGTCCTGTTAGCGCATCTCACCCAAAAATAGTGTAACATAATACTGTAGTGTTGATATTGTACTGTACTTTATTGAGGGATGGCAATGCCTCACAGTAATGATACCAGTATTGAAGATAAGAATCACTGAAGTGCCAATAACTGTTATTTACTGCTATCTTACTATCTAAAACATAGAAATTTAGAGCATTTGCTAGTGACAAATTTATGGTCATCCTATCTGATATCACCCAAATGAGGATTGTTTCCCTGTTGAAGCTCAAGGTTTCTTCTCAAGGTTTCTCTTAAGGTTTCTTCCTATTCTTAATTCTGGGAGATTTTCCTTGCCACTGTTGCTCATCATGGAGAAACTGATAGTCAAAGTCTACTTATTTCCACAATTGGAAACATTGGTCCTTAAACTCTTCTAACCTTAGCGATGGCCAGAAAATATGAAACAGTGTTTTGAGTGAAATTTCTTCCAAACAATTCATTCAGTACTGTGATTTACTTATGCTCTAACACAGAATTTATGAACTGGTATAATTGCTGCAGTAATGTGGATGTGTGTCACTATATCATTTTAACCTTGCCTTCATTTCATATGCCTAGCCAAGCAGCCTATATCAGTACCACTAGTGAAGCCAGAGGTCTCTCTGCTGTTGGCACTGATCTTAATCTAGGGCTTCTGCTTTTGCAACCATTTTGCAAGTTTTTGTCAGGTTGCAGCTTCATGCATATCACTGAATATTCCAGACACTTGCTTAGGCAGATATAATATATATTCGATTAGGTACTTGCTCGGCTCAGGTTTTGTTTAACTTGTCAGTCATAAACCTAGTCTGCAGTATATACACCACCACTGCTGCACTGCACTCCTGAATTATACTAATACACAGGATGTTCAGATTATGGTTCATGAAAGAGTGCCAGCAAAGCACACATCTCACAATAGCAGCAATCATATCATGTACTGAACACTCAGGATATTATGTTAAATTTAACTAATGCTTGATGAAGAACAGAGAAAACCAGGAACTTAAATAAGTTTTAAGTTAAATAAGTTTGTCATCTTTGCTTTATGAAAATGCAGGTTATTATAATCCAATTATAACTTATGAAAGGGCATTTAGAAGAAACATATTAATTATTTTGAAAATAGAAAGCTATTTTTTGAAGTTTATAAGATGTTCAGTGATAGAGGCGAGTGTAATGGTTGTGTTGTTAGGCAATCCATATTGGGCCATCCTCCGCAGAAGCAAATTATTTCTAAGTGATGAGAATTCCAACAATAAGTAGGGCATCAGGATGGATCATGCAGGTCTGGAGAGCAGGAGGGGTCAGGATCACAAGGATATGTACGATAGGATATAGACTTACATTAACCTTATGACTCTACCACATTGAAGTTCGCCTGGGAACTGAATGTATATGTGCACTTCAAAGTGCAATTAGAAATGTAAGGGTAGTTAGGAAATGTGGACCATTGACATCAAAGGATGTGCTGGCCTGCCTGCTGTCAGCTGGCACAGAGCCACTTTTACTGATTTTTGCTGGAGTCAACTATTCTGAAGTTACATAGCCCTGAGAATTTCTGCCTTTCTTTAGACTGCTTGTCTCATGTGTTTTATCCTCTTATCACCTACATGAAAAAAATCAATTGAATTTAAAGGGGGGGGGGGGTGGTTACTGCAGTGTTTGGCAGAACATCAGTAAATATGAGAGTACAATTTATTGTGATAAGATTAAATACACTGCCTGTGACTGGCTAATCATGGTGGCACAGTGGCGTAGTGGTTAGCACTATCGCCTTGTTCGGATTCCCGCCTCTGGGTCTGTGTGCATGGAATTTGCATGTTCTCCTTGTAGTTTGAGGGTTTCCTCTTCGTACTCCGGTTTCCTCCCACAGTCCAAAGACAAGCAGATTAGGCTGGTGGGCGTTCTCAAATTGCCTGTAGTTTGTGAATATTGCCCAGAGGTTCTTCCACAGTCATAAAATGGGAATAAATACCATAGTTATCACTATTGGCCTCCACAGTCCCTAGTTGGACTACAGAGGTTCCTAAATGGATGAATGGATGGACTGAATAATTACTGGAGTGATTAATATGTCTTAGTTGCAACAATTATTTAAACACTAACTCATGCAGTGAGTTACTTTTCCTTTATTAAACAACCATGTTAGAATATGTATCCTGTGGTCATGAAAACTATGTTTCTGAATTTAAAATTATTGGCATGCAAATCAAGCAAAGAAAAAAATTAGGCAGACTTATAAATTATTAGAATTACTATAATTTGGTTATGAACTGGGCAACACATCAAACCCTGAAAGGATAGTGCTGAAGCATCGATTTCACAGAAGAAATGTGATCAGGAAAAATTTTTTTTTTGTTTAATGTATTTTCAAATACACAATGCAATGTGAAGTTACATGACAGCTGTTTGTTCTTAAGAAAAAAGAAACAAGTTCAGTTTTCTAGAGTATGAAGTGGCCATTTAGCCTATTCCAGAAGTTCTATGCAGATTAAGAAGGGAAGCACATAAAGTGATGCACACACTCTGATATTGGTCATTAAGGATTTCATTCTGACCAAATTTCTTCTATGAAGTCCCACCCCACCTACTTATGATGGTGACCCTAACACCTGCCGCTCCTTTTTTATCCCAGTGTTCTCTTGTTCTTGAACTACAAACCTCATAATTTCCTACCAAACAGTCTAAGGGGGCACACATAATAATCCTCCTTTCTGGAAAGGTGAGAGAATGGGAGACAGCAGTATTTTCATTTACCTTCTTCAAACTTTATGTCAAGGCGAAATAATGTGAATTTCACACGATTCCCCATCTTTCCTGGGGTTTGTAATTTCTCCTTCGGCTATCCAAATGGACCCATCCAAACTCAGGGCAGTCATGGAATGGCCAGTGCCTTCCTTGAGACAGGAACTCCAACATTTCCTGGGGTTCGCCAACTTTTACCGGCGTTTAGTTTTTAATTATAACATTGTAGCAGCACCCCTCACTACCCTTACCTCCACAAAACTCCCTTTTCAGTGGAACTTTCTGGCTGAGGGAGCAGAACACCCCTTTCTGGTCTGGACAGATCATAGTAACCTTTGAGTATGTGAGGTCATCCAAAAGACATATTGGTCAAAAGTTTTTTTTATTAAGATTTAACTTTAAGTTCTCTTACCACCCAGGGTCCAAGAATGCCAAGCCTGATGCCCTCTGCTGCTCTGTTTTCTCCCTTCCCAAACCCTTCATCCCCAGAAACCATTCTCCCACACCACTGTTTTGGGGCTACAACTTATGTTAAGGTGGAGAACCAGGTACTATGAGCCCTTGAGCAAGAATCTGGCCCCAGCCAGAATGTTCCACAGGATAGACTCTTTGCAGTGCCTCCATTGCTCAAAGCAACGGACAGTCTAAACGTATTAATCAGGAACTTGAGAAATACCTTAGTTGTGACATCACATGACCCCTCTATACCTCTATGACATGAGCTACTAATAAATAATAATAATAGTAATAATAATATTTGAATCACTGCAGTAATTATCTGATCAAATGCTCTTATATATTTGCTTAATTAAATTCAAATGACATGTTTATTTGGTTAAGTAGAATAGTAGTAGTATTTAAAAAAAATAAACAGCACTAAGCATGTAAAAACATTAAAAACAAAACCAATTAGATTGGTGCAAACAGAAACTTTGATGTAAACACAATTTAAAACTAAGAGGAAAACAAAGACATTGATTTACACTGCAAAGTTTATACATTTTTACAGTCATGGACAAAGCCTTTTCGGATCTCAAACGGCTCTTCACTTTGCCCGCATCCTCATCTAAAACTGGAGTAGGGGTTGTCCTCTCTCAAAGGTCCCACAAGGACAATAAAATCCATACTTGCTCCTTCTTCTCTCATCGCCTCTCTCCGACAGAACGGACAATAAAGGCTCAGAGAATACTGCATATGCAACTATCGGCTTGGATTGCCCGAGACACATCAGGATGCATTTGACTCAGAGGACTAATCAAGCCGTGAAATTTAATTAAATTTTTATTTATGTAGCGATTTTAACAATGGTCATTTTAGCTTTTCAGAATAAAAGAAAATATGGAAATTAGTTAAAAAAAATGAGGAATGCAACCATGGGGGGGCGCAATCCAGTGTCTTCTTGTGCCAGTCCCAAGTCTGGATAAATGCAGATGGTTGTGTCAGGAAGGGCATCCGACGTAAAACATTTGCCAAATCAATGATGCGAATCAGAAATATAATTTCCATACCGAATTGGTCGTGGCTCGGGTTAACAACGACCGCCACTGGTGCTGTTGACCTACAGGGTGCCGGTGGAAATTGGGCTACTGTTGGTCGAAGAAGGAGAGGAGGAAGGCATGTTCGAAAGCAGAGAGAGAAGAGGAAAGGCAAGAGTTTAGAAGTGAAAGTAGGGACCTTGAATGTTGGGACCATGACAGGGAAGGCAAGAGAGTTGGTTGATATGATGCAGAGAAGGAAGGTGGATATACTGTGTGTACAAGAGACCAGGTGTAAAGGTAGCAAAGCTAGAAGCTTAGGATCAGGGTTCAAATTGTTTTACCATGGTGTGGATAGGAAAAGAAATGGAGTAGGAGTTATCCTGAAAGAGGAGTTTGTTAGGAATGTTCTAGAGGTGAAGAGAGTATCAGATAGGTGATGAGTCTGAAACTGGAAATTGATGGTGTGATGTTCAATGTTGTTAGTGGTTATGCTCCACAGGTAGGATGTGTGTTAGAAGAGAAGGAGAAATTCTGGAGTGAGTTAGATGAAGTGATGCAGAGCATCCCCAGAGGTGAGAGAGTTGTGATTGGTGCAGACTTCAATGGACATGTTGGGGAAGGGAACAGAGGGGATGAAAATGTGATCCCCTCAGGACAGGAATGTAGGACAGATGGTGGTGGACTTTGCAAAGCGGATGGAAATGGCAGTAGTAAATACTTTCTTCCAGAAGAGGCAGGAACATAGGGTGACATATAAGAGCGGAGGCAGAAGCACTCAGGTGGACTACATCTTGTGTCGACGTTGTAATCTGAAAGAGATCAGTGACTGCAAGGTGTTGGTAGGGGAGAGTGTAGCCAGACAACACAGAATGGTGGTCTGTAAAATAACCCTGGTGGTGAGGAAGGTGAAGAGGACAAAGGCAGAGCAGAGGACAAAGTGGTGGAAGCTGAGAAAGGAAGAATGTTGTGTAGTCTTTAGGGAGGAGTTGAGACAAGCTATGGGTGGTCAGTAGGTGCTTTCAGTTGACTGGACAACTACAGCCAATGTGATCAGGGAGACAGGTAAGAGGGTACTTGGTGTATCATCAGGTAAGGGAAAAGGGGACAAGGAGACTTGGTGGTGGAATGAGGAAGTCCAGGAGTGTATACAGGGAAAGAGGCTAGCTAAGAAGAAGTGGGACACTGAGAGGACTGAAGAGAGTAGACAGGAGTACAGGGAGATGCACCGTAAGGTGAAGGTAGAAGTGGCAAAGGCCAAACAAAGAGTATATGATGACTTGTACGCTAGGCTGGACTGTAAGGAGGGAGAGGTGGATCTGTACAGGTTGGCGAGGCAAAGAGATAGAGATGGGAAGGATGTGCAGCAGGTTAGAGTGATTAAAGATAGAGATGGAAATGTACTGACAGATGCCAGGAGGGTGATGGGAAGATGGAAGGAGTACTTTGAGGAGTTGATGAATGAGGAAAACGAAAGACAACAAAGAGTAGAAGAGGTGACTGTTTTGGAGCAGGAAGTAGCAAATATTAGTAAAAGTGCGGTGAGAAGGGCGTTGAAGAGGATGAAGAGTGGAAAGGCTGTTGGTCCTGATGACATACCTGTGGAGGTATGGAAGTGCTTAGGAGAGATGGCAGTAGAGTTTCTGACTAGTTTGTTTAACGAGATCTTGGAGAGTGAGAGGATTCCAGAGGAATGGAGGAGAAGTGTATTGGTGCCGATTTTTAAGAACAAGGGAGATGTGCAGAGCTGTGGCAATTACAGAGGTATAAAGTTAATTCATTCATTCATTCATTCATTCATCTTCTATACCGCTTAATCCTGTGTTCAGGGTCGCGGGGGACCTGGAGCCTATCCCAGGAGACTTCGGGCACTAGGCGGGGTACACCCTGGACAGGGTGCCAATCCATCACAGGGCACACACACATACACACACTCACACACTACAGGCAATTTAGGAACGCCAATTAGCCTAACCTGCATATCTTTGGACTGTGGGAGGAAACCGGAGTACCCGGAAGAAACCCACCAAGCACGGGGAGAACATGCAAACTCCATGCACACAGAGACTGGAATCGAGCCTGCATAAAGTTAATGAGCCATACAATGATGCTGTGGGAAAGAGTAGTGGAAGCTAGGTTAAGGGCAGAGGTGAGAATTTGTGAGCAACAATATGGTTTTATGCCTAGAAAGAGTATATCAGATGCATTATTTGATTTGAGGATGCTGGTGGAGAAGTACAGAGAAGGTAATAAAGAGTTGCATTGTGTATTTGTAGATTTAGAGAAAGCGTACGACAGGGTGCCGAGAGAGGAGCTGTGGTGTTGTATGAGGAAGTCTGGAGTGGCCGAGAAGTATGTTAGAGTGGTGCAGGATATGTATGAGAGCTGTAAGACAGTGGTAAGATGTGCTGTAGGTGTGACAGAAGAGTTCAAGGTGGATGTGGGTCTGCATCAAGGATCGGCTCTGTCATACACACTCAATCTGCGCCCGGCACTAGGACCCGGAAGTAAGACGGGCGCAAAACCAGGAAGTATAAAAGATGGCTTTTAAACGATGGCTTACCGCTCAGTCATTGAGTTCGGCCCATGTCAGCTCCAGCTGTCGTTTCAGCAAACCGTGAGTACTCACATGTTGGTTCCGTTTGTCTTTGCTATTGTGTGTGTATTTTTAGGACGCGGGTTAAATTTGTGTTTTTCCCTTGCTCCGCTTTTGTGAGAGTCCTTAAACTAAATCGCGTGGTTATCCTGCCTGCTCGCTTCTTTCCGCGTTTGGGTTTATCCTCCACGCTACATTGGGCTAACCGCTAAAGCTACGTCTTCTGGTCACCTCAGGTTAGTCCATCTTGACAGAATGACTGAGCCCTCCGCGGTAAACCCAGCGGATTATGCGAGTCTCTGCGACGTTGTAGATCGGCATGCGGCGCTAATCAATCAGCTAACCGGGGATCTCGCTTCTCTCCGCCGCGAGGTCGCTGAGCTCCGGCGGGAGAATACGGATCTCCGCGCAGCTGTTGATGGCGTCACTGCTCGAACGCACGCCGCGGAGGCCGCGGCGCCGCATCCCCCCACCCCCCTCCTTCTGATGTTTTTCTTTCTCTACCAGAGAAGTGGAACGGCACGGACGGGAATTGCAGCGTTTTTCTGACAGCTCTCGATCTGGTGTTTGAGTTTAATGCCACCAAGTACTCCACCGATCGCCTTCGCATTGCTCTTCTCGTCTCGTTGCTAAAAGGGCAGGCAGCAGAGTGGGCCACGGCAGTTTTACAGGCAGATACAGATACCGCCCACTCTTACAATGAGTTCACCCACCAACTCAAACTCACTTTCGAACATCCAGCGGGCGAGGTGGAGACCGACACCAGACTTTATCACCTGAGGCAGGGAGGATTGCCTGTGAGCCGCTATACGGCCGAGTTTCGCACTCTCGCCGTCCAAACAACGTGGGGCGATGCAGCACTCCGGACATCCTTCTACGAGTTACTGGCTTCTCGAATTAAGGACGAACTAGCCGGGCGAGAACTTCCTGCGACCCTAGAGGGCCTGATCCAACTCGGTCTCCGGATCGACCAGCGCCTCCTCTCTCGCCCGAGGCCAGCCCCTCGCACCCTGCCACCTGCACCCACCTTCGCCGTCACCACTTCACGACCAGCACCCGCCTTCACCGTCACCACTCCACGTTCCGCAGACTCCGCCACCTACGCCACCCCGGGACATGTCGGTTCTCCACCTCCTGCCGTGGTTGACACCGGAGCCGGGGAACCCATGCAACTAGGACGCGCCTCCTTGACCGCTGCAGAACGGGAGAGACGCTTCCGTGAAGGCCTCTGTGCCTATTGTGGGTCAGCTACACATCACAGGGCAACCTGCCCTGTGAAACCGGGAAACGCCCAGGCCCGGTGAGAGGAGAGAGATACTCGCCGGGTCACCTTCATCTCTCCGCCATCACCACCAACTCCTCCCGTCTCACGGTTCAGGTACACCTCCAGGTTGGCCACAAACGGGTCCGAAGTTCTGCATTCATCGACTCCGGGGCAGCAGGTAACTTCATTGACTCTGTATATGCCAAAACCCTGGGGGTAAAACTCGAGGCGTTATCCCAGCCCGTTCGCATCACCTCTGTCGACGGTCGCCCCCTCTCCACCAGCCCAATCAGCACCCGAACAGAACCCATCACCGTCTCCATCAACCAACACCATGAACAGTTAAAATTCTTCGTCACCTCCATCTCGTCTCCACCCATCATCCTTGGTCATCCCTGGCTGCTCCAACATGACCCTCTAATCTCCTGGACCCAGAACCGGATCCTTCAGTGGGGCGCGACCTGCAACGAACTATGCCTACGGGCAGCGGCTGGGACGTGCTCTAGGGAGTCCGAGGCCCCCGACGTCGACACCAACTCCATCCCCGAGCCGTACCGAGACCTATCGGAGGTTTTCTGCAGGCGACGAGCCACCCATCTTCCTCCTCATCGCCCATACGACCTCGCCATAGACCTCCAACCCGGTACGATCCCCCCCCGCGGCCATCTCTACTCACTCACACCCACCGAGACCCAGGTGATGGAGGAATATGTCAACAACGCCCTGCGCCAAGGCACCATCAGGCCCTCCTCCTCACCTGCCGCCGCGGGGTTCTTCTTCGTGAAGAAGAGGGGCGGTGAACTTCGCCCTTGTGTCGACTATCGGGGGCTCAACCATCTCACCATCAAAAACCGACATCCTCTGCCTCTTACCAACTCAGCCCTGGACGCCCTCTCTGGCGCCACCATCTTTACGAAGTTGGACCTCCGGAGCGCCTACAACTTGGTGCGCATCAGAGAGGGCGATGAGTGGAAGACGGCGTTCATCACCCCCACCGGACATTATGAAACCCTCGTCATCCCATTCGGACTGTGCAATGCCCCCGCCGCATTCCAACACTTCATTAACGACGTCCTTTGGGACATGCTCGGTCGGTGGGCATTCGCCTACCTGGACGATATTTTAATTTATTCACGCACCATGGAAGAACACACCCAGCACGTCAGGGCGGTTCTAAAGAGATTACTCGCCCACCAACTGTACTGTAAGTTGGAAAAGTGCGCTTTTCACGAGCGCTCCACCACGTTCCTGGGTTTTGTCATCTCGCCCCAGGGTGTGGCCATGGACCCGCAGAAGCTAGAGGTTGTGCGTCATTGGCCCCTACCCAAGACCCTCAAACAGCTTCAACGGTTTCTCGGGTTTGCGAACTTCTATCGTCGCTTTATCCGGGACTACAGTACAGTTGCCGCCCCCCTAACCGCTCTGACCCGTCCCTCCTCTCTCCCTTTTCACCTCAACCCAGCAGCTGTCTCCGCTTTTCGATCACTTTCAGATGTGGGCGCTGGAGCTATCCTCTCACAGCAAGGTCCAGACCAAAAACTACACCCCTGTGGTTTTTTCTCCAGAAAATTTGACTCCACTCAGCAGCGATACGGGGTAGGGGACCGCGAACTGCTGGCCATAAAGTGGGCTCTGGAGGAGTGGCGTCACTGGCTTCAGGGCGTCAGTGAGCCATTCATCGTCTGGACGGACCATCAAAATCTAATCACTATCAGAAACATCAAACAGTTAAATCCACGACAGGCGCGGTGGGCATTATTCTTTGAGAATTACAACTTCCACCTCTCATACCGCCCGGGGCCCAAGAACACCAAAGCGGACGCCCTCTCCCGACAACTAGAGGTGGACCCCCCCCGGGCGGACCCCGCGCCTGTCCTCCCCTCTTCCAAGATCGTCGCACCCCTGCAACTGGACCTGGAAACGAGAGTGCGCCAGGCACGAGGTACAGAGACCGAACCGGCAGGTGTGCCACCTGGACGACTCTTCGTGCCTGAAGGGATGAGACCCGAGGTTCTCCACTGGGGACACTCCTCCCCAATTTCGGGTCATCCAGGCACCCGACGATCCCTCCAATTTATCCAGCGAGACTTCTGGTGGCCATCCATGACGAGGGACGTCCAAGAGTTCGTTCAGGCATGCCCAGTGTGCGCCAGGGCAAAGAACACCAACCGACCCTCTCCAGGAGAACTGCAACCCCTTCCAGTCCCTCGACGGCCCTGGACGCACATTGCCATGGACTTCATCACGGGCCTGCCGGCCTCCGAAGGAAAGGACACCATCCTCACGATCGTGGATCGGTTCTCTAAGACCGTGCATCTGGTGGCTCTCGCCGGACTCCCGTCAGCAAAGGAAACAGCAGAGCTGATTTTAGAGCACGTAGTCCGTCTGCATGGGTTCCCCAAGGATATCGTCTCGGACAGAGGGCCCCAGTTCACAGCCCGGTTCTGGAAGGCCTTCTGCCGTCTGATCGATTCCACCTGCAGTCTGTCCTCCGGATACCACCCACAGACTAACGGTCAGACGGAGCGGACCAACCAACAACTAGAGCGCTACCTGAGATGTTTCGTAGCGGACCGTCAGCGCTCCTGGGCACGCTACCTCATTTGGGCGGAACTATCACACAACCTCCACATCTCCTCTGCCACTAACCTAAGCCCATTTGAGGTATGCCACGGTTTCCAACCCTCCGTGTTCAACCACCCCGAACCGGAGGTTGATGTACCGTCAGCCCAACAGTTGGTCCGCAGATGTCGGTGGCTCTGGACTACAACCAACCAGGCCATCCAACGTGCCAATGCCCGTTACACCCACCAACATCGCCGCCGACATCCTCCGGGACGACTATACCACGTAGGTGACAAGGTATGGCTGTCCACAAAAAACCTCCACCTTCACACCGAGTCAAAGAAGCTTTCCCCCAGATTCATCGGACCATACCACATCACTCACAGAATTAACCCTGTCACCTACCGGCTCCAGCTGCCTGCGGCGCTCCAGATTCACCCAGTATTTCACCTATCCCAATTCAAGCCTTTCATCACATCACCCATGATTCCACCCACCCCCCCAGCTCCTCCTCCCCGGATCATCGACGGCGGTCCCGCCTACACCGTGCACCGAATCCTTGACTCGCGCCCTCGGGGCAAAGGTACGCAATACCTGGTGGACTGGGAGGGCTATGGCCCCGAGGAGCGATCTTGGATCCCGGCCCGGTTCATTCTCGACCCCCAGCTAATTCGGGACTACCGTCACAGGGTATCCTCCATCCCAGGACCGTCAGGAGCCAGTCCTGGACAGGGGGGTACTGTCATACACACAAGCCCCTAAGCTCTAAGCCCCTTTTTGTTTGCTCTAGTGATGGACAGGATGACAGATGACGTTAGACAGGAGTCTCCATGGACTATGATGTTTGCAGATGACATTGTGCTTTGTAGCGAGAGCAGGGAACAGGTGGAGGAAAATTTGGAGAGGTGGAGGTACGCTCTGGAAAGCAGAGGATTGAAGGTTAGCCGCAGCAAGACGGAATATATGTGTGTGAATGAGAGGGACCCAAGAGGAACAGTGAGGCTACAGGGAGCAGAGGTAAAGAAGGTGCAGGATTTTAAGTACTTAGGGTCAACGGTCGAGAACAACGGAGAGTGTTCAAAGGAGGTGAAGAGACGAGTACAGGCAGGTTGGAATGGGTGGAGAAAAGTGTCAGGTGTGTTGTGTGATAAAAGAGTATCAGCGAGAATGAAAGGAAAGGTGTACAGGACAGTGGTGAGACCAGCAATGCTCTACGGCTTAGAGACAGTAGCACTGAAGATAAGACAGGAGGCAGAGCTAGAGGTAGCAGAGCTGAAGATGTTGAGGTTCTCTTTGGGAGTGACAAGGATGGATAGGATCAAGAATGAGTTCATCAGAGGGACAACCCATGTTAGATGTTTTGGAGATAAAGTTAGAGAGGCCAGATTGAGGCGGTTTGGACATGTTCAGAGGAGAGAGTGTGAATATATTAGTAGAAGGATGCTGAGGTTGGAACTGCCAGGCAGGAGGTCTAGAAGAAGACCAAAGAGGAGATTTATGGATGCAGTGAGAGAGGACATGAAGTTAGTTGGTGTGAGAGAAGAGGATGCAGAGGATAGGGTTAGATGGAGGCAGATGATTCGCTGTGGTGACCCCTGAAAGGGAACAGCCGAAAGACGAAGAAGAAGAAGAAATTTTAAAAAGATGAGGAAATATGTATAAATCAGAATTGTCAGATTGACCCTGATGAGGGCGATGGTGGCAAGGAAAAACTGTCATTCCTGAGATGACAATAGGAAGAAACCTTGAGAGGAACCAGACTCAACAATGAACCCATCTTCATTTGGGTGATAGCCAACGGCAGGGACTGATTTGAAGTCATACAGTGTGTTAGGAGGCTGGGCAGTCAGTATAACAGGTGTTTAAGTTAATATCAGGTCCACTTTCATTATTGGAAGCTTGGGTACGAAATTTCATTCCTGAACTATTGAGTGACTGCAGTTGCAGCCTATCACAGAACAACTGTCAACATCAGCTAAATCCAAGACCATTTTCATTGTCATGTGAAACCGTCCACAATCACCACTACAGACCACACAGGCCTCCATGTGACAAGATGTCCAACCAGAAATGGAGCATCTGGATGAGTAAGATAGGTCTGGAGGGCAGAGAGGGTCTGGATCACTGGAGCTCAGACATGCCTTGCATAGCCCAACAGAGAGAGAGAGAGAGAGAGAGAGCAGTTAGGTATGTTCACAGTAACATAGTATATAAGGTGAATGTATGTTTTGTGCAGAGTGCAAGTAGGGACTCAGACACAGACATGTGGGTTCCCTGGGAAGTTGAGCAACCAGTCACTCCATTATCAATGAATCTGAGAGATTAGTGAGCAAGACAACATCCAAACATACCGGTTCACCATAATACTCTACATTCATGAGTCCCCCAGATACAGAATTTATCTTTACCTAATACAAAATAATTGACAAAAGGCTTGGCTTTCAGCATAAATTCGGGTCCCGGCATTTATGGGCAGTGGTGGCTCAGTCGGTTAAGGCTGTGGGTTACTGGGTTACTGATCGGAAGGTCGGGGGTTCGAACCCCAGCATCGCCAAGTTGCCACTGTTGAGCCCTTGAGCAAGGCCCTTAACCCTATCTGCTCCAGGGGCGCTGCTCCATAAGCTGGCTGACCCTGCACTCTGACCCCAGTTTCCTAATTGGGATATGTGAAAAAATTTAGCAATTTCCCTCTGGGATTAATAAAGTTCTATAAAATTAAAATAAAAAATTAAAATTAAATTAAAATTAAATTAAAAAATTTCTACGAAAGACCAAAAATCTAAATCAATACTGAGAACTTCCAAAATCAATACTGAGAACTTCAGCACATTTTCACCACTAGATGCAGACCATTACAAGACCCTTATCTATTACAGTATAATATGAATACAGTATATAAACACAAACAATATTATGGTTTATAACGGATAACAAAAGTATAAAACACAGATATATCTATACAGTGTAACCTCGGATTGCGAGTAACAGGTTTTGCGAGGTTTTGAGGTTTTGGTCCGCAAGACGAGCAAAGATATTTAAGAAATTTTTACTTGGAAAACGAACAAGTCTTGGTTTCCGAGTACCGAGTATCATGTATCACGCATAAGCTTCTTGTTTTGATACCGAGCGTCACGTGACCACAACTGAGCCAACGTTTTTTCTCTCTTTTTTTTGCTGCTGAATTGTGGGTAATCGTCTCCCCTGCTGGGTTTTAGTGATAGTCTCTTACTGGTATAATCAACATCTGTGCATGCGTGTACTGTTTACTATAACACTGTGACCATGTGTGTGCGCGTAAAACATATTTTATTTTGTGTTTTATGCATACAAACAGTGTAAAGTGTACAGTGCATGTGATGAATAAAGCAATACCAAGTATCATTAGAGAGGTTAAAATCCATTTTCTCTCTCTGTATCAGCCTGCTCTTTCTGTCTGTGTGCGCGCACATCATTGGACACCGTGCCACACACACAGACCCCTCCTACTTTTGCCTTCACAGACACACACACACACTTTCTCTCTGCTCTACACAGAAACACTGCTCTGTCGCGATTCTTTTCAAAGGTATAGTGCAGGTTACATTTTTTTATTTTTACTTTACATCAGTGATTTCGTTTGTGTGTTGCTCAATCGAGTGTCATTAGAGAGATTTCTTGTTTATTTTTCCGATAAAACAGTGTTTCTGCTGTGTGTGAAAAGAGTGGAGGAAGAGTAACTGTGTAAGATGAGAGGGGGGAGAGGGGAGCTTACTTTAGATTCACACACACATACACAGCACCTGCGTTCACAAACGGAAACACTTATCTGTCAGGATTTAATGTGCAGGTTAATTTGTTTTATTTTTACTTAATATTTTGTGTTAATTATTTTTCTGTATTTATTTTTTTTTTTGGACTGTGGAACGAATAATTTGAGTTTCCCTTATTTCTTATGGGAAAATTACATTTGGTTTACGAGTGTTTTGGGATACAAGCCAAACTGATTATTTTGCTATAGCAACAGGAGACCACACGGGGTACCACTCTTGTCAGTTAGGCAAGAAAACTAAAAGAAAACTTTAAAATAAACTACAATTTGCATGGGCTCACCAAAATTAAACAATAGAAGATTATTAAAATAGAAATTAGAAAGAAAAACATTGCCTGGTCTGATGAGTGTTGATTTTTGGCATAACCAACACGATGGCCTGTATCTATCTTACTTCTTTCAACAGTTCAGGTTGTTGGTTGCTCCAAAACTCTTTCATTTGAAAATGGTGGACGTTATTGAGCTCTTGGACACTTTTAATGCTGCAGACATTTTCTTGTATCATTCCTCAGATCTGTGCCTTGGTTTTGTGTTCACTCTGACATACAGCATTTGTGGTGATACCTTATATAGACAGGTGTGTGAGATTCCTAATTATGTCCAGTTATGTCACTTAGGCTGTATTTGTTGAGGTCCAGAAGAAGGAAGAAAGCCAGATGCCTTGATTTAGCTGTTTTATCAACTATTGCTAGCTCTGCTATAACCCCCCCCCCCCCCAACTGCCGGTGTTGATTGACATCAGCATCATATGCATGTGCAAAGTCACTGGAATTTTGACCTGCCTGTTCTCATTTAAGTCACATGACTGTGTTTTGGACATGTATCCAAATGAGGACCATGGACGAAATGACTCAGATCTGATCTGGAAAACATCAGACATATGTGTTCAGACAGCTCTAAAAATAAGATGTGTCACATTAAAATAATCGACATGGGATGTGAATGGAATTTATTCACATCCCATGTCACATTTTTTCATAAATTATACAAAACACTTCAAACTCTTTTAAAAAAAAAATATTTTGTGAAGTGATTGTGGAGTGTTGTGTGGAATGATGGAAGTGGAAAATGTGCATCACATTAATGCAGCAAAAAAAAACACAATGGCAGTTTACTGTTGGCTGCTACTGTGCTTTTTGGAATGATCTGATACCAAATCGTGTGTGTGTGTGTGTGTGTGTGTGTGTGTGTGTGTGTGTGTTTGTGTGTGTGTGTGTGTGTTCGAAGGTGGGTGTATCCCAGGGCTGCTGTTCTGTTTGCAAGTGTGACAGCAGCAGCAGCAGCACGCACACAAACACACAAACGTGTTGCTCTCTGATTCACAGCCTGCTCCGTCATGGCCATATGAACAAATGAATGCTACACGCCTGTCTTGTTTTCCAAGAGATCCTAGTTGATAGGTAGCAAATGCTGAGAGGGAAAAACAGAGAAGGACACTCTTACAGATCCAAATACGATACAAATGCAAATGCTGCAATAATACCAGTCCTGTCCACAACACATGTGGGTGTCAGTCAGAGAATCAGGCTTGAATTTGAGGAGGCAGCCTGCCTAAGCATGTTTAATGCTGGTAGCACCCCAGCTGAGATGATGACCAGTTGCTGTGTCACATTCGGGAAAAAAAGGCTTTACAGATACGGAAAAGGCATGCTGACAAGATGGGCAAAAACAACTGAACGTGGAAAAGAGAAGTGGGAGGATAGAGAGGGGGGTACTGAGGGATGCTGCAGAGAGGGAGGGGAGACAGACAGAAAGACAGAAGAGGGGAGGGAAAGAGAGTAGGAGGAGGGGATCAAGCTAAGGAGAGAAAAAGCGAGAAATGAGTGAACAACCTGAAGGGACAGCATGAGAGAAGGAAAAAGAAACAGGGAGACAGAGAGAGAATATCAAAGATAGAGCTATGGAGAACACACTCCATCTGGCAACCATGACAACCGAGGCAAGTGAACACCAAACACGGTGGCTATGAAACGGACGAATATGGAACGGAAGAAAATGGCAAGAGCAGCTCAGAATGGCCACCACTATGAAGAAGGATACTTCTTCGCTTTAACCCAAACTGTTTGTGGTGGAATTCTTTTTATCGTTCTGCTTTTTTGACTGTGTTTTTTCCTATTTGCTCTGGAGTGGTGAAGAGGTGTGAGGGTGAATTGAGTGCTTTCTTTTGCTGGCTGACACAGAGTGCTTCCATCATTCGCAGAGAGAAATATGAAGAGCTTTACTTAAAAATACTCCTACCTTGATGGAGTCTTTGATGGATTCCCTGAGGTGGGCTTGAACCCACTCACACCAGATGTTTCCCTTTTGGAATAAACAAGCCAAACTGGAAATCCAAACTCATTCTCTTCAAAACTGCACTGAAAATCCAAAGAGGTGAACCATGTAAATCTAATGTCTTTGGGTGAGTTTACATTCACAACCTGTTCTGCAGAAATGTGAAATATGTTTCAGCTTATGACTCGATATGCATTTTCTCTGCAGTATGTAAATGTGTGTCTTAATAATTTTTTAGTGAATATTTCATAACGAACAACTTATAGCATTTAGGAAACTGTACCAATGTATCAAGTGAGTAGCACCTGAAGCAGTAGGAAATTCTAATGCAAATTACAGTAGGTTTTAAAAACGGACATTTCGATATTAAATCAGTGCAGCAGTGAGTTTGTGCAAGCCACAGCACAACTGGTACATCAGGAACAAATGCACTGATGTTATACCTGGTCCAATTTTAGCTGTAGCTGCACTGCAATATCTTTACATCCAAACCGAGCAACATCTGTGTATATGGCATATGCTTGTTACCTCAATCCAGACTATTCAATTCACGGCCTTTAGGGACAGGTGACCTCTTTCACTCCAGCAACCTTTTTAAAGGACACAAACATAATTAATTGCTGCACTCATCAGTGACACTCAATCTGTGATTAACAGTTTACAATAAATCTCCCAAGATAGCAATTGCTAAAGACCAGAAAGACTAAAGCCCGAAATTCATGGGAAGACACTGGACAGACTGGGAATATTTTGCCATCAATTTGCAAAGAATGTATAAAATATTGCCTAAAGATGGCTCCATGTTGCATCAGTGCAGACCAGCACAAAGATGCAATTAAGAATCATTTTGCATCAGTTTACTGCAACAAATTGGATTTAGCTGGCAGGAAAAAGAATCACTAACTAATCGAGTAAGGTTATATCTTTTACACAGGCTTTGGTAATTAATCAGTATAATTGCTCCCCCTGCAAATTCAACATTGAACTAAATCGCATCTGCCAGAAGGTAAATATGAGTTAATCAATAATAGTGCATAGCTACATTTTCTGTCTTTCACTATGACACGCTAAAAGGGTAGAATCATAAAAGTGTCAACAATGATATAGTCCTAGTTTTTGTTTTTTGGTGGGTGTTCTTTTTTTTTTTACCTTTCAAATAACACCTTTCAAATATCACTGTAACATACCAGAGGGTGAAATTATTATACAGTAACAGAGCAAAACCACAAAACTCAACAATCTGTCCAAGTTTGATAGCAGGATCATTACCATTATGTCATACCTTTAAGACATCTGATGCTCAGAGTAGTTGTCAGATTGTGTAGAATGAAAAAAAATGTCTCACAGGAGAAAAAGTGCAGTTCATGTATACTTCAGAAAGATACATTCCATAATACAGATATAGTGTGGCCGTGCCTGTTTACTCTCCTATGTGGCGGGACGACATTTTGTTAACAGATAACAAATGACTGGCATAAACAATTTAATTAAAGACTAGTGCTGCTACTTTGAATAAATCATCAAAGATAAATACAAATACCATTTACTACCCAACAGTCTTCTCTAGATTCATGAGAAATTTGAATGTCTTCAATAATAAATGTAATTAATGTATGTTATGTAAGATATCGTGCTTCATGCCACTCTGTTTTAATTCTGGAAAAACTAAGCTACACCAAAAAATATCTATTTCTTTTCCAGAAACTCCTTTGGTTCTTATGTCATCCATAAAGCCACTTTTACACATAGCAGGATCCAATATTAGCATTTAGTTTAGTTATCTCAGAAAGTGCACAATAAGGTAAAATTAACAGCAGCTCGTTGATTTCTCGGTATCCACTTACTGCCCACTTTAATAGGAACATCTGCACATTCATGCAGTTATCCTAAAAGCCAATCATGAGACAGGACACTCATTTACTCGTGATTTATACTGGTTTATCCTGTATACGCGGGGGGCTTAGGGCACGAGGCAGGGTACCCCCATGGACCATGTTCCAATCCATCGCAGGACACATACACACACACACACACACACACACACTACATTTCATTTCTGCAGAATGAAAAATCAGCCCAATCTACGGGAATCAAACCTGGCCAGGAATTGAACCCGGACCCTGGAGATGCAAGGTGACAATACTAACTACTAAGCCACCGTTTCATCTGAGGCAGGACATAATACATTAAATTGTGCAGATACAGGACAAGAGCTTCAGTTATTGTTTACATCATACATCAGAAAAAAGAAAAAGTGTGATCTCTGTGAGTTTAACCGTACCATGGTTGTTGGTGCCATATGGGCAGGTTTCAGTATTTCAGAAACTGACAATCTCCTGGGAATTTCACACACAGTCTATAGAGTTTACAAAAAAATGGCGTCATAAACAGTGTGGAGGATCCACAGCTGAAACACCATGTTGATCAGAGAGAGAATGAGAATCAAAGGGGAAAGACCAAAATGGTTTGAGTTGACAGAAAGTCTATTGTAACTTAAATAAAAACTCATAGCTGCTTTTTCTTTGCCGCATACTGTCTAAACTCTCAACACTGTACAAAAAAATATATATACAGTTGTTTTCCTTTTACTCTTTTTAAAGTATAAATTAACACATTTGTACTTGTATGTATTGTTCACTCATCTAAACATTTAATGAATGTTATTAATGCAATCATGCTCAACATCTAGCCATGTCCACTAGACACATTTGTAGCCATGCACGTGGGAGATGGAGTGGTTTTGTAAAAAAAAAAAAAAAAAAACATGGCATAATTTATGGGAGTTAAACAAAACATACAATATATTTTTGGTATTTGCCTTCATAACTAAGTTTGGATGCAGTTAAAAGGAGAGTTTAATTAACATTTTATATGAGAGAACAGCACTTAAGTAGCACGCCCCAAATGTGAGCGGCCCACAGAGCCCTTGCATTATTAATCTATTCTTCATGGAGCAATCGGATCACATTAGCCAGATGCGATTGCCAGCTAAAGAAAATTATATACATAGACTGCCCTGCCAAAAAAATGTTGCACACTCTAATATTTCACTGGACCCCCTTTTGCCATGATTATGGTACTGGCAGTGAAAGTGCATCCAAAAGATTAAGGTTAAGGTCCGAACTCTGTGGTGGCCATCTCATGTCTCATGGTCCCTGAACCACTCTTTCACAATTTGAGCCTGATCAACCCTGGCATTGTCATCTTGGAATATGCACTGGGAAAAACCTGGTCGTTTACTATAAACAGGCAGACAGCTGACCTCTTTTTTTATGTACATAACATTGCTCAACCTAGACCTGACCAAAATAAGCAATCACAGATCATAACACTGCCCCAATAGACTGTACATTGTACAGTACCAGCCTGTTGTACAATAGGCATTAGGCATGATGGGTGCATTCAATTCAATTCAATTCAACTTTGCTTTATTTATATAGCACTTTTAACAATATTCGTTGTCACAAAACAGCTTTACAAAATAAATATATATATATATTTAAATGAGTTTTAAAAGTGTACAGAAAAATGTATACAGTAAATCAGCGGGCGACAATGGCAAGTAAAAACTCCCTGAGATGACAATGGGAAAAATCCTTGAGAGGAACCAGACTCAACAGGGAACCTCAGATATCAGATATCAGGGATTAATTTGCAGTCATACTTTGGCTTGAAGTAAGTTAATATGAAGTCAACGTTCGTTATTAGAGACTCAGGTACAAAACCATTTGTGGGAATTTCAGTCCAAGCTCAAGATCTTCATGGTCAAATGGAACCACATGCATACCAAGTAGACCACACGGGGCCTCCATATGACAAGATGTCCATCCAGAAACAGGGCACCACGATGAAAAGACAGGTTTGGAGGGCAGAGGGGGAGTGTGTATACTGCAAGCTCAGGTGTGCCATGATTAGCTTGGCAGAGAGAGAGAGTGATAGAGAGAGAGAACATGGAGAAAGAGAGAGTTAGGTAAGGTCACAGTCACATAATTTATTAGGTGAATGTATATTTAATGCAGAGTGTAAGCAGGGACTCGAGTCTAACTACAGTATGACAGCATACCTCACAGCATCTGTGCATGACTTGAGCCTCTCTTCTTACTCTGTTGTACCCATCACTATGGAACATCTGGACTCTTCAGACCACTTGTATTCTTTCCAATGTCCATTCTTTATGCTCTTCAGCCACATTCTTTTTCCAATTAGCCCCACTGATAAGTGGTTTTCATAAGGCTACATAGCTGTTTAGTCCCAATCCATTAAGTTCTCTTCACATTATTCATGTGGAAATGCATTTACGTTTAATATTAAACATGGCTGAGTTCCACACAGCTCTATTGTTTGTTACATTGTTCTAGTGTTTTTGTGTATGCAGAAGTACCACTGTATACTGTATACACACTGTATATACAGTACAATATATACCACTGTATATACATATAGTATATACAGTGGAGATCAAAATTACAGAACAACCTATAATTTCCTTTTGGTCACTGCTTAGTCCTATTTGAAACGATCTAAACAGGAGTGAAATAGCAGGCTTTTTAAATAATATTTCATGAGTTACATATATATATTTAAGGCCAGAATAAAAAACTTCAATGAGATAAAAAGAACACTGATCTAAATTAGAAAACACTTTCAGATACCTCCTAGCTATTGGTGTTAATCTGACACCTGGTGCTAATTTCTTTAATTATCTGACCAACCCTATTTAACTGGCAGCCTAACTTTCCAGTTTTCACTGATTTGCAAGATGGCGAGCTGTTCTACAGTGACTGAAACCCTCAGGCACCAGTTTGTCCAGATGAAAGCAAAAGGGATGACCCTTTCAGCTCCCGCAAGAGAAGTTGGCCGTTCCAAATCTGTGATTTCTAGAATACTGCATCTTTGCAACGTCACAAACTCATTCAAGTCCTCAAGAAGGCTGGTCATCCATGAAAGACAAGTGCAAGAGGGGACAAGATAATGCAGAGAATGGGCAAACGGTTCAACCCTGCAGCAGGGATTGCTTGGCAATTCAGTGTTAAACAGAGGAAGGATCTGCCTCATCCGTTTAATAGAATTTGGACTGAAAGCCCATTCTACAGTACAGTGACCAAACTTCTTTAGCAGAAAGAGTCAAAAGGCTAGACTAACCTTTGCTGATGAGCATGTTGTGTGGACTGAGGAGAACTGGTCCAAAGTTTAATTTATATTTAATTTATTTGGGTCCGATGTGGAACATTAAATTTGTTGACTGGAGAAAGACTGAACCCAAACTGTGTAAAGAAGTCAGTGAAAGGTGGAGGGGGAAGCGTCATGATTTGGGGGAGGTTTTCTGCAGCTGGAGTTGGGCCACTTATGCAGCTATATGGCAGAGTGAATGCAAATGCTTTTTAGACCATTCTATGCCAACATGCAGTGCCTTCCCTGTGTTCATCACCCAATCAGCCAGCAACAAAAAACAATGCTGCCTGTCACATAGCAAAACGGGTAAAGCAGTTCCTGGAAGCTGAAAACATTGAAATAATGAAATGTCCAGTCCAGAGTCCATAGTAAACCTCTGGAAAATCCTTGGCAACAAAGTTATGGCCAAGATCCCGGTACATCACCGAACTGTTGAAGACACTGGAAGAAGAGTGGATCAAAATCACATCAGAGCAGTGTGAGAGACTAGTGATGTCCTGTGGCTGCAGATATGCTGAAGTCATTCAAAGAAAAGGCCTGTACACTTCCTACTAATTGTTGACTGTTGTAAACTTTAGAAAGTTTTGTTGGACTGTTTCTCCACGTTACAGTCATTGCTGTTCTCTAATTTGAATCAGTGTTTTCTACAAAAGTTTTTTAAAATTATTATTAATTTTGAAATTCCTTTGTTATTTTGTAACTGTTCTATTAGCATGAAATAGCCAACACAAAAATTCCTTCAAATGTTAAGTCGTACAATTAGAGCAGAGTGTTGTGTTTGGTGAGTGAAGTAAAAGTCCACAGCTAGTGTAAGTCCCCAGGTGTGAACAGTATTACTAATCACATACTGTAGATGCTGACGCTGATGTGTTCCATCCACCCAATGCTGTGTCGCACACATCACGTCTCAAAATGTCAGACCCATGTCCTGTGAAGAGGGAGTTTTCCCTTTCACACAGCCCTGGCACTATCTCTGCTCTTGGCTTAAGGGTGTGACAACACTGGCCCCAGATTCTGCCTCTGTTCCTTTCATACATAACACCAAGGTACAACAATGGCACAATATTCCAGAGCTAAACCGGCACTGTGAATGGGGCTTTATGTGTCAGTCGCCCCAACTCACTCTGTCATTCTGGGTTGTCTGTGTACCAGTCCCAATAAGTTGTTTTCTCTCTATATATATATGTATCTATCTACCTCTATCACAAAAGGCAAATACAATGCTGATCTTTCTCTCTCCTTACAACTAATTTTTTTTAATCTACCATTTTGGCCACAGGCAAAGGCTTGCTTGGTCCACTGGGTCTTTGCTGTTTGTTTCCTGCAAATGAGTAATTCCTCTAGCTGAAACATTGTCTACCCACACATTTTCTAAGCATATATACATTTATTTAGTGGTTCTGGTTCTGGTTATGTCTTGGATATCTTCACTAGTACTGAATCAGTGTCATTAACCCTTTCTCTGCACTGCCCGCATTTTTCATAATCACCACATCCATCACTGTCCGTTCTTTTTTTTTTTACTGGTTTGTACTGTCTTTAAAATAGTATATTCATGGGCATTTTTCAGTGACTTAAGTTCCTAATTTATACATTTCTTCATATTGATCAGGAAATCAACATTAAAAAATATGATTAATAATATTTATAATAGTATAATAATACTGATTAAAATGTGAATATACCATAGCACTTCTTACATAGGGAGACCAGAAATTATTCAATGTGTAGCAGTAAATATGATCAAATGAGTAGCTGCAAGGAAATGTAAGTGAGACTTGTTACAGTAAGCATGCAGTGTTCAGATTGGCTTGTTTCTCCTGCAGCTGCAAAACAGACTGCAGTACACTTATCTGCATTCGCCAGCTCACTGGCCAACCAGAAAAACAATCAACACACACTTCAATGCTAGTGTGAAAAAAAAAACATGACCATCCATCAGTTTAGGGATATGGGTCAGGACCACTGAATCTTATTATGTAACATCTGAAGGCTGCTTCCATCTTCTGGCTGCTATTTATACATTCAAGTGTATATTTGGCTATATTTTGGCTATTTGTTTATTATGGGGATGTGTGATAGATGATTATGTGGTTCTCGTGCTGTGGTGTGTAGCTGTTTTGTTTATGAAGGTACATGAAAGTGGTTATGTAATGTGTGCAGGGGTATTCGTGTTTGTGTGTGTGGGCGCGGGGGGTGATTGTACAGTAGATGTGTGGTTGTGTGGGTGTAAGACTATTTGTGTTGGTGTATTTATTTATTGGGGAGGATCCTGGTCTAGCCTGTCTAATCTAGGGGTGCAGTAAAAAATGCATACCTTTGTTTTATTCTTGTGGATAAAACTCTTGTGTCATTTCTTAGCCAGACCATCCTATACGCTCACTATGCATGTTGCATAGGACCCCACATACCGCCTAAGGCCCCGCAAAATAAACAAGCCCCTCCCCTTCAAGTGACAATCAATGAGCAAATTCTGAGATGATGAACCAGCAGTTTCAAGTTTAATGTTCGCAGTAATAGATGCAGATGTTAAGTTGCCCATGCGCGTCTCTTTCTGTTGCTAACTTTGTTGGGTCTTGGTCTCTCTACAGTATGTCTTGCTAGATCAAAAAAAATATGTGAAATGTGCTTTGCAGCAGCAACATCACTTAGAATCAGTGCAGACAATATGGATCTGATGACGCTTCTTATAGCTATGCATACCTTTAAAACAAATCATTAGCCTACTTAGTCTGCATCTTATAGCCTTGCCATGTATATTCATATCCTACCTGATGCACTTTTTTAGACAACCATGTCCCATGGTCATGGTGAAGATATTAATGTGTTTCACTAATAGGGGTAAATCATTGGTGTGGATCAAGCAAAGAAAACAACAAAGGAGATTGCTGAAATTACTGGAAAACTTAATTCTTAAGTTCTTAACTAGCCAATGCAAAATTCTAACCTGGAAGGATAATGCTGAACTGTCAATTTAACAGAAGAAATGTGGTCAGAAAAAAAAACATGGTAAGAAAAAAAAACATGACTGAGCATGATCAGAGATCACTTAAACACTTGATGAAGTTCCCATAATAAAAAGTGGACTGAAATTACAGCTATGTACAATAATAGACGTAAGAGCATTTCCATGCACACAATGTGACGAGAACTTACAGGATAAGGAATAAACAGATGTGTGGCCATAAGAATTCACTTGTTAGTGAGAGTAATCAAAAAAAGTTTCTGAGTTTGCTAGGCTGCATAAAGATTGGACTTTGGAGCAATGGGAAGGTCATGTGGTCTGATGAGCATGTCAGGGAAGCACATGAATTGATGCACGATGCCCACTGTACAAGCCAATGGAGGCAGTGTTATGATCTGGCGTTTTTTCACTAAACCATTGATGGATTGGCGCCCTGTCCAGGGTGTACCCTGCCTTGTGCCTTAAGTCTCCTGGGATAGGCTACAGGCCCCCCGTGACCCTGCATACAGGATTAAGCGGTAATGACGATGGATGAGTGAGTGAGAGAGAGCGTTCTGAGAAGATAAGGAATTGTTTCACAAAATCCTGACATTAACTTTGCTGAAAATCAGTGGGTTGTGCTGCAGAAGACTTGGAGATGGTGTAAAGTTGATTTTGTGCCACCATCAAAGCTAAAGGTAGTCCAGTGCAATATTAGATTGTGATTTTTTTTGACTAGGCAGTCAATACACCTATCGACCACAGCATTATGCTCAGTAATGTGTAGGTTCCCTTGTGTCACTTGAGCAGCTCTGACCGCTCAGGGGTGTGCTGTGTCTGGCACCAGGACATTGGCATCAGATCCTTTGGGTGCTGTGGGTTGTGATCTTAGGATCAGACTTATTTGTCCCACGCATCCTATGGGTGCTCAGTTGGATCTAGGGCAGGGGTGTCAAACTCATTTTAGGGTGAGGGCCGGATGAGAAGAAATGTGACCATGTGTGGGCCGAATTTAAAATGCCCATGCGTGTTAGAGGTTTCGGCAGAAGCGCAATAGAAGAGCAGTTAAATGATCAATGATTAAAATAAAACAATTAATAAAACCAAACACAATATTGCAGCGAATACCCGGACATAGACTTTATTTAATACTACTACTACTAATAATAATGATAATAAAAAAAAAATTATATTTAATATTATTGTTCAAGTCATCCCGCGGGCCTTATGATTGACACCCCTGATCTAGGGAGTCTGGAGGCCAGGTCAGTGACCTTGGTTATATGCTAGCTTGGCCCCATGCACTGCAGTCTGTGGCATACAGGGTATGGTGCCTTTCTTTTGTGGCCAGAATGGACTCTTTTGGTGGTTTAAGCCGTAGGTTCCCATGGTCCTGCCACCAGTTTGTTGGGATATAATTGATAATCGATGTTAAAGTGTCGTGTATATGGTGTTAATGTTATGGTTGATCAGTGTATTACGAGAAGATCCACTGATCGCAAACATATACAAGAGTAAAGTGATAAAAAAATGTATCATTCGTTAGAGTAATTTTATTCTCTTATACAATGCATATTAATTACTGCAAAAATATTCTGTAAAAGTAAATAATAAACAAACAAATAACCAACTAAACAAACAAATAAATAATTAAGCTCTGTAATTTTGCTTTATAAAAAATAGCACCTTCAACTAAAACTTACTTTTAATTAATATTTTTGTATATAGTCAACATTAAAATAAACATATGTATGTGTTTGGAAGTGCATTTGTTTGTGTGTGTCAAGGGTTGTTTTCATGTCTAAATGGGGTGTGTGGGTAGGAGGGAGGATGCATGAGGATGACTAGGGACGTGTGGGGGAGGGAGATCTGTATTCAGGAGGTGTATGAGGAGTGTATTGGGAGGGGTAGAGGTTTGTGTGTGTGTGTGTGTGTGTGTGTGTGTGTGTTGGTGGGGGGAGTGGGGGATGGGCATGAGCATTCTTTCAAGATGGTTAGTGATGATCTTTATTTTAATGAACTGCATTTTAGACATTATAGTTGATCATATGCCTCCCCAGAGAGAATCGGTGCCAACATATTTGACTTTGTACTGAAGTACTGAAGCAGTGCTGTTTAATAGAGTGGGCATCAAGTATGAATGCATTAGTTTGAACTACAAGTAATACATGTGGAATAACAGTCTTCTAAATGTTTCTGGATATTAAAGAGGGTAACGTCTTTAATGTCCAGTTTAGCACCCATAGCATTAAAATAATATATACAGTCATGTGTAAAAGTTAGTACCCCCACTTTTACTTCTATGTGTTTTGTGCAAAAAAATATTTTAAAAACATCTAATCATAGAAGGTCTCAGTGTTAAGCAAATACAAATACACAAATAACATTAATAATATAAATAAAAAATGTGATAACTCCATTATTTAGCACTAAAACAAACTATAATTGTTTAGTCTTCTTCTAATTGTGCTTCATGGAATTGAACATTTAACATGCTCAGTGAGCCCTGCTGTAGCTCTCTCTATATATATTTTAATTTTTATTTTTTTGCATTTCTCTGAGCATTGCACAGTCTGACTTTGGGGTGAAATTGCAGGGACGTCCAATCCTGAGAAGATTGACACCTATCTCGATTGCTTTCCATTTGTGAATACTCGTAGATCTTTCAACTACAAATTGTTTAGAAATTGTTTTATAACCCTTTTCAGAATGATGTGCAGCAACAATTGCTTCTCTAAGACCACTGGTTATGTCTTTCCTTCTTGTCTTTTTTTTATTATCATGTATTTACACAAAAACACATATAATTAAATTGTCTTCCGGATTACATGTGAAAAACAATTATTTAAGAATCTTTAATTAGATCATTATGCAATGATTAATACATTGGAACTGCAACAATTCTTTAAACTATAACAGTTGCAGTAACTTGTAGTTACTGTAACTATAACTTGTTTCTTAGACAAGAATGTTGAAAAACATGTCTCATCATTGTAAAAAAAAAAATTTAGTTTTAGAATGGTCAAGATTCAAGAGTCAAAGAACTTAATCATTACCTGCATCCAGCAAAGAAAGGGAAGAAAGATAAAACATTTGAATGTCATCTATACAGTACATTCACAGTAGAGTGAAATTGTTTCTTTGCATATATCAGGTACAGTAGGAAGGACCAACTCGCTCACATTAGGTATTATGCAACTAGATGGTTGTGAGCCTTCAACAAACACAAAGAACCTGGTTTTACAATTCACCATACTTTGCCCTACTATTCCTTTTGTTTACTTTCCTACTTTATCAGCTATATCTCAAGTGGGCTTTAGCACTGTAAATTGATTCATGCCCAGGCATGGTATAGACATTTACATTTAGGCATTTGGCAGACGCTCTTATCCAGAGCGACTTAAATTTTTTTTTAATCTCATTACATATCTGAGCAGTTGAGGGTTAAGGGCCTTGCTCAAGGGCCCAACAGTGGCAACTTGGTGGTTGTGGGGATTGAACCTGGGATCTTCCGAACCGTGGTCCAATGCCTTAACCACTGAGCTACCCCTGGCCCCAGTATAGCATGTTCACATTACTTTAAAGTACCTGCCTTTGGTTCAAGTATACTTAGATTAATGCCCAAGTGTCTAGTGTGGAAGCAGCCTTAATGAACCACTTTCCAGTTTAGTGTCCCTAGCAGAAAACTAATACAACTTGGCCATTGAAGGGGTCATATGTTAGTGAGTTACACAGTGAGAAATTGACTTTCCAATTTAGTGCCCCTAGTGGATATATCACCGTAGGTGTTTTATAATGACAGCCAATGGGATCATACAGTCATGGTGTATGTGAAATGCCTATGAAAATTGTGCAGGGTGGTGTAGTAGTTAGCACTGTCGACTTGCACCTCCAGGGTCCGGGTTTGATTCCCGACCAAGCTCGATTCCTTTCAATTCCTGGTTCTGTGTGCATGTTCTCCCTGTGCTTGATGGGTTTCCTCCAGGTACTCTGGTTTCCTCCCACAGTTCAAAGACTTGCAGATTAGGCTAATTGGCGTTCCCTAATTCCCATAGTGTGTGAGTAAGTGTGTGTGCCTTGCAATGGATTGGCAACCTGTCCATGATGTACCCTGCCTGGTGCTCTAATGGCGCTTTTCCACTGCATAGTACGGTTCAGTACAGCTCACTTTGGTTCGGCTCAGTTCGGCTCGGTTTGCGCTTCCACTGCAGTTTAGTAACGCTTTAGAGTGGGCGGGATTATTATATTAAATATATTATATTTTATTACATGATAAAAGCATGTACTGTATGCATGGCTCATGGTTATCGCAGGACTCCTAATACATACTGTACAGTGCTTTTCATTGCTATTATTGTACATCTGTACTGTACATCTGTTATCAAAAAGAAAAATTTGTTGCCTCTTCATTTTATTAGTTCATGTTAAGCTAGAAACAAAGTTCTTTTCTCTGTCCTGCTGAGAAGCCACAGGCAGCTTATTCAGATGGACTGTTTTCTTTCATTTAGTCAATCGAGGGAATTCTGAATCAATCAATCCAACAATCTGTAGCTCTGTAGCACTGTGATGTAGGTCTTGTGTACGTAGGTACTGCATAGCTGTGTACATTATGCCATAGCCTATTTTTATTACATCATTGAAGTTTTTTATTTATGACAAAGTCTGATGCCTTACTCCAGCTTAGTCGGTGGAACTTTGCAAGAGTTCTTACATATATGATGGATGTCACTGATGTTTATTTTTGGGAGCTCCTGCAGACACCAGGTGCAAAATAGCACCGTTGCCATTATAGTGGATAAGCTAGAAGCAGAAGTGCCTGTTGGTTATAACTCAAACGTGTTAATAGATTGTATTGTCAGGTCAAGCCAGACAAAGCAGTGTTGTCACTTCCCACCCAAGTACATCTTAATATCATATAAAAACCCAGAAGAAGAGTGCAGGTTAGATATCCAGGAACTGGAGAAGAGAGATGTTTTTCTTCTTTTTTTTTTACAGGCTTTGGAAGACAATGTCACATGGTGTGTGTGAAATTCTGATATACATGTATTATTCACTCCAGAATCCAGAATCTCCATTTCCCTCTCCTAGTCCTCCAATATGTCCTACAATATAAATGTGTCTATACTGTACATCATAGAACCACTGTCTGTATTACTGTACGTTTTGCCATTTTTCACAAATGTAATAGGTTTTATACCCATTATTTTAATGTTATTTGACAAAAAAATCTTTTTGCCTTTTTTTTTTTCAACTAATTTGGCATAAACTACCCTGTCATTAACAGTCATGTCTGCTGCCTACCTACAGTATATTAGCACATGTTGCTGTTTCAATTGTTGACCACAAGCAAAGACCCCACAATGTGTGCAACATCTATCAAATCTATGGAACATTTGTTTAATATTAAGAGATATTAATATTTAGCCTGTCTGTTAAATAGCAACATAAAAAATAGTTAAATGTCACCATTAAAAAAATAGTTGGTGATTTGGTTGATTTTAAAATGTAAAAAAAGAAAAAAAATGTACAATGGGAATAAGAACTTTCTGAAAATTAACATGACTGACCGGTCTGAACCACCCTGATGCTCTACTTCTGCAAGGCCCCACCTGAAAATTTACTTGTTGCTAAAAATCATCAAGAGATTGCTGAGGATGGTACTAATGGACAAAAATGTCTCTGGATTTTCTTACTTGGAGAACCTAAAAACTGTCCTTGCTAAAAAAAAAAAAATAAAAAAAAAATTACATTTAAATCTTATGTCATGATTTTTGTAAGGCTGCTTTGTGATATGTAAAACAAACAAACAAACAAAATTGCTCACCTACAGTATATAGAGGGATGATGGATGACCTGCAACTGTATATTTATGATTTAATTTTTTCTATTTAAAAATTACACTTTATTTATAATATGTCCTTAGTTAAAAGTTCCCAAGTAGCAAAAGAGCACATCAAATATGCATCTGAAATAGTCATGTATTATAAATATACATAGACAAAGCTCCTTAGATCATTATGAGCTGAGTTCCATAAATATACTAGATCACTGAGTATCAGTGAGAATCTATCTTACTTCTTTCAGTTCCATATGGAAGAAAGAGTGGATGTAGCATGTTATCAGGATCAAACAACGATGTTTTAAAATGTCAAACATTTACCTTTCTGGTTGATTCAGCCTTCTGGTGGAGATATCTAACTGTGGGGACTGCAGAACAACTACAAAAGTAAGAAGGGGAAAGAGGGCTTTTATTTTTAGATTGTTAACGCTGCAGATACAGACAGCTTGTACTTCTTTAGAGATGGGTTTATATGCATATGAAATGAATGTCTCTTTACTGCACTACAGATTCCTCAGCTACTTGCTTGGAGGTATACTACCTCAGTTACTGACATTCCAGGTTCCCAAGATTATTGATTCCAAAGAATGTGCACGTAATACCAATAAACACCACCTATATATACTTATATACAGTATTTACAGTATATATACTTGAGCACTGATGGAGGGACTGTGTGTTCCTGATTAAATAACAAATACATGTTAAAAGATTTTGCTGTTTGACATAATAAACTGATGTTCCCCCATTCTGGTAGAACATTATAAAATTGGGAACTGGAATAAACCCTTTTATAGACACTTTGGGGCAGCAATCTTGATGCTACATGCTCAATCCATGAACTCTGTAGTGGAGGAGCGTGAGACTGTCCGGTAATTACAGTATGAGGTTGGCATTTTTGTATAAATTTTACTGGTTTTAAGGAAGTTATTAAAGTTGTGATATCATTGAAATTAAAGACACTGTGTTCCTTATGCGTAATTCAAAACTGTATAGTTCAAATATATAACATTTATATTAAATATAGTGTTCATTTGATCTTTTCCAAGCCTAATGGCAACTTGTGCATAACAGTGTCTGTGGATCATGAGTCTGCATGATCCAAAAGTTTTGGGTAGACTAATCTGTAGTAATGATTGCTACAGATTGCTAAAGAAATATATTTTTATTTAGCAATGAAACCTTAGATGATGTCCTTGACTCTTTGTTAATCAAACAGTCCTAATGTAACATATTATTTGTTTCATTTCTGTCCAGCTTGCTGAGATCTCAAGTTCTCATGAACCCGATGGCGCAGCTGTACTACAAGAAGGCGAGCTATTCGCCGTACCGTGACCGGATACCACTGCAGATTGTGCGGGCTGAGGCTGAGCTGTCAGCTGAGGAGCGTGCCTACATAAGTGCAGTGGAGAAGGGGGACTATGCAGGTGTAAAGATGGCCCTTGAACAGGCAGAGATCTACTACAATATTAATGTTAACTGCCTGGACCCACTAGGACGCAGTGCCCTTCTAATTGCAATTGAGAATGAGAATCTGGAGGTAATGGAGCTGCTGCTAAGTCATGGTGTGCATGTGGGAGATGCTCTTCTCTACGCCATCCGCAAGGAGGTGGTGGGTGCAGTGGAACTACTGCTATCCTACAGGAAACCCAGTGGTGAAAAACAGGCAAGTAACATGATCATTTAAAAATTTTATCAATTTAAAATGATTTAATAATATGAAGTAACAGACTCTCCATTTGGAAAAGTGGGCTTATATAGAGAATTGTCAGTCCTAAAGAGCAAGTCAAGAAAAAAGTGCTTTTAGCCAATGTGACTTGAGAAAAGTGGAGAGCCTTGTTTAAGTCAAACTGTGGCAACTTGTTGGAATTTTAATTGACAACCTTCTGATTAGTAGCCCTGTGTCTTTACCACTTAGTCACGGCTGCAAAAATACAGTAGTTAGTCACTGCTTTTATCCCATTTGTGTCATAAATTTATAAGTACTTGTTGCACTCATGTTCAGACCATAACAACTGCTCTGAGAACTTCCGGCAAGGCGTTGTCAAATTCCAAGAAGACCTTTAGTGTAATTAGATTGCAGGGAGAAAATAATTAAATTGTGATTCAGGGCCCAGTTGAGGATAGTGCAACAAACATACAGTACAGAGTATTTTTATTATACAGGAACATACCTTTAATTATTTATAATAATTTGATAATTTATTTAATCACCAATCTCTCAAATTTGGTTTATTCTTGTTTTATGTTGCAAGTACTCTTGACTTATTTAAATTCCCATTCTCATATTTCTAAATAATTAATTAAAGAAATTTCCTAAAATTCACCTTTCCATATGAGTTCAAATAAAAATGTTTGTTTAAATCTTTCCTGTACAAATACAGTATGTGTTTCCTCAAATTTGCATAAAGCAAACACAGTAAAAGACTCTTTGAAAGAGCTACAATTAATGTTCACATCCACATGCCATTAACTGTAGCATGGTTGTTGGTGCAAGGTGGGCTGATTCGAGCATTTGAGATGCTGCAGAGTGCCTAGTATTTCTTACAAACACAATTTCTGGAGTTTACTTGGAAAACACAAACTGAGTGACAGTTCAAGGTTGGACACAATTTGTTTATACAAGGGAGAGAAAAATGTCCAGGTTAGTTTGAGCTGCAAGGTGGATATAGCAAGTCAAAATCATTTCATGTACATTCTACAGGCTGTCATGTGGGAAATTCACATGAGATGCAGTTTTTAATGTACAAACCGGATTCCAAAAAAGTTGGGACACTAAACAAATTGTGAATAAAAACTGAATGCAATGATGTGGAGATGGCAAATGTCAATATTTTATTCAGAATAGAACATAAATTATGGAACAAAAGTTTAAACTGAGAAAATGTATCATTTGAAGGGAAAAATATGGTGAATCAAAATGTCATGGTGTCAACAAATCCCAAAAAAGTTGGGACAAGGCCATTTTCACCACTGTGTGGCATCTCCCCTTCTTCTTACAACACTCAACAGACGTCTGGGGACCGAGGAGACCAGTTTCTCAAGTTTAGAAATAGGAATGCTCTCCCATTCTTGTCTAATACAGGCCTCTAACTGTTCAATCGTCTTGGGCCTTCTTTGTCGCACCTTCCTCTTTATGATGCGCCAAATGTTCTCTATAGGGGAAAGATCTGGACTGCAGACTGGCCATTTCAGTACCCGGATCCTTCTCCTACGCAGCCATGATGTTGTGATTGATGCAGAATGTGGTCTGGCATTATCTTGTTGAAAAATGCAGGGTCTTCCCTGAAAGAGATGACTAGATGTTGTTCTAGAAGCTGAATATATTTTTCTGCATTGATGGTGCCTTTCCAGACATGCAAGCTGCCCATGCCACACGCACTCATGCAACCCCATACCATCAGAGATGCAGGCTTCTGAACTGAGCGTTGATAACAACTTGGGTTGTCCTTGTCCTCTTTGGTCCGGATGACATGGCGTCCCACATTTCCAACAAGAACTTCGAATCGTGACTCGTCTGACCACAGAACAGTCTTCCATTTTGCCACACTCCATTTTAAATGATCCCTGGCCCAATGAAAACGCCTGTGCTTGTGGATCTTGCTTAGAAATGGCTTCTTCTTTGCACTGTAGAGTTTCAGCTGGCGACGGCGGATGGCACGGTGGATTGTGTTCACTAACAATGGTTTCTGGATGTATTCCTGAGCCCATTCTGTGATTTCCTTTACAGTAGCATTCCTGTTTGTGGTGCAGTGTCGTTTAAGGGCCCGGAGATCACGGGCATCCAGTATGGTTTTACGCCCTTGACCCTTACGCACAGAGATTGTTCCAGATTCTCTGAATCTTCGGATGATATTATGCACAGTTGATGATGATAACTGCAAAGTCTTTGCAATTTTTCGCTGGGTAACACCTTTCTGATATTGCTCCACTATCTTTCTGCGCAACATTGTGGGAATTGGTGATCCTCTACCCATCTTGGCTTCTGAGAGACACTGCCACTCTGAGAAGCTCTTTTTATACCCAATCATGTTGCCAATTAACCTAATTACTGTTAATTGGTCTTCCAGCTCTTCGTTATGCTCAAATTTACTTTTTCCAGCCTCTTATTGCTACTTGTCCCAACTTTTTTGGAATTTGTTTGACACTGTGAAATTTGGAATCAACATATTTTTCCTTTAAAATGACATTTTCCGAAATTTTCTCGGATTAAACTTTTGTTCCGTGATTTATGTTCTATTCTGAATAAAATATTGACATTTGCCATCTCCACATCATTGCATTCAGTTTTTATTCACAATTTGTTTAGTGTCCCAACTTTTTTGGAATCCGGTTTGTACCTACATTAGTTCTTCTGTTAACAACATCCATGCCACTTTTTCATCATTTGATGATTTTTTTTCAAAATAAAATGCTGTGAAATATTAAGGTTAGAAAGAATGTTTTTTACATGTTTTTTTCTTTTTCCTTCAAATTTTTGCTTCCATGTAACAATTGCAACAATTATATTTTTTTCCTACTTAATTTTCCCTAATTTAGTCGTATTCTATTCCCATCTCTCTCTATTTCACTATTCCATCAAGGTAACAACTAACAGTCAGGAAGGGCAAAGACTATCATGTGCTCCTTCGAGATACGTGATGCCAGCTGAGTGGATCTTTCCAGACTGCTGCTTGCACCACAGGGGTGGCATAACTCTCTCGCTGTCTGCCCCTTTTGCTTGCGTGAGTCCTTTGGCTAATGTATGATTGATGGGTATGCCATTCCTTACCCAAATCACTGAGAGAAAATAGCCATTCTGCTTTCTGGACTCCTTGCTGTGGATGGCGGCAACATCACCATAGAATTAAGCTTGCAGTTTCCAGAGGGTAGCGGCGAATAAATACTTTACCACTGCACCACTCAAGTTTTGTAATCTGAAGTATTTCATATGACATTTTGCACCATCTGGATTTAAGGGTTAATAAGTATGTTAAGTAAAGGATTCAGATTGATTTTAGTCCATTTAATAATCAGGTCAAATTTTAGCTCAGTGAGTTGTAATTTGACTTGCAGTGTATGCAGGGTCCTGGCGCCTGATTAATCATCTGAATGACTAGTGATCTGGTTCTTTAATGGTTCAGATGGATTTCTGGTATGTCTGATATGTTCAGACAACAGCACAACAGAATAACAGTATGGCACAGATGGGAGTTCAAATTGAGGTATGCATTTTGTGATTCACTTTTAATGTGAAACTGATGGATTAAACTGACTTATCTAGGTATACCCACACAGGTCACAGGTTCAGTCCATGCAGAAAAGCCAGTTATACATATGTGTGAGTCATACATATAAGGTCATGGCAGTTCAGCATAAGTTTGGCATGGTTCATCAAGCAGTTGGATGTACATTGTACGTGATTCATGAGTAAGGACCCCAAATAAACAACCCACATGTCTGATTCCTGTGATATGCTCCGGGGGCATGTCTGGAAGAATTCTTTTACTCTCCTTTCAGTAGACTTAATCTCCAGTTTTCTTGATTGTGGTTTTCACACCCATGTGGCGACTAAGGGGTGCAGGATGGTATTGACTTTGAAGCGTGGCCATAAGGATGTCACATTTTGCCTGGAGAAATTAGGCCATAGCAGCTGTTCATTGGCTTTGTCTTCACTCTCAACAAGATCCCCTTAGCTCAAACAGTATTTTAAACACTCAACCGTCTTTTGTTCTTTGACAACCTGCCAAGACACATAAGGGAAAAGTTAGTCGTTTGGTGTGACTCAACTAATGCTCCTGCATCGATCCTCCTCCCTTTTAAGGGCTAACCATAAGTAGCAAAATGATGTTGGGTATGCCTTCTCCTCCTTCTTTGCATCTTTCAATGTTGGCACAATCCAGGAAACCCAGGCCAATCTCACCCTGAATACAAGGAGGTTTCCTCCTCAGAACTCCATGGCAGTAACTTCAGAGATACACGCAGTTGATCAAGAGAATTCCTGCTTGTCAGTAGCCTTTTGACAGAAGCAAGGGGCATACTAATATGAATATACCACCTTTATTAAGTTTGGTGGTGGTTTGTGCACCATTGTGGTGGTTCAGGGCCATGTAACCCTTAGCTGGTCAGCTAGGTATTCTTGGTCTCTGATTGCCATCTACTTATTCATGCGAGTGTGCTCTTCTTACAGTTATCACCAGCTGGTCTTGACAAAACCAAAGCCTCAGAAGTGATGAGGCCCAGGATACAGGGGGGCTTTAAAAAATTCCTTCTTCAATTGATTGTATGCTCAGGGTTCTTCATGTTCTTGTAGGTGGGAGGTGCATACAGCTTTCTGTTGCCCAGGCAGGAATGCTTTCAGAAACATACAGTATTTAAAGTGACCCTTTCAGTTATTTGCTTCTGTGAGGTGATCTGGTTGTAACTGTCATGTGGTGATTTGGGAAAACCTATCCAGTTGTTGGCAGGAGGGCTGTTTTTGTCTTGTGCAGGAAAGTGCATGAGTGACGCAAAGTATAAAAATAAATAAATAAATAGATAAATAAACTGCTGCTTAGATGTAGGGCTGGCATGTTTTCCACTTGGATATGACAGAAGAAAGATTGTAAAGATGTAAGAAATATTCTCTCAGGTGTGTCTTGTCATTCTGCTCAACCCTGCTATCATTGTTCATGCACAACAGTTTAGATTCTGTAAGGTCACTGGCCTTTCAGCATCACCAGCGGCCTGTGTGCTCAGAGCACAGCTCAGTTTTTTACACAGCTACAGTATGATGCGGTGCAGTGGTGACAGTATGTATGTTTGTGTGTATTACATCTTGCATTCTCATACAGTACAGTATGTGACTTATTCTTCTCATCCATTGCAAAGCAATGCTCTGGGTATTCTCTGCCAATGAGTTCCTTAGTTGTTTTGATACCGTGTTGCCTTTCAGATGACTCCATGTTTACTGATGATAACGAGTTACCAGTTTCATTTACCTTGTCCGGACTGTGATTGTATTAGACAAAACTTTACCTACATCTTCAGCCACAGGCCACGTCCTTACAAGTATGTACATTGTTGATCTCAAGAAACCTTTCATTACTTTCCTTTTCCTTTACTTATTGTAAAGGGTAATTTTATTTTGGTAAAGGGAAGGAAGGGGTTAAAGGAGGAAGGATGGAAAGAAAGGGAAGGAAAGAATGTGCACGTGCAGGTCTGATGGGCAGTGTTGGTGAGCAGCGGACAAAGTGGCAGCGTGGGCCCGCATGGACAGCAGCTCCTGCCTCAATCTCCTTTCAGTGATGGCTGCAAACAAAGGAGAAAGTAGAGGCCTGTTAAGGCATCAGAGTTTTATATACTTCTGTAAATTCCTTAAAATGGCTGTTCTGGTAACACTTTATAGGATTGGTGACATCATAAAACATTCATCATATAGATATCATATCAAGATATCTATCAATGTTTATATTAACATATTGTAAGTATTTTTTTTTTTGCCTGACGTTTATATAGGACTCTATGTCATTTTATTTGGATAGTTTTATTTATGTTGTAACTTCAACTCTCTTTATCTTAAATGTACAAAAATGTTAAGTGATACAAAGGTAAAAGTCATGCCTTTTTGACCTTTTCAACATTGACTTTCACTGAAAACAACATAGAAAAAAGATCTACAGTATTGCATGCAGTGAATATAAATTACAAATGTAAATTATGAATACTTTATGATTGTAGATCTGAACGTCCATGAATACTTTATGAAGTGTTTTTGTAATATGCTGTTTATGTTTTCTGTACAAAATGTATTTTTGTTTTGTATTGTGGTTCAAAATATATTTATTATTTTTGGTTTTACAATAAATTTCATGTGTCTAGAAGTATTTACAATAAATGGAGAAAAGAAGATGTGACATGAAGTGTTGATTTTTAATTAAAGGCATTTTATAAAAATATCACATTAATCATATAGGAATTACTGTCTGAATTTTGTCCTTCCATTTTCACAGACTCAAAAGTAATTGGACAATTGACTGAAAGTACTATCATGGCCAGTTTGGGCTTCTTTCACTATTACTTCTGGACAAATTAAGTAGGTAAAAGGCCTGGGGATGTTTTCAAGTGCTGCGTTTGCATTTGGTAGATGTTTAAAAAACACTTCACATAATCTATCGGAGTCAAGAACACTCTCAAGTGTATCTCAAGTGTATCTCAGGTGTATCATTGTCAAAGTTTACATCAAGTAAAGCATCAATGAAGTTTTTGCTTAAAATGCACATTACTGGTAACACTCAAGAACAAAAAGCCCAGACTAGAAAGCGATCTAAACAAGCCTGCCCAGTTCTACAACAGGAATATTGAACCAGTGAAGCCAAAAGTATAGGAAGAGAGAACACGATTAAAGGAAGGGCTCATGATTTAAAAAATACCACATTATCTGTCATGGCGGAGGCAATATTATGGCATGGACATGTATGATTGCCAAAGGTGTGTTGTATTTACTGATAATGTGACTGCTGTTAAAAGTAGATGAATGCCATCTGGAGTATACAAAACTAAAGTTTTTGCTCAGATTTGCTGATAAAAAGGTTCTATAATAATAATGGATTATTACCCGAAATATGCCACAAAAGCAACCCAGGCCTTCCTAAGAGATGAAGAGATGAACTGTTTTTAAACAGCCAAACAGTTGAGTCACCTGACCTCAACCCAAAAGATTTATTTGCTTACTGTAAAGGCAGAAAGAACCATAAACCAGTAGCAGCTGATAGTAGCTGTCTGAAGGGAAGAAACTCAACATTTGGTCATGTCCATGTTTTCCAGACTTGGTTGGTTTGTCCAATTACTTTTGAGCCTTTTGAAAAAATAGAGAGAACTGTACAATAATATCTACACACTTATAGTTATAATTATTATTATTATTATCATCAGAAACCTATACATTCCCAAATCTTGAGATTACTAAGAAGAGTGGGTAAGAAAAATGTGTTCAACGTTAGGAAGGCTCAATTTTGTGTATTTTGTGTATTCATACATTTATTTTCTTTATTATTAGGTACCCGCATTTATGATGGACACCCAGTTCTCAGAATTCACACCTGATATCACGCCCATCATGCTGGCTGCACACACCAACAACTACGAGATCATCAAACTACTTGTTCAGCGCAAGGTCACTGTGCCACGGCCACACCAAATCCGTTGTGACTGCGTTGAATGTGTATCCAGCTCAGAGGTGGATAGTCTGCGACACTCACGTTCCCGGCTTAACATCTACAAGACACTGGCAAGTCCTTCACTCATTGCTTTGTCCAGCGAGGATCCTATCCTCACTGCGTTCCGTCTAGGATGGGAGCTGAAGGAGCTCAGCAAGGTGGAGAATGAATTTCGGCAGGAGTATGAGGAGCTGTCACAGCAATGCAAGCTCTTTGCTAAAGACTTACTGGATCAAGCAAGAAGTTCGCGTGAGCTAGAGACGATCCTTAACCATCGTGATGACCACAGTGAAGAGCTGGACCCTCGAGAATGCCGAGACCTCGCCAAGCTCAAGCTGGCGATCAAGTACCACCAGAAAGAGGTAACAATGGTTCAGGTCAGAAGGTATTTGGGAAATGCATTAGATGCAGAAAAGTGGAAAACCTTTGAAAGGAATATAATATCATGGTTGTAGTGATAACACTTAAAGCAATTTTTATTATCACAATTGTTACCAATCAAGGTATTGCTTTACTAGTATACACAGTGGTGTCACAATTGAGGTATATTTTACATTTAAAAACACGCATGAAAAGTAAAGGGATGGCACAATGTGTTATGAAGTGGGTTGTCGGATTTTATCCGACAATAGTAGTGAGATCTTGACCAACTCTTGCTTTTTAACTCTCATGATGGAACTAATTTCTTTATTGTGGACAATCTCTGTGCATGTTCACCTCCACTCTTATGGTTAACAGGCAAAGACATAAGGGATTTAACCTTCTCACTTGGATTGCCTTTAATTGGATTTCACCTTTTTCCCTATATAAAGGTGATGTTTATCTGAATGATTGTATGTGTATGTATGTCAGTCCAGTCCCTTTTTGTTGAGCTTGTGGAAAGATGATGTTACACAGTCTGGATGTGAGGGCCCGAATACTTCAGTACACTGCAGGAGGGTGAAGAGTGAGTGAGAGGGGTGTGTATGATCAGCCACAATGGTGATACCTTTGCTTATGCAGCGTGTGGTGAAGATGTCTTCGATAGAAGGAAAAGAGACCCCGATGATTCTCTTAGCTGTCCTCACTATCCTCTGTAGGTTCTTGCGTTCCAAGATGGCACAGTTCCCAAACCAGACAATGATGCAGCTGCTCAGGATGCTCTCAATAGTCCCTCTATAAAAAGTGGTACGGATCGGTGGTGGAAGCTGGGCCTAGATGTGGTGTGAGTAACCAAGGTAAGCCTGGGGCTCTGCCCAATATGCACCTGGGGTGTTTGTGTAAACAAGATCCAGCATGTTTTTCTCTTGCGTTGCAAAGTCTTCAAACTGACAGAATTTAGGGAACATTAGTGCTAGGTGGAATGTAAACTCTGATAATGAAAATGGTGGTGAATTCCCACAGTAAATCAAAAGGTCTACATCTAACAGTCACAAACTCCACCACCGATGAACAATAGCTAGAAATTAGCACAGATTTCTTAAACCATTCCATGTTGATATAAACACACAAGACACCGCCGCTAGTCTTACCGCACAGAGCTGCATTTCTGTCGGCGCGAAACGAGGCTAGTCTATCTATCTGAATGTAGTTTGCTGGAGTGGGATGTAGTTCAGTTTAATGTCCAGGGAGCAGACGTTGGATGTTGCCACGCTTCCGCTTCCTCGTGCACCGCTTCTGATGTCCCTTCCTCTAGGCACCGGCATCAGGCAACGCTGAGGACTGGAGGCTTGGTTCCCATAGTAAGCCAAAGTCGCATAGCTTTTCCTGCTGCTCATCCTGAATGTTGGTGGCTGGGGTACTGAATTCCAAAAGTGTCTGACGATGGTATATACGAACACCAATTGTGCCAATGTCCAGATACCATGTAAAAGAAAAGCGTTACAACACAAAATAAACAAAGTAGCACTATTTTGGATCAGGAGCGGCCGCTGCCTGCTACTGCTGCGCCACCCTCATGGATGATGTGCTAGTTTTTAGCTATTGCTCATTGTTGGTGGAGTTTGTGACTGTAAGATGCAGACCTTTTTATTAACCGTGTGAATTCATTGCTGTTTTTGCCACCTAGCACTAATGCTAAGGGAGTGCTCTGTGAACTGTATAGCAAGTTTAGTGAACTAAGTCATTGCTTCCTAAATTCCATCAGTATGTGTGGACGAGAGGGGAATCTCATTTCATTCCTGGATCTCATTTACACAAACATCCCAGGCGCATATTGGCCAAGATTCTGCGAGGGGCAAGGTTGTCATAAGAAGAGCAAGGGCCAAACTTTCCCAGACATCAGAGAGGTGAAGCTCACGCACGCACGCACGCACGCACGCACGCACGCACACACACACACACACACACACACACACACACACACACACACACACCGAGAATCCACAACCACTTTAAAGACAGCGCATATGACAGGGCATACAAGCCATCACCAACTACAGGACATCACTCATGACAGTGATGACTCCCTTCCAGATATGCTGAACAGCTTCTACATGAAAATAGGGAAAAGCACTCCTTTTTCAAACTACCAGGTGTGAAAAAGGGAAAATGTCTCCACCACACTCCATCTGGCCCTCACACACCTAGACAACAAGGACACCGACATTGAAATGCTATTCATAGACGTCATCTCAGCATTCAATACTATTATCCCCCAACATCTGATCCTGAAGCTGAGGCTGTTGGGCTGAAACATCTCACGCTATAACTGGATCCTGGACTTTCTGACCGAAAGGCCTTATTCAGTGTGGATTGAGAACAGCACCTCCAGCACCACCACTGAGCACTGCCCCTCCCCCCACCCCAAACGATGTGTACTCAATCCACCGTTGTTGAAATTCTTTCTTTGGGTGTTTTTCACAGTCAGTAGACGAGTCTCTTTAGTGTCCTGCGTTTTTAGAACTGTGACCTTAAATGCCTACTTTCTGTAAGCTGTTAAGGTCTTAACGACCATTCCACAGGTGCATGTTAATTAATTGATTATGGTTAATTGAACATGCATGGAAAACATTGTTTAAACCCTTTACAGTGAAGATCTGTAAAGTTATTTGGATTTTTACCACATAACTGTTGAAATACACAGTCCTGAAAAAGGGACATTTCTTTTTTTGCTGAGTTTAAATATATATTTGTTGTAGACAATTACATCGTCAAGTTTACTGATGACACAACCGCAGTGGGTCTTATCAGCAAGAACGACAAGACAGCATACAAAGAGGAAGTGCAGAGGCTAACAGACTAGTGTAAAGACAACAACCTGTCTCTGAATTCTGATAAAACCAAAGAGATGGTTGTTGACTTCAGTAGGACAAGCAGCGACCACTCACTGCTGAACATCAGCATCTACTTTGTGGACATCGTCAAGACGATCGTTTGACGTCCACCTGGAGGAGAATTTTGCCTGGTCCTTTGCTCTTTGAACACCAGCTCTTTGAACAAGAAAGCCCAGCAGTGTCTTTTCTTCCTGAGAAGGCTGAGGAAGGCGCAGCTTCCATCACCCATTCTAATGACCATCTATGGAGGAACTATCGAGAGCATATCGAAAGCTGCAATAAGTCTCAGACCGTAAGACTGGATAGTGAGGACAGCAGAAAAGATCACCAAAGTCTCTTATCACAGACATCTACAACACACACTGCATCTGCAAAGCCATCAGCATTTTGATAGACACACCCTTCACTCTCACTTTTCACCCTCCTGCCATCTGAAAAAAATGTACCGTAGCATTCGGGTTCTCACATCCAGACTGTGTCATAGCTTCTTTCCACCCGTCTCCTCAATAAAAAAGGACTGCATTAATAAACACACACACACACACACACACACACACTCAGATAAACACAATCACCTCAACAGGACTGGACTGACAAATACACACTTTTATACACATACTTTATGTATTAGCCAATGCACCTGCCGTGTTTCAATCATTTGATAAAACAAACTCAGAGACTTTCTCGATGTCTTTGTCTACTTGGACAATATCTTAATCTTTTCTCATTTTCTAGAGGAACATAACCTGTATGTCTGCCAGGTTCTGAGACTTCTAGAGAATCTGCTCTAGGTTAAGGCTGAAAAGTGCAAATTACACCACAACACAGTCTGCTTCCTTAAATTTCTCAGATACAGCAAATATTCAGATGGACCAAGAAAACCTAAAAGCTGTGACTGGACTGTTTCTTGTCTGGACAGATAACAAAAACTTAAGTCTGTGCTTAAATTCACATAAAGCCGGGCCTCCGAGTGGCACAGTGGTAAAGCGCTCGTCCTATCATCCGGAGATCGCTGGTTCGAACCCCGGGTGATGCTGTTTTCACAGCCGGAGGCGCGGAGAGAGCTTATTGGCCAAGCTATCTCAGGGGGGAGGGATGAGAGGTACTTGCGCTCCCACATTAATCACGGCTCTACAGCCAATCAGGAGCGTGTGTGTGCTCGCGCACGCGGAAGGAGCGGCTAGCGCTTTCCTCCGAGTGTGTTACGCCGCCCCTAATGGTGCGTGAGCAAGCAGTTCGAAAAGATTCGGTCGGCTGAAGTCACGCGGTTCGGAGGAAACACGTGATAGTCTTCGCCCTCCCGACTGAGTGGTAGTGGTAGCCTTAATGTGGGAGCGCCCCCTAGCGACGGGGAGGAATTGGCTACGACTAAAAAAAAAAATTCACATAAAACCAGGTGGAAAATTAGTTTTCATTTCATTTATTTTTCAAATTCTATCTTTCCTACTACCTACTTTCCTACTGGGTCTAAGAATGCAAAACCAGAGTGCTCACCCCAAAATTTTCCTTGGCCACAGGCCATGCCCCTGATTCAACCTTCGTGCCACCACAATGCTTGCATTAGAGAAGCCTTGCTTGTCAAACAAGCATTAGATCAAGATCCCGGTCCATCTAAAACTCCACTGAGTAGGCGCTTTGTTTCACTCATGATTCGGTCACCCTATTATAATAGTCTGCCATCCGTCATCCAAAAAAGTCATAAGGAAGGACATTTGCCTTTTTGTTAGTACCTGTGGCACCTTCTCCCAGAACATAATTCCAGCAATCTAGCTTGATGAGAGAGCCAACCAAGACCTCAGAACAGCTATTTGGTGCATTATCTCTCAAGATCCACATTTCTTTAGTCAAATATTACCCTGGATCAAATGCACTCACAACTCCTTGCCTACTCCTTCCACAGGCCTCTCACTTTTCCAGTGCTGTCTGGGCTACCAGTCTTGAGTAAAATTTTACCATTATACCTCCACCATCAAACAACTGGTAGATCAGCACCATTTGGCAACACCAGCCTACCTCGAAGGGGGAAAGAGTCAAGCTTAGAGGGTTAAACCAAGGCGTTCACATCAACTCCTGATAACCCTCTAATAACCCCTTTTAGAAAAATAATTTCAATTATTTCAATATTATTTCAAGTTAGGTTGTTACTACTTTTAAAAACAAATGACTATAAAGACTGAAATGTGTTTTTTTCTGTTCCCACCTGAGGTTATTTTATTTATTTATAGATAGTTGGTGAGGATCACACCGTTGCTATTTAGTCCCTGATGAATAAAAACTTAGATTTGATGGAGAGTGTACATAGTTTTTTTCCCCCATGACTAAATATTAACTGTAGTAAAACTACATTCATTGTAAATTTGGTATTCTTTTTTAGGATGTCATGAACAAAAACAAACTAAATGCAAACAGTAGCGGACGGACAAGAAAATAAAGCAAATCTTTATTGCATATTTATGGTTTAACGTCAAATTGACCTACTCACTGCTGTGCAAGTTATTTCTTTAACATTCTTTTTCTGAGTTTTATGTAATAACATGTTCTATCTTTTTCTGATATAGTTTGTGGCTCAGCCAAACTGCCAGCAGCTACTAGCCACGCTGTGGTATGATGGCTTCCCTGGATGGCGACGACGTCACTGGGTGGTGAAGTTGATCACATGTTTCACAATTGGCCTACTTTTTCCTGTGTTTTCCATCATCTACCTACTGGCACCAAAGAGCACACTTGGTCTTTTCATCAAGAAACCCTTCATAAAATTCATTTGTCATACTGCCTCATACTTGACCTTCCTCTTCCTCCTGCTCTTGGCCTCACAGCACATTGTGCAAACTGACTTGCATGTTCAGGGTCCACCTCCAACCATCGTGGAATGGATGATCTTACCCTGGGTTCTGGGTAAGGATGCCTGTCGATTTTTATAATGGATCTCTCCATAGTGGTATATTGAAAGTAATTCAGGCATGTCTGTCTGTCTGCCTGTTTATCTGATCAACATCTCAGAACCAAATCTAATTGGCCTGTGCAAATATCTGAATGCAATACCCCTTGATGAAGTCAATGGGTATTGCATTCAGATATTGCAAGCTCAAACATCTTAATAGAAAACCTACTAATACTGTAGATGTAGGAACTCTTAAATAAAGAGAATTCAAATGAATATTACTGTAATATTATAATAGGGTATAAATTCCCCTATGATGAAACAGAAATCACATAAATCTAAACAAATCCTTTAATAGAGTTAGACATTTTATAACTATAATATAAATTTATAAAATTAATGTTTCTGAATAACATGTCACAGCTACTTGTCCTTTTTGCTGAAGGCTTTATTTGGGCTGAGATCAAAGAAATGTGGGATGGAGGCTTTAATGAATATGTTCATGATTGGTGGAACCTGATGGACTTTGCTATGAACTCTCTCTACCTAGCCACCATATCTCTCAAGATGGTGGCCTACTTTAAGGTAATCTCATCAGATCTTAAATATGAAATTTGATCTAAAATGATCAGAGATACTAAGGTGGACAAAGGTTTGTGACTACCTGACCTTTACACCCATACTGTTGGTAAAAAGATTGAGGCATACAATTGAATAGGATCTATGTGTGCTTTACCATTACAATTTCTCTTTACTAAAATTAAGAGGCCCAAATCTTGATCTCATTAATGCTTTTGTGGTTGAATAGGTTAATCCCTATAGCCAGGTTCTACTTGTACTTTTCTAAAGAGTGGAGGTTATTAGACAGGGACTAAATCTGTAATGGGATTTTTAAGAACCATATACAGTACGCCTCAATCTATGTATCTTTATGAATAGAGAGTCAGTTGTTCACAAATTTTTACCAAATTTAATGTGCATAACGTACCTGTAGTAGTTTATTTAATGCATTGAAGTTATAAATGCAAAATCTAACATGCCCTATTACTTTTTAATTGTTAATTTTTTTCTGTTTTGGGGTTTTATGACAGTACAACAGCTCCCGTCCTCGTGAAGAGTGGGAGATGTGGCACCCAACTCTAATTGCAGAAGCGTTGTTTGCCATTGCCAATATCTTCAGCTCGCTTCGGCTCATCTCACTTTTCACAGCCAATTCTCACCTGGGCCCATTGCAGATCTCACTGGGCAGAATGTTGCTTGATATCCTCAAGTTCCTCTTCATTTATTGCCTGGTGCTTTTGGCTTTTGCCAATGGTCTTAACCAGCTCTATTTCTACTATGAAACTGAAGCAGCCGAAGAGCCAAACCACTGCAAAGGCATCCGCTGTGAGAAGCAGAACAATGCCTTCTCCACGTGAGTGAGGAAAGAACCTTGGACATCATTAATCATACTCTATATTAAAAGAATCGCATTCTCTCACATTAATCTGCACAAGACATTAATCTGTATTTGAAATACTATGTGAATATTAAAGAAAAACATGGAAATTGTAATTCAAATTCCAGACTAAAACAAAACATGAACCTTGTGCTCACACTAAAAAGATAATGTTATCTTTGCCTTTTGATAAAGTGAGCTAAGTAAGAGTTTCCAAGATCCCCGAAAAAACGCTGTATCCTTATTAAACTGAACACCACTGTAGAGTTGTGTTCAGAAACTTACATATATTAATTGTAAACATGAATAGTATGGCAATATTAGACCTGCAGTTAATTTTTATTTTTCTAGGCTTTGAATGATTGTACATACATATTTAATAGGAGAAACATAGAAAATAATAGAAAATTTCAAGCACACGTTTTAATTATTTTTGGGGGTTTTCCAATGCAATACACAGTCACAAAAATATAATAATAATATAAACGTATAATTACATTGAAAGACGCTGTCATCTAAAAGAACATTAACCTCATTATATATTTGAGCAGTTTTGTAGGTTTGAGGGCCTTGCACAGGAGCCCAGCAGGTGGTGCTGGGGCCTGAATCTATGACAGTCTAATCAGTAGTCCATCATCTTAACCAATGAGCTAAACATGCAACAGATCATTTTTGCAGTAGGTATTACTAGGAATTAAACCAAGGATCTCCTGCTCATAAGACATGTGCTTTTTAACCAAATATCAAGAATCAAGCATTACTAAACCGAAAGCAGAGATTATTAAAGCATGCATTTAATTTCATGCCATTCTCCCTATTCTCCCATATAAATAACTTTTGAAAAGACTAATAGTCTTTTCATATTTTTAAATGTAATGTGAAAATGTAATATCACTCTGGTTTTTAAAGAACTAATAGTACAGAAATACTTGGCTTATTGAAATGCAATTTTGTATAATAGATGTCTAGTGCTTTGCAGCATTTCAAAGTAAAAACCACGTGAACAACCCCTTAAGGATCACTGCTGTTTTTTTTTTTTTTTAAGAATTTACCTAAATTTAAGGGCTTCTTATTCAGAGGAAGCAGTTATTTTCTTTCTTACTTGATTTCTCAGTTACTTTATTTCAGGTAGTTGAAGTATTTTTTTTAAAATAACAAAGTAAGCATTAAGTTTAGTGTTTATTTGACTAAAGTACAACTGCTAATCTACAAGAAAAATGTAGGTGATTAAATATATTTTAGAGTATTTTTATGTTTAATCTCATTAAGCAAAAACACCCAACCTAAGTGAACTTAAAGTATTTGTTATACGACAAACCAATGTAATTCTATAATATTTGGCGCCATGTGGTGGTCCTTTTTTATTCAAGTGGTCCAAAAACTTTTCCAAACAGATTTCCAAAAACTATTTTGTTAGAGTATAAAAAAACAAACAAAAAAACAACCTCTTTGGTTTTTTTTGCAGCTTTGTATTTATGCAGCTGAATGCAAAGTGCTCACTCCATTCACTTTTCATTTTCTTTGCCAAATACCTGGCTGTATATATCAATGCTTTTATTGTAGTGCAACTGAAAGTCAGCAATGAACTAAGAGTTTTCTGATGTTTCAATAAATATAAAATTTTTTGTGTTAGAAAAAAAATGTCATTATGTTATCAGTCATGTCTACGGAATAGCTACTGATATTGTACCATCTTTCAACCTCTCTTTCTTTTTAAAATCCACTCATTTGGTATTGTAACACCCGTAACACCTACTCCTTTGGTATTGTAAAAACAGAATGCTTAAAATTCAAAGAGGGTGTGTGTGTGTGTGTGTGTGTGTCTGTCTGTAGTCTTCTAATTCTATCCTCTCCCTTTAGGTTTTTTGAGACACTTCAGTCACTCTTCTGGTCTGTGTTTGGTCTGCTCAGCCTGTATGTAACCAATGTCAAAGCTCGGCATGAGTTCACTGAATTTGTGGGTGCCACAATGTTCGGCACTTACAACGTCATCTCTCTGGTGGTGCTGCTTAACATGCTCATAGCTATGATGAACAATTCCTACCAACTCATTGCCGTAAGTACTGCTTGAGAATGTGGCAGTTAACAAGGAACTAACGCAATTGTTTTGTCTCATACAATTTATTAATTAAATAATAAAAAATTTTAATTTTCACACAGCCTGGTTGTGAAGGAAATCGTATGTGCAATTTAAAAAACCTGATACTAATCCAGATCCATAAGCTAGTGTTATCACATTTTTTTCCTAATGTACATACTGGTAAGAAATGTAAAATTAAAACATTACAAGCACTTCCACACAGACTTATTGCATGATATACAAACCGGATTCCAAAAAAGTTGGGACACTAAACAAATTGTGAATAAAAACTGAATGCAATGATGTGGAGATGGCAAATGTCAATATTTTATTCAGAATAGAACATAAATCACGGAACAAAAGTTTAAACTGAGAAAATGTATCATTTTAAGGGAAAAATATCAACGAATCCCAAAAAAGTTGGGACAAGGCCATTTTCACCACTGTGTGGCATCTCCCCTTCTTCTTACAACACTCAACAGACGTCTGGGGACCGAGGAGACCAGTTTCTCAAGTTTAGAAATAGGAATGCTCTCCCATTCTTGTCTAATACAGGCCTCTAACTGTTCAAGCGTCTTGGGCCTTCTTTGTCACACCTTCCTCTTTATGATCAGAGGTGTCAAGTAACGAAGTACAAATACTTCGTTACCTTACTTAAGTAGAAATTTTGGGTATCTATACTTTACTGGAGTAATTATTTTTCAGCCGACTTTTTACTTCTACTCCTTACATTTTTAAGCAATTATCTTTACTTTCTACTCCTTACTTTTTAAAAATAGCCTCGTTACTCTATTTTTATGGTCAGAACGCGCAACCCCTCCGGTCGCATGATAAGAGCGCGCACAACGCCCAGCCCCCCCCGTCACATGATCAGAACGCGCACAACGCCACCAACCCCCCCCCCGTTGCATGATCAGAAAGCGAGACCTTAATGCTTTTGTCGCCCCTCACGGGACTTTTACTTTTATACTTTAATTAATTAATTCATTTTCTATACCGCTTAATCCTGTATTTAGGGTCGCGGGGGACCTGGAGCCTATCCCAGGAGACTTCGGGCACTAGGCGGGGTACACCCTGGACAGAGTGCCAATCCATCGCAGGGCACACACACACACTCACACACCCAATCACACACTACGGGCAATTTATGAAGGCCAATTAGCCTAACCTGCATATCTTTGGACTGTGGGAGGAAACCGGAGTACCCGGAGGAAACCCACCAAGCACGGGGAGAACATGCAAACTCCATGCACACAGAGACGGGATTCGAGCCTGGCCGGGGAATCGAACCCAGACCCTGGAGGTGCAAGGCGACAGTGCTAACCACTACACCACCCTTTTATACTTTAAGTAGTTTTGAAACCAGTACTTTTAAACTTTTACTTAAGTAAAAAGCTTGGGTTGATACTGCAACTTTTAAAGAAGTATTTTTGAACCCTAGTATCTACACTTCTACTCAAGTAATGAATGTGAATACTTTTGACACCACTGTTTATGATGCGCCAAATGTTCTCTATAGGGGAAAGATCTGGACTGCAGACTGGCCATTTCAGTACCCGGATCCTTCTCCTACGCAGCCATGATGTTGTGATTGATGCAGAATGTGGTCTGGCATTATCTTGTTGAAAAATGCAGGGTCTTCCCTGAAAGAGATGACGTCTGGATGGGAGCATATGTTGCTCTAGAAGCTGAATATATTTTTCTGCATTGATGGTGCCTTTCCAGACATGCAAGCTGCCCATGCCACACGCACTCATGCAACCCCATACCATCAGAGATGCAGGCTTCTGAACTGAGCGTTGATAACAACTTGGGTTGTCCTTGTCCTCTTTGGTCCGGATGACATGGCGTCCAACATTTCCAACAAGAACTTCGAATCGTGACTCGTCTGACCACAGAACAGTCTTCCATTTTGCCACACTATATTTTAAATGATCCCTGGCCCAATGAAAACGCCTGTGCTTGTGGATCTTGCTTAGAAATGGCTTCTTCTTTGCACTGTAGAGTTTCAGCTGGCAACGGCGGATGGCACGGTGGATTGTGTTCACTAACAATGGTTTCTGGAAGTATTCCTGAGCCCATTCTGTGATTTCCTTTACAGTAGCATTCCTGTTTGTGGTGCAGTGTCGTTTAAGGGCCCGGAGATCACGGGCATCCAGTATGGTTTTACGCCCTTGACCCTTACACACAGAGATTGTTCCAGATTCTCTGAATCTTCGGATGATATTATTCACAGTTGATGATGATAACTGCAAAGTCTTTGCAATTTGTCGCTGGGTAACACCTTTCTGATATTGCTCCACTATCTTTCTGCGCAACATTGTGGGAATTGGTGATCCTCTACCCATCTTGGCTTCTGAGAGACACTGCCACTCTGAGAAGCTCTTTTTATACCCAATCATGTTGCCAAATCACCTAATTACTGTTAATTGGTCTTCCAGCTCTTCGCTATGCTCAAATTTACTTTTTCCAGCCTCTTATTGCTACTTGTCCCAACTTTTTTGGGATTTGTTGACACCGTGAAATTTGGAATTCAACATATTTTTCCTTTAGAATGATACACTTTCTCAAATTAAACTTTTGATCTGTCATCTATGTTCTATTCTGAATAAAATATTGACATTTGCCATCTCCACATCATTGCATTCAGTTTTTATACACAATTTGTTTAGTGTCCCAACTTTTTTGGAATATGGTTTGTACTAAAGCAGTAGACATTCTACCAAGCACTTTGATTTACAACATATCTACAGTAAGTAGCCTTCACTGAGCTTGATTTTAAGTTGAAGTTTGTAAGAGGAAACTTCATTGAATCTAAAAGAGGGTTTTTTATTGAGGCATGGATGTTAGCGTCCATTTACATTTATAGCATTTGGCACACTTATTCAGAGCAACACTGTACATTGAAATTCTCATTAACTGGGACCTTCTGAACCGCAGTCGAACATCTTTTTTTGTTTCTTTTGGGTTTTCTTAATCTCTGAGCTACCCCTGAACCAATTTACACCTGCATATAGATCTATGGAAAAGGCATCAGTAAACAGGATTGTTAAACTACACAGGAAATGTATGTACTGTTTATGGATTAGTTCTTCCTTGCCTGGGAGGTTTTCCATTCCATAGTTGCCTCTGCAATGGGCGGCACCATAAAGCACGGACACGAGGCGAAGTCTTACGAGGAAAAAGGATAATTAAGGGAAGGAAAGGTTGTGCACGTGCAGTTCCGGGGGCAGTACTACGCTGGCATGCGGGCATACAGCTGGCTTATGGCTTAACGCGGAGGCAGCGCTCCTGCAGCTCCCTCATGACGGCGTTTCTCCTGCTGTCGATGGCCAGCCTGGCCCCTCCCGGCTCTCCGTGGGTGCGGCCTCAGGATGGCCGGCTCCGTCCATTTGCATACCTGCATACGTGAGCGAGTAGCGATAGTAGATTTAGGCGCATGCTGTGACAACATTCAATGTAGTTTCTTTGAACTAGTCTTTAATGAGGCAGAATGATTGTACAACTATCAATGCATTTCTTCGATTAATATAACAAATACTCAATAATTAGAAGCACATGGTTTAATTTATTAACTACATTTTATGGGTGTTCTGTAAACTGCAGGTTCAAGATTAATTCAAGTAATTGTATATACAGTAAGCACAAGTTTTTGGGAAGTGTAGTCACTTTGCCCAGGTTGGGAAGAATACCCAAACTGTCAACCTCAGATGAGAGTTTATGTGGATAGTCAGGAGCAAACCAGGAACCACCAAGGCACCAAAGCTTAAAGTCAAGTGAGATTTACATCTCTATGGACTGAAAGGCTGCTATCCATGAAATAACCCCTGCACCAAAATAGACACCTTCAAGATTGACTAAAAGAAACTCAATAACACTGGTTTGTAATCATTCTGTTGTAGGCTACACACACTACCATGTGAACTTTGTGAAATTATGTCCAATGTTATGTAATCTACATACATAGCAACATAGGTTTACAAACATAAGTGTTATACTGACATATTTTATAACATGAATGATATCATATTAGATGATAACCGAATAGTATTATCTTTTGCCTATTTCTTTTCTTCTTTGCTCTTTTTTGAAATGGCGGATTACATGGCTTTGACCTTTTCTAAACCATGTTTTTATTTTTCAATTCAATTCAATTCAATTTTATTTATATAGCGCTTTTAACAATGGTCATTGTCTCAAAGCAGCTTCACAAAAATGAAATGAAATTTAACAAAAAAAAAAAAAAAAAAAAAAACTATATATAGAATAATTATATATAAAATAATAAATAAATATATAAAATTATAATAGAAAATAGATAAATAAAAACAAATAATAATAATAATAATTATAGAAAAGAAAATAATTGGAAGTGTGGATGTGTGAGAAAAATGTGCAGATAATAATAATGAGACGAATGAATGAAATGTCTCTGATGAGCAAGCCAAGGGTGACGGCGACGGTGGCAAGGAAACACTCCCTGAGATGGCATTAGGAAGAAACCTTGAGAGGAACCAGACTCAACAGGGAACCCATCCTTTGGCAAGTCCTAGTACATCACCCATCCCCAACACTGTTAAGTAACAGTCAACCAACTGTATGTTTGGACGAGTTAGTCATTCAACAAAAACCACTAAACCAAAAGTTGAATATGGTGGTGGCAGCATCGGGTTGTTTTGCGGTCACTGTTGGCCTGTTTATTTATTGGAGTAAGCTACGCATTGCCGCACTTTTGTTTCTGTTTCTTTCACACACACTATCCATACTGCATGGTAAAGTATTGTGTTGACTGGCATCGTAGAGCGATGCCCAATACTGTGCCCACCTTGAGGAAAAAAGGAGGTGATGACCATTATTATTTTTTCTTCATTTGTCATTAATGCATCTTAAATGTATGCCAGGTTTTTAGCTTAAAAAATATATATTTAGCATCTCAGCTAAGTTACGGTGATATTGCAATTGAAGTGCAGGACTGTTTTTAATTAGTGTGCTATGTTTGATGTGAAACATTTCTTTGCTTGCTTGCTAGTAGTGGACAGATGAAGGAGTACAGTCTTTGTTCCTTTTATTAAATTTGTTAAACTTAAGAGACTGTCGTGGGTAAGATTCCCCAAACACTAAGTTTATTGCAGTTTCTGAAATAAAAGGTCATGTTATTGGATTTATTAAAGCCAATGATCACCTGTATGATGGGGTCAGTGTTCTCTTCATTCATAAAGAAAAGAAGAATAGTTTTTGTTTTCAAGTAACCTCTCATTTTGGTCATTTGCTGAATCTGCTGCATTACTATTTTTCACCTGGGTTATTTGAGGTGCAGTTTGAATTGTTGAAGGGTTTAGTAGGTTGTGTTTTGGGGTATTCTTTGAATGCATGATCTTTTAACCCTTTTGTTCATATATTCCTTGGACTATAATGAGAGCTGTAGTGATATTTCTTTACCCTACAGGAGTACATGCAAGGTTATCTTAAACTGTGAGAAGTGTCCTATTTTATTTAAATTTTTTTACATTTCTCACACTTCTTACATTTTTAGCTGGAGCAAAATCCAAAAAATGTTTTGCTACCTTATTTTTATCAGTTACTGCTATCTAGCTTCTATATTTCCTGTGCTACTGAAAGGCTCTTTTGGTGGAATTCTTCCATTTTACTCAGTGGATGAGTTGATGTGAATCAATCAAAACCACGAATTTTACTATGCCAACTTAGACTAGTTTATTTGTTTCACTGGTTTTGATAAATGCCGTATGATTTACTGATGATTGGATCTTTAAGTGACCAAACGTTTTAAGAATGACACAAATAGTAATTTTCACAAAATCTGCTGCTTCAGTGTTTTCATGACCATCAGTCCTGTGTCATGACAACAGTAAAGCATTCTGAGACCATTCAAGTGTGGCGTTGCTTCTCAGCCAAGAGAGTGGGCTCACTCACAATTTTGCCCAAGAACATAGTCATGAATTAAGAATGGTACAAAAACATTCTCCCAACCACCCAAGAACAGTTTGGTGACCAACAACGGCTTTTCCAGCATGATGCTGCATCTTGCTGTAAGGGGAAATTGATAACTAAGTGGCTCGGCAAACAAAATATTTTGGGTCCATGGCCAGGAAACTCCCCAGACCGTAATCCCATTGAGAACATGTGGTCAATCCTCAAAACAAACCAAATCCCCCAAATTCTGACAAACTCCAAGCATTGATTATGCAAGAATGGGTTGCCATCAGACAGGATGTACTGTAGCTCAGAAGTTGATTGACAGAATGATAGGGCGAATTGCAGAAGTCTTGAAAAAGCATGGTCAACAGTGCAAATATAGACTATTTACATAAATGTAGTGTAATAGTCAATGAACGCCTTTGACACTTACAGTATGAAATACTTGTAACTATACCATAATAACATCTGACAAAAAGATCTAAAAATGGCTATACTGTACTGTATATGAATTTCAACTGGAGTGTGCATTTTTCTTTCTCGCATGAAAAAGCCAGAGCATTTATTTTAAAAACACTGTGCGTGCAAATTAGTCTCATACATAAGTTTAAAAAACAAAAAAACTTTTTTTTTTGAGTTTTAAGATTTTGGAGGTGGAGGAAAGTGGCTGATGCCTCCAGCATAGACACTCAGACAACACCAGTGCTGACTTTGTCGCAAGATGTAACAACTTTTGATACCCCTTTATGGACTTTTATTCCTCAAAGCAATTAGTGATAAATTCCTTCCAAAAATTTACTGGATTTAACTACTTTCTATAGAAGAGTGTGACACACTATGACATGACTGCTTGTGAGGGCACAGCTTACATACAGTATATTACAAAACCTTTTACTGTAAAAGGCCTGGCCATTATTAAAGTACAACAGTGGTTCCGTTGCAGATTTATTTTAGATTGTTTTGCCGGAGGCTTGCTGTTGCTCAAGGAATGCCCAAGTCTAAAATGCATGGCTTAGTGCAGGCATTGGGTTTTGTAACAAGCATTTTGCTTTGCATCTAGAGAGCTATTTTAATTCAATCTAGTTCAATTCAGTTTTATTTAAAATAGTGCATTTTAAAATTGCACAAAACAAAGAAAAAATTCATAAAAATAGTGATTTAAAAATCACAAAACAGATTTTCAAAAATATAATAATTGAAATGAAAACTATTAATATCAAATTTAAATAAAAAAAGTGCAAATTTATCATGAATAAGCTTGGCAAGGAAAACAAGACTTAAAAGGAAACCGATTTCATCTGGGTGAACCTGCTAGTAAAATTACAAGTATTTTTTTGTTTATTAATGTATACTAGACTTCTATATACACACATACTACTCTTAACACTGGTTCCCTTTCTTCATTCAGGATCACGCTGATATTGAGTGGAAGTTTGCCCGCACCAAGCTGTGGATGAGCTACTTTGATGAAGGAGGGACACTTCCGCCACCATTCAATATCATTCCCAGTCCCAAGTCGACATGGTACCTGTGTGTATGGCTGCACAGCCATTTCTGTGGTGAAGAACAGCCTACTCCTGAGGAGCAGAACAAACACGACAACCTCAAAGAGTTCACGGTATGCTTTCATAGGTTATGTAATCATTAATGTTCCTAGGTCAAAACCAAGACAGAACTAATTTGTTGTTATTCAATTCAGTTTTATTTGTATAGCGCTTTTAACAATTGACATTGTCTCAAAACAGCTTTACACAATCAAAAGAATTATTTAAGTTTGTCACTACTGAGATGGGGCTGTGACCTATAGGGGTAGTGCAGGGTTAGATGGACTGGGTAAAGATGATAAAGTTGGAAAAGTGGAGAAGGAAAAATATGGAAGTATAAAATTCCTAAAAGCAAAATAGCAGGTTGAATTACATGAACAGAAAAAGACGTGTTGAAATAAAAATGTTTGAATTTTTCTGCATTGCAATTTGATCTGAATTGAAAAAAAAAATCCTTAGAGCATAGGGCTGGGCGATATGGCTGAAAACTGTATCACGATATCAGTGTTTCAGATCAGTCGATATCGATAATTATAGATATTTTTTATGACCCATTTAAAATAAGGACCAGTAGAAGAATATATTATATTTAAAAACATTTTTATTTTAAACTTAACCTTCCTATGATCAAAGTCCCATCAGTCATTAAGACAGAAATGTCAACAACCATGGGAAAATATTTAAAATGTAAACATAAGTCACAATGAACACTTAACAATTATCGCTTAACATTTAAGGTGCAAAATTAAAAGAAAATGTAAGAAATGCTTTACAAATAAGTGTTAATAAAATAGTGAAATGCGTTTATTATATCAGATGCCTTTAGAGAAAACTACAACAAAAATATATTGTTGTAATATATTTGAGTTTGATGTGAATTCACTGGCGGGCCACCAGGGGGCAATACCGCGCTGTATACTATATGTGTCGTGTGCACTGAATGCAGTAAAAGAAGAATACCGTTTCTTTTCCTCTGGTTGTCTCACACAAAAAACAAGTAATATTATAGATGTTAGTTGTGCATATTGATGCAAACATAATTGTCATACCAAAGAATAAACTACCCGCCAATGTGGTTAGTGAGACTAAAGTTATTACCCGCCACAGCCGAATTTTACCCGCATTTGGCGGGTGGGCGGGTGCAAATGTTAACGCCATCTTGTTTCCTTTTATGCTTCCTGAATCACGACCGTACTACTTCCGGGTCCTAGAGCCGGTCGCGGAGCGAGTGCGCATGACAGCAACCAAACTAGCTTCGCGACCAGCGTTTGTTTCCTACAGAGAATAAAAAATATCGAACGTTCTATCGAACAAATTTTTTTATTGATATCGATCACGTGTCTATCGCGAAACATATCGTTATCGTTTTACAATGTTTGAAATTTTTGCCACTGCAATTTATGGTTGTATATTTCAAGTGCAAATGTAATTCAAGCATTCAAGTTAATAAATATTCAAGTTAATAAATTGCTGTTCAAAAATATTTTCAGGTGTTAAAAATACAATCTTCATTATTTTTCAATCTTACAAATTCAAGTCGACAAAATTCAGGTAATAAAATTCAAGTCACTAAAATGCAGGTCCTCACATCCGGGATATCACAGGAAGAGCAGTGGAGTGCCGCGTGCTGCTGTCCGCGCTGCAGTGTACTTTAAAGTGTGCTTCCTGCTCCCTGTGCAGTCTACTTCTCAGAAACTACTTACCGATCGGAACACAGCACTCTTAACTAACAGGCTGGGTTGCCAGTTGCACAATAAACGGTTAAAATTATCCCCCTTCAGTAAACGCTATATTCAAAGCAAAGCCGGTGTTCTGTCGATTTTTGCTGCCTTGTCGAAAAAGCACTATTCAGTGCTCCTCTGTGCACTGAATAGTGCTGCACACATATGATAACCACAATATATTCAAGTATACAAAAAGATGTAAACATAGGTGTTTAAATTTGAGACACTGAACCAGTTTCAAGTTACAAGTTTTTATTTTACTCAACCTTAAGGCTCATTCATGACAATTTATGCAGAAACTCAAATGTTTCGTTCAAATTAAGCAAAGGAAAACAGTTTAAACCCACCGCCAACCGAAGTCTCAGCACCAAAGTAGTATGGACTTATGGGCGTGGAAAAAGTGTGCAAACTTGTGGGACTGCGCATGCGTAGATCCGATAGTTAGGAAAACTCGATGGGTAGCACTTTTCTATTGAACAGCGGTGTTCCGGGAAATTCAGTTTCCCTATGTTTCCCCGGTTGCGCGCGCGGATTAAAATCATAACGTCACTCGCTACCTAACGCTGAGAAGGCGAACGAGGATTTTAACGGTTTTTCTAAAGTGTTTTTACAAACTTTGTGAATTAAACAAAATATGCAAAAAACCTATGCAAAATAATCGAGTGTCTTTTCGCTTTTTTTTTGTATATTTGAAGATAATTCAGAGGTTTTAAGCCGCTGCAAAAGACTGATTTGCTGGGCAAGTACTGACATCACGACTACTTTTATTACACGTACATTAGCTGTGTGATGATAGATGTGATACTGATTTATTCTAAATATATTTAAGGTTATACTTTGTAATTTATTATAGCATGTAACTCAAGGGTAGAGAGAGTGTATACTCATGATAACCAGGATACTCTCTCTCTCTCTTTTTTTTTTTAACCCACTCAAACATCCGGTTTTATGGTGTACATATCAAACACACAGGTACAGCGATTATAGGACACCACACTCATGGTTATTCATGTCTATCTATCTATCTATCTATCTATCTATCTATCTATCTATCTCAGCATCCGCCTATGATGGGGAAACACAATATCCTGAAGTCCATGATATACTGTATGGATATCCATGATAAAACAGACATACATAATTGGCACAGCACATGTTATACTAGCACTTTTACATTAAATAATGTATCTGAATTGGTTATTTTTCTTTAATTTCACAAAGTATGGATCCTTGAAGTTTATTACAAATAGGTGAATTGATTTCCAGGTGTCTCTTAAAAAAAATTGTGTTTTTTTACAAAAAAACATCATGTCACTGTATTACCTAAGCACACATGTCTCTGAGTCAGTTTCAGACATCTCTGATACTTCCACAGCCAGTAGGAATAGGGAAACAGATTTTCCTGATGCCCAGGAAAATACGTTTCCCATACTTTAATTTAAAAGACATTGTTTTTTAAACCATTCTGATCAATATTTTATCTTTGCTACAGGCACACATCTCTGAGTCAATTTCAGACATCTAAATATATATATTTCAGACATATATATATATATATACACACACACACACAGAGAGAGTGGTGTGGAAAACTATTTGCCCCCTTCCTGATTTCTTATTCTTTTGCATGTTTGTCACACTTAAATGTTTCTGCTCATCAAAAACCGTTAACTATTAGTCAAAGATAACATAATTGAACACAAAATGCAGTTTTTAAATGAAGGTTTACGTTATTAAGGGAGAAAAAAAACTCCAAATCTACATGGCCCTGTGTGAAAAAGTGATTGCCCCCCTTGTTAAAAAATAACTTAACTGTGGTTTATCACACCTGAGTTCAATTTCTGTAGTCACCCCCAGGCCTGATTACTGCCACACCTGTTTCAATCAAGAAATCACTTAAATAGGAGCTACCTGACACAGAGAAGTAGACCAAAAGCACCTCAAAAGCTAGACATCATGCCAAGATCCAAAGAAATTCAGGAACAAATGAGAACAAAAGTAATTGAGATCTATCAGTCTGGTAAAGGTTATAAAGCCATTTCTAAAGCTTTGGGACTCCAGCGAACCACAGTGAGAGCCATTATCCACAAATGGCAAAAACATGGAACAGTGGTGAACCTTCCCAGGAGTGGCCGGCCGACCGAAATTACCCCAAGAGCGCAGAGACGACTCATCCGAGAGGCCACAAAAGACCCCAGGACAACATCTAAAGAACTGCAGGCCTCACTTGCCTCAATTAAGGTCAGTGTTCACGACTCCACCATAAGAAAGAGACTGGGCAAAAACGGCCTGCATGGCAGATTTCCAAGGCGCAAACCACTTTTAAGCAAAAAGAACATTAAGGCTCGTCTCAATTTTGCTAAAAAACATCTCAATGATTGCCAAGACTTTTGGGTAAATACCTTGTGGACTGACGAGACAAAAGTTGAACATTTTGGAAGGTGCGTGTCCCGTTACATCTGGCGTAAAAGTAACACAGCATTTCAGAAAAAGAACATCATACCAACAGTAAAATATGGTGGTGGTAGTGTGATGGTCTGGGGTTGTTTTGCTGCTTCAGGACCTGGAAGGCTTGCTGTGATAGATGGAACCATGAATTCTACTGTCTACCAAAAAATCCTGAAGGAGAATGTCCGGCCATCTGTTCGTCAACTCAAGCTGAAGCAATCTTGGGTGCTGCAGCAGGACAATGACCCAAAACACACCAGCAAATCCACCTCTGAATGGCTGAAGAAAAACAAAATGAAGACTTTGGAGTGGCCTAGTCAAAGTCCTGACCTGAATCCTATTGAGATGTTGTGGCATGACCTTAAAAAGGCGGTTCATGCTAGAAAACCCTCAAATAAAGCTGAATTACAACAATTCTGCAAAGATGAGTGGGCCAAAATTCCTCCAGAGCGCTGTAAAAGACTCGTTGCAAGTTATCGCAAACGCTTGATTGCAGTTATTGCTGCTAAGGGTGGCCCAACCAGTTATTAGGTTCAGGGGGCAATTACTTTTTCACACAGGGCCATGTAGGTTTGGATTTTTTTTTCTCCCTAAATAATAAAACCCCTCATTTAAAAACTGCATTTTGTGTTTACTTGTGTTATCTTTGACTAATAGTTAAATGTGTTTGATGATCAGAAACATTTTGTGTGACAAACATGCAAAAGAATAAGAAATCAGGAGGGGGGGGGCAAATAGTTTTTCACACCACTGTGTAATATATATATTTATTTATTAGTATGGTTGTGTGTTGGGGTGTTTGTTCAAAAGGCTTAGGTACAATGTTATCTGTAGTACAAATGTTATACAGTAGGTCAAAAAAGTATTTGGTCAGCCAATCACTTAAAAAGATGAAAATCCTACAATGTGATTTTCTGGATTTTTTTTGGACAGGTGTCTATTAAACTGATAACAGATGCCATTAATACAGGTAACGAGTGGAGGACAGAGAAGTCTCTTAAAGAAATAGTTACAGTTCTGTGAGAGACACAAATCTTGCTTGTTTGTAGGTGAACAAATACTTATTTTACAGAGGAATTTACCAATTAATTCATTAAAAATCCTACTATGTGATTTTCTGGATTTTTTTCTTCTTATTTTGTCTTTCATAGTTGAGGTATACAGTACCTACAATGCAAATTACATGGCTCTCTGATCTTTTTAAGTGGGAGAACTTGCACAATTGGTGGCTGACTAAATACTTTTTTGCCCCACTGTATACCATTTGTACTACAGATAACATTGTACCCAAGCCTTTTGAACAGACACCCACAACACACAACCATACAATATATATATATATATATATATATATATATATATATATATATATATATATATACACACTACTGTTCAAAAGTTTTAGCTCACTTTCTAACTCCATGATGGTTCCTGATTTTTATTTCTTTCTACATTGTAAAGTTTTGCTGAAGGCGTCCAAAACTGCATGAATCTCCTTTGAACAGTTGATATTGAGATGTTTCTGCTACTTCTGCTCTGTAAAGACTTCATAACGCCTCTAATCTGAGCTGCTGTTAATTGGTCATTTTTCAGGCTGATAACTCTAAATGAACTTCTCGTCTGCAGCAGAGGTAGATTTTGGTCTCGTCCTCCTGGGACGGCCTTCATGAGAGACAGTTTCATTATGGTGCTGGACGGATTTTGCAAATGCACTTGGCAATACTGTTCTTGCAGGAACTATTACAGAAATGCCGACCTCTGTGTCTTAAAATAACTAACGGTTGTTTTTCTTATGTAATTACCTAATTCCATATGTGTTATTTTATAGTTTCGAAATCCTCAGTATTGTTGTAGAATGTAGAAAATAAATCACTAAACAAAAATAAAGAAATTTGCAAGTGACCCCAAACTTTTGAACAGTAGGGTGTGTGTGTGTGTATATATATATATATATATATATATATATATATATATATATATATATATATATATACACACACACACACACACACACACACACACACACACACACACACACACACACAGGGAGTGCAGAATTATTAGGCAAGTTGTATTTTTGAGGAATAATTTTATTATTGAACAACAACCATGTTCTCAATGAACCCAAAAAACTCATTAATATCAAAGCTGAATATTTTTGGAAGTAGTTTTTAGTTTGTTTTTAGTTTGTTTTTAGTTTTAGCTATTTTAGGGGGATATTTGTGTGTGCAGGTGACTAATACTGTGCATAATTATTAGGCAACTTAACAAAAAACAAATCTATACCCATTTCAATTATTTATTTTTACCAGTGAAACCAATATAACATCTCTACATTCACAAATATACATTTCTGACATTCAAAAACAAAACAAAAACAAATCAGTGACCAATATAGCCACTTTTCTTTGCAAGGACACTCAAAAGCCTGCCATCCATGGATTCTGTCAGTGTTTTGATCTGTTCACCATCAACATTGCGTGCAGCAGCAACCACAGTCTCCCAGACACTGTTCAGAGAGGTGTACTGTTTTCCCTCCTTGTAAATCTCACATTTGATGATGGACCACAGGTTCTCAATGAGGTTCAGATCAGGTGAACAAGGAGGCCATGTCATTAGTTTTTCTTCTTTTATACCCTTTCTTGCCAGCCACGCTGTGGAGTACTTGGACGCGTGTGATGGAGCATTGTCCTGCATGAAAATCATGTTTTTCTTGAAGGATGCAGACTTCTTCCTGTACAACTGCTTGAAGAAGGTGTCTTCCAGAAACTGGCAGTAGTACTGGGAGTTGAGCTTGACTCCATCCTCAACCCGAAAAGGCCCCACAAGCTCATCTTTGATGATACCAGCCCAAACCAGTACTCCACCTCCACCTTGCTGGCGTCTGAGTCGGACTGGAGCTCTCTGCCCTTTACCAATCCAGCCACGGGCCCATCAAGACTCACTCTCATTTCATCAGTCCATAAAACCTTAGAAAAATCAGTCTTGACGTTTCAGCTTGTGTGTCTTGTTCAGTGGTGGTCATCTTTCAGCCTTTCTTACCTTGGCCATGTCTCTGAGTATTGCACACCTTGTGCTTTTGGGCACTCCAGTGATATTGCAGCTCTGAAATATGGGCAAACTGGTGGCAAGTGGCATCTTGGCAGCTGCACGCTTGACTTTTCTCAGTTCATGGGCAGTTATTTTGTGCCTTGGTTTTTCCACACGCTTCTTGCGACCCTGTTGACTATTTTGAATGAAACGCTTGATTGTTCTATGATCACGCTTCAGAAGCTTTGCAATTTTAAGAGTGCTGTATCCCTCTGCAAGATATCTCACTATTTTTGACTTTTCTGAGCCGGTCAAGTCCTTCTTTTGACCCATTTTGCCAAAGGAAAGGAAGTTGCCTAATAATTATGCACACCTGATATAGGGTGTTGATGTCATTAGACCACACCCCTTCTCATTACAGAGATGCACATCACCAAATATGCTTAATTGGTAGTAGGCTTTCGAGCCTATACAGCTTGGAGCAAGACAACATGCATAAAGAGGATGATGTGGACAAAATACTCATTTGCCTAATAATTCTGCACTCCCTGTATCTATATATATATATATATATATATATATATATATATATATATATATATATATATATACACACACACACACACTAACAATAAAATAATGTTTCAAAAGCACTGTCTTTTAAATTAACGCATGAGGAACATATTTTCCTGATCATCAGGAAAATCTGTTTCCCCTACAGTCTGTGGAAGTATCATGGATGTCTGAAACTGACTCAGAGACATGTGTGCTTAGGTAATACAGTGAGATGATGTTTTTTTAAAAACACTACTTTTAACAAAATCAATTCACCTACAGTAGTTAACATTTGTAATAAACTTCAAGGTTCCATACTTTGTGAAATTAAAGAAAAATAACCAATTCAGATACATTATTTAATGTAAAAGTGATAGTATTATATGTGCTGTGCCAATTATGTATGTCTGTTTTATCATGGATATCCATACAGTATATCATGGATTTCAGGATATCATGTTTCCCCATCATATGCGGGTGATTAGATAGATACTGTAGCATACGGACAGCAACACGCGGCACTCCACTGCTCTTCCTGTGATATCCCGGATGTGAAAAACCAACATTTTAGCGACCTGAATTTTGTTGACCTCAATTTGTAAGATTGAAAAATAATGAAGATAGTATTTTTAACACCTGAAAATATTTTTGAACAGCAATTTATTAACTTGAATATTTTTGCATTGAATTTAAATGCTTGAATTACATTTTCACTTGAAATATACAACGACAATAAATTGCAGTGGCAAAAATTTCAAACAGAAATTTTTCTGCATTGAAATTTGATCTGAATTGAAAAAAATCCTTTGAGCATTTACAAACATTTTTATTTCAACACGTTTTTTTTTTTCAGTTCATGTAATTCAACCCGCTATTTTGCTTTCAGGAATTTTGGCACTAATATACTTTAATAAATATACTATACTAATATACTATAATATACTAATATAAAAGCTAAAGAACTGATACCTTTTATTACGAATTATAGAAATTGTACCTTTTATTATGTAACACACCAAACAGCTTATACCTAGCCATGTACATAGAAAAAACACCTTGTTAAGTAATAAAGAACAGAGTATTCCTCCTATGTTTGCATTACATAACATGGCATCTAGGTGCAAACTAGACTGACACTAAAATAACAGACAACAAAAAGATCTGTACAACAAAACAGTTAACATTACATCTAACCAGAGTACAAAAAGTGAGTATTATGTTTAGTTGTCATAGCATAGCCAGAATCCACCTCAAAATTCAATAACCACACCATATCACTGCCTACAAACACGGGCATTGTGGAATATCATCCCCATCACTGCAGCACTGCACTACACAGTTGTAGGTTTACACTCACCTGAGTGTCCAGTCATACACATGTTTGTAATCTCTGCCAGGCTTAATATACTGTGGACTCATGTTTAGAATGACAATTGATCAGTTTACTGTACTTACATTTGACATTACCAAGTCTTGGAATTTAGTGTTCTTGATTTTATATTGCATTCTCTGGTTTTTACATTTGGGTGCTATTTGAATGATCAATGTACAATTCTATCAATCATAGCATCATTTACAGCACCTACATTGTTTCTTTGTATCTTTTTTTAATGAACTACTAATAATTCAAACAGTGAAACCCTGCAAGATTAAAATTGTCATTGCTTACATTAACCCTATAGCCATTATAAAGCCTACTTGTATTAATAGTAATACTAACCTCAAGCAAATCCTTTAGGATCACTGAACGCTTTATTAGGAAAACTATACTAATTCTGGGTTGGATTTAATTTTGCTCTAAAAAAAAAAAACAGCCTTGATTTCTTGCCATAAATTCCAAGCGTTACAATGTTTTTCGGGAGCACTTACAGTACCTACTGCGGGTCTTCCATTTTAACACATTGGTGGATTAAGATCCAGTGACTGAGAAGACCTCTAAAGAACCCTAAACACATTGTATATTCGCTGGAAGTAGCCATTAGAAAAAGGGTAAAATTTACATACTCAGCAACAATGTTCAAATAGGCCTTCAAAATTATTTACATACTCAGTAAATGAAAAAATTACATACTCAGCAACAATGCTCAAATAGGCCTTGGCTTCCAAGCAATGGTTGATTGGTACAGTATTAACGGGCCCAAAGTGAAGCAAGTGAGCTCTTTCCACACAACCATTACACCATCTCCACCAAAATGGACTGCTGATTGGGCCCTGGGTTCAGTCTACATTTTTACACTTACTGTATGAACTTTTTTAATGGTGAGTCTGTGACCACTGTAGCTTCAGCTGACTGTTCTTGGCTGACAAGAATAGAATCTGATGTCTTCTGCTCACCACAGTTGTACACAATGGTTATTGTGGTAAGCTACTGTAGCCTTTCTATCAGCTATAGCCTGTCTTGCTATTCTCTCGTCAACTCTCACCTCAATAAAGAATTTTTGTCTATGTTTCTTAATTGCTCCATACTGTAAATAATCTCTACACACTGCTGTGTGTGAAAATCCCTGGAGAGCAGTAGATATGGGAATATTGCACACACGCCAGTCTATCTGGCACCTACACAATCATGCCACAGTCAAAATCACTAAGATCCCATTCTGGTGGCTGATGCAGTCACTCACTACATGATACAGTATACTGTACATATGTATATGCATGCATGCGTGAACGGTCATGTTCAAATGTTAGTACCCCTTTTATTTCTGTGTGGTATAAAGACATCAGATTATTTTTATTTTTACAAAAATTAAGCAAAAAAAAAAAAAAAAAAAAAGTGATCAATAATATGTACCCCCATGATTCAATAGCTTGAAGCAATAATATCCTGTGAGACTTTAACGGTCTTTCAAATCATTGTGGATGTTGGCCCATCCAACTTTACATCAGTTCATTGAGGTTTTTTGGAATTTACTTATTCACATCACCTTTAAGGTTCCACCACAGCATTTCATTTAGGTTGAGGCCTGGATATTGACTAGGGTGGCAACTTTCATCCCTCTGCTTCAGCTCCCGGTGGCTTTGGAAAATAAATAATGAGTATACAATTGAAATGTATTTTATTTTAGTTTGTTAGTTTTTTTTCAAACGTATAAAAAAAAAATTGTTGCTCAAAACATGCATCATAACCCACCTACACACGATTTATTGAGGTTTTGGAGCCCCGAGCTGCATTCCATTCCGAAGTGTTCTTCACAGGGTGCTCAGTACTCCCTGCTCCTTTTGCAGTGAATGTCAGTGAAGGGAACTTCCCTCAACAAAACTCCCCCCTTCGGAACACTCCGGTGACGACTCCGCCTTTTTTTTTTTAAGATTCCTAGCCTATAATATTGAAGATTTCTTGATTTAGTTAAAGTTAAAATTATTGAGTCATATGATGTCATCGTCGTCGATAATAATAAAGATATTAAAAAAAAAAATTTCTAGCACCATTTTTTGGGGGTTGACAGCTGATTGTACGCTCTAGTAAGGAGTATAAATAATGACAGCATACAGCATTTTTGGTTTGCTGCAGGTGGATAATTTAAATTCAGCTTTTTATTTCATAAATACAAGGAGGACTCAAATAGACATCGAGTATTTTAATTGAATGTAAATTGAGCGTTTTTGTTTTTTAGAGTTCAAAAATGTTTTTTGTTGCATGCAGAAATAAGATTAAATTTTCTCTGTAGCAGTTCATGGATTTCATAAATGCAACATTTTTTTTTTATACATTGCATAAAAGTAAAAAATTATATATGTAGACTTATACAGTATTAATTTCAAAAAGTTGTGTGGCTTCTGGTGTTTTATTTTCTGTAGGAAACGGGTCCAAATGGCTCTTTGAGTGTTTAAGGTTGCCGCCCCCTGGACTAGGCCATTCCAGCACCTTGATTCTTTTTTCATTCTGATGTAGCTTCACTGGTGTGCTTTGGATCATTGTCCTATTACATGATTACAAGATGCCCAGATTCTATGGCTACAAAACAAGCCCAAATCATTGTTTATGTTTCTGCAGAAATGCTGGCCAACCAATCCCACTTTTGTCTCATCTGTCCATAAAACATTTTTCCAGAAGCTCTGTCCTTTGTTTAGATCAGTGGTTCTCAAACTTTTTCTGTCATTCTCCACTTAAGGGGTTGAGCGAATTTTCAAGCCCCACTTGTCGAAGTCGGCCGTTTACTGTTTATTGAAGTATCAATTCCTAAACCAATACGATCAAACACCACCAAGTTAAAAAAAAAATAAAATAAAAAAATACACGTGCAATTGTTACAAGGCTCACGTTGTCACTTATCTTTGCATAATTGACCCCATGTTTATTAGCTGCTCAGCAATCGTTTGTAGTTTTTTTGCACTGGCCAATTCTGTATGCAACTTTGAATGAAGCCATTTGTGCTTTGCTGTCCACTGATTCAGATGTTACCATGTGATTCTCCTGCTGTCTGTATTCTGCCAGCTTTCTTTCAAAGACGTCCAGTGGTTTATTAACGTGACTGGAGTGTGTTGTCTCTAAGTGTCTTCCTAATTTGTTGGGTCTCATGCGGTCTGCTGCCAGCAGTTTAAGACACAAAACACACACGAGCCTCTCCTCTGCCCCCACCATGAATCCAAGCTGAAGATAGGCTTCATTAGTGGTGGGTGATATAACCAAAATCTATCATGGTAGAAGCAATTTTCTACCTCGATAACAATATATATCACAATATAGCAATTTGTATCTGAAAATGCATAAATAAAAATGAAAACACAAAGAAACTGTTTTACATAATTGTATTTTTTTAATGTAATTTTATTTAAACTGAATTGCTGAGGTTTGCCGCATTTTTTTACTTTGGCCATATTCGTTTGGACGTTTGGATTTCAGATGATAGAAAAGGTTTGACGTGTTTCCACCACTTGTTAAAACAGTGCACTTGCGTACCTTCCAAATCACGTTCATCTCATTCGTATCACTTTTCTTATACCCAAACCAATTCCACACCACAGACGAGGCAGCTTTTTTCTTTACAATCTCCTCGTTGTTTGTTTTGTCACATGTAAGCAAACTCACTGCTGCTGCACTTCTTCCATTGTCGAAGTGTATGTTAAGCCAAACACATCAAAAGTGAGACGAAACCGCGGCACCCGATTGAACCAAATATCTGCGCAAATACAGCGCAGCGCGACTATCTGAATAGCGCAGTGATGATCTGGTTTATTTGCGCAGCACCGCTCGAATCACAAACCTGCGCGACCCGCTATGTTTTTATTTAAAAACAATTTAAAATGTCAGGACTGTTTAATATTGTTTCCGCCTGGCCATGCCTGGTTTGTACGTGCGCATCCCAGCGAGGTAAAATGTATTTTGATGGTCGGCGTGGTTTATTTCTGTCAGAGTTGCGCAGCGCTGCCCAGTGGCTCGCGCAGGTTTGTGATTCGAGCAGCGCTGCTCAAGTTTGTCCGACGTTAAACCGTTATTGTTCCACTATGGTTCCACTTTTTCTCCCGGCCCACAACTGATGTTATTTTAAATTTACTTGTATTAATGATCCATTTATTTGTGTGTGATTGTTTAGTTTTGAGCGTACGCTCTTCATTATCAATAAAGAAAAGCATGAATTAGAATAGGTACTTTCCTGTTATTTTCCACTAATTTCCTCCCGTTCATTGCGCCCCACCTGTCATGTCTATATTCCCCACTAGTGGGGCGCGCCCCACACTTTGAGAACCACTGGTTTAGATGCAGTTTTGTGAACCCAGTCAAGCGTCTGTGGTCTTTTTTTATTTGACTTTCCAACCCTTTTAAACAGCACAATATATCATGGGATATATCCGGTCCTCCGAAGCGTAAAATGAACGTGAAGAAAACGCACTATAAGCGTTTTCCTTGCATTTGTTGGGATTCGAACACCATGAAAAAGCTGCATGCAACGTTTTTTTGCTGCCATATAAACGCGCAGCCAGACAAACGCACATCACCAAAGCCTGTGTGAACACTCTCATTGACTACAGTATGGCTACGTTTACACTGCAGGTCTCGATGCTTAATTCCGATTTGTTGCCTATATCTGATTTTTTTTTACCATCTGTTTACACGTTATTTCCACTATGACTCATATCCGATTCACGTGTTTACACTCGCCATTCCATCTGAAACATCGCGCATACTTAAAGGGAGGTTCTTGCGCTACAACCTAGCCAAGATAGAAGAAGGTGAAATATGCTTAATGCTCTGCGATATATGCAAAGTTCGCGAAACGTTACCATGGTTTTAAATCCGAGGGGGAGAAAAAAAACGGCATAATTACAGCCTGCACATATGCTTTATTCATCAAATACTGATTTAATGTTATTTAGCCCAAATAAGCATTAACACAAGGCGTGTGTGTGTGTTGGAGGGGGGGTTGTTCTTTTCCTTTCCCATGTCACCTGCGATGTTGTAATTCAACACGCGCTTCCACCGGAGAATAACATTACGTCATTAAACTGCGAAGAAGTCGCAGTTTTAATGACGTCCAGAACACAATGCCTCACGAAATCCAATCTGCCTGTTTACACGACAATCACATTAGCACATATCTGATTTATATCCACATATGAAGGAGGCCTGAAACCGATCTTGAAATATCGGAATGCATGCGTTTTTTTCCTGTTTACACTGACATAGAACATATCCGATATGTGTCACATATGAGCAAAAAATCGGAATTGGGTCACATTTACCTGGCAGTGTAAACGTAGCCTGTGTAGGAAACCCTCAGCGCTTGATCCGCGCGCTCACCGGACGCTACGAACACCAGAAAAACGCTCGATTTTAACGCCCATGTGAACAAGGCCTTAGATTATGTTCACTTGAAAAGAGACATTTGTTCCAGCCCTGGTATTTGATTATTTTACTTCAGCCCAGGTAACACGCTTTTGATGTTGCCCCCTATACTGCACAATTAGAATTTTTCTCAAACTAAAAATGAAATATTCTAATATTTTGAGATTTTGTTGTAAGGTGTAAGTATCAAAATTAAAACAAAAACCGCTGGCAATAGTTTAATGTATTGTCCTGATTGCCACAGAAAGACACACAGTACCTGCATTTGCAGAGGGGAGAGGGGGTTGGATTCATGATAGAGTATTTTTTGGGACATCTGCACACTAAGTTTAAAATGGTGGTCATTAAGGATTCATTGTTCAGATAAGCTTGTTTTTCGAAGATGTTATCTAGTGAGGGGCTTCAACACGAATATAGAGATGTGGTGAAGCCAAGACTTTCAGCTTGAATTCAATGGGTTTAACAGAAGTGTGGCGTTAAACAGTCAGGAATTACAGACATTTTCATACACACGTCCTGTTTGGAGGTCTCTATGACTAATAAAGCAGATAAAAGGCCTGGAGTTTGTTCTGAGTGCGTCCTACAATTGCATTTAGTAGCGGTTTACATCAACTCTCATCATAAAGTCCAAAGTGGTGTCTGTGCAAGTGAAAGTGGCCACCATAAAAAAATAAAAAAAATTAACCCATCAGAGAGATACAGTAGGAACAACATGGCAAGTGGCAAAAGTTTGGAACATTCTTAAAGAAGGAACTAACTGGCAAACTCAGCAATATTAAAAAGATCATGGAAGAAAACTAAAATGGACGACACTGAATTCTGTCAATGGTGAAGAAAAGCCCTTTCATAACATCCAACCAACTCAAAAACACTCTTGAGAAGGTAGGCATGTCGTCATTGTCAGAGTTTACAACAGACAGCTTTCTGAAGTAAGTGCATTATTTATGAGCCCCCACAATAGGCGAGTGTGTGGCTATAACTCCTGTCCATTCATCCATCTAGGAACCTCAGTTGTCCAACTAGGGACCTTGGAGGCCAATGCTAACCATTGTATTTATTCCCATTTGCATGACCGTGGTAGGACCTCCTGTCAACATTCACAGACTACTGGGAATATGGAAACGTCAATTAGTCTAATTTTCATGTTTTTTAACTGTGGGAGGAAACGATTTACCCCAGAAGAAACCAACCAAGCACGGGGAGAACGTGCACACTCCATGCATGCATTTTGGCACTTTGTTCCAAAATTTATGGACCTGACTGTATTTTGCTTTGCATAATTAAATTTAAGCAGCTGTAATTGTAGTGCTGCATTCAAAAAGATGACAGGCATTTTTTGCTTTCCAAAAGAAATGGTTGTTTGAGAATAAATATTGCTGTATACACTACTTTGCCTATTCCAAAAAAGAGATGTGTACATTTTCTCATGGTTCAAATGTCATCCATTTCTGTGATATTCCTCTGTACTTAAAGCAGGCAATCAGCATTTTTCCTAGGATCCATGCAGAAGAACAATAATCTAGATGAACAAATCCTTAAACAAGTTATACAGAGTATGTCCAGCCTTGAGTCACTGTAGGCCAGAGGCAGTTTCTAGGCAACCGTGCTTCATCTGTGCCAGTGCATCTAATATGACATCTTCCATCAGCAGCTGAATTCTCTGCTCACTTTTCCTTTTTTCTCTCAATATATTTTATGCCCCTCCCCTGTAATTCACCCACCCACATGCTCCCACACAGTGTACAGTTTTTTGGAATCAAATAATGAGTTGTGTAAGGCTGCTGAAATTTATATTTAGAATGCCCAGAAGGTAAAAGGGTGCTTTCAAACTAACAGAAAATGATTTTCTTCTCCTTCACTTAACGTTTGTGGTACAGTGATTGCTTAGTGGTTGTGATCCTGTGCTAGTGGGTAAATGATTCAAATCTTAGGCATAAATCTGGATACACATTCTTTTGTGCAGAAAGCCAATGTTAGGCACTTGAGCAAAGCTCATAATGCACTGCATTCTGCTTTTTAAATAACTTGGAGAAAAGGCATACATATAAACATGTTTAAACATTATAGACCTAAATAGCGAGCATGCATAGCTCATCTATACAATTCAAATAGAATTTAAAGAGCAAGATATTTAACTGTTGCTTCGTGTGGTGCATGTTGATTACTGAATGGAATTCAACCATCACAATGCTGATAAATAATGTTGATTTTATTCATTGTTTTCTTCTATTTTTAAGGAACGGCACGCTGACAGCCTCATTCAGAACCAGCAGTATCAGGTAATTTAACTGTTCACTTCATGCCAACATGACGGTTGGCATAAATATGCATCACAAAGCTAATTATATTCTTTGAAAGCTACTGTTTAAAATGTGCAAATAGGTGATACTTGAATGAGCAAAGTGATGACCTCACTGAATGATGACAGATGTTGGGTGAACTTTGGAAGCATGTTTGTAGCATGCAGATATTCAATTTTATTTGTATAGCAAATTTTAACTGTGAATATTGTTACATAGTTTAATTATTATTTATTGGTGGTTCAGTGGTACTAGGTGTTTCACCTGCTATACGAAAGGCCCAGGTTCGATTCCTAGCCAGTGCCCAAACGCCAGCCACTGGAAGCAGTGCCGGTCTCAAGCCTGGATAAAATGGAAGGGCTGTATCAGGAAGGGCATCCAGCGTAAAAACCTGTGCCAAGTTTGTATGTGCGTACCGGATAGTCAGCTGTGTTGACCCCTTGCCGGGAGCAGCCGAAAGACCAACAATAACATGATCATAATATTATTATTATTATTAATAAATCATTAAACTGTCCTTCCATTTTAGCTATGAAAGGAATTAAGTGTTTACAGTAATTTCTTAATGCACCTTACAGCTCCTGATGACCACTAAGGCATGCGACAATGACAAGGTGCATCTGAACTGCTGACCATTAAACCGGTCACCAACTATTTGCATTATTGATTATTGACTTGCATATTAATAGTTAAACTTCAGATCCTTCCGTCAACTTGATAAACTGTAGCCATCCTGTTCATTATCTTTTTTGATGCTCAGACATCGACTTTTTTTTTTTTTTCAGTACAGTGGAACCTCGGATTGCGAGTAACCCACAACACCCAGTTTGTGGGCGTTCCGCAAAACAAGCAAACATTTAAAATAAATTTTCTCTTGATAAATGAGCGAGTCTTGTTATAGAAGAACCAAATGTCATCGAGTATCATGTGGCACACATGTGCTTCATGTTTTGGCGCAGACAGTAACGTGATCATAAATTAGCCAATTGTTTTTCTCTAAAGCATCTTTTATTTTGTGTTCATACGTGTCTGTGCTTATGCGGGTGGGTGTGTATTCCAAAACACTCGTAAACCAAATTAAATTCTCATCAGAAATAATGGAAACTTTAATTATTCAATCTACAGCCAAAAAAAAAATAATAATAATAATAATAAATACAAAATATTAAGTAAAAATAAATATATACACCGTCAACTTGCCATCTGCACATATACATATACTGTATATATATTTATTATACTGTCAACTTGCCACCTGGATGCATATCTCGATTAATCGGATAAAAGCTAGACGCTTTCTTTTGATGTTTTGCTTAACTATATAAAACCATAAATCAGGGTATTATTTATGTATAAAAATAAACTTTAAAAAAATGCAATAGCCACATAGTTTAATGATCTTTAATTTTGACATTTAAACCTTATTTTATGTAAATCAACATTTTTGTTTTTAACAATTGCAGACGGCAAGTTGACAGTGTGTGTATACTGTGTGTGTGTATATATATATATATATATATATATATATATATATATATATATATATATATATATATAAAAATAAAAAATAATTTAAAAAAAAAAAAAAAAAAAAAAAAAAACATTCAGTTGTTAAGAATGACTTCAATTTTAAATTCTCTTAAATTAATTCAACTTAAGAAGAAGAATAGACTTCTAGATGATATTTTTTAATTGAAGTGTCTACTACATCCTTTTCACGGTTTACATGGTTTATTTCGATCCTCTCGTGTGTATTTTATCCTTTTTTTGTGTCTCAATAAAAAAAAATAATTGAAAAAATATTTAGACCATTTTGCTATACTAGACAGACATTCTCGTAACACGGCGACGTAGGGAGAGAGGGGGGGGGGGGAGAAAATGAATAAATAAATCGCAGCTACTGGGTTCACTCTGTTTATTTTGCCCTTTTCCCCACATTTCCCCTCTGTACAGCATGTAGGATGATGGGATATATCCGGTCCTCCGAAGTGTAAAATTAACGTGAAGAAAACGAACTAGAAGTGTTTTCCTTGCGTTCGTTGGGATTTCAGCACCAAGAAAAAGCTGCGTGCAACGTTTTTTTTTTTTTTTTTTTTGACACCTTATAACCGCGCAGTCGGACAAACGCACGTCACCAAAGCCCATGTGAACTCTCTCACTGACTCCTATGTGTAGAAAACCCTCGGCACGTCATCCGCGCTCACCGGACACTACGAACAGCAGAAAAAGACTCGATTAGAGGCGTTTAATGTAAATTGCTCCTATACCTGGAGGACTTGGGGCGCTCGCTTTTTCAGATGCTTCTGTAACTGCCATTGCGCGAGCGACTGTGTATCTGTATGTATTTGTGCATCTTGTGGTCGCGCTCCTCAGTAACGTGAGCAGCCCAACTAATCGATAACGGCATTAGGTGACAACGAATTTCATTATCGATTTTATCGATTAGTTGTTGCAGCCCTAGATAAGTGTTTCTGTTCGTGCGTGCAGGCGCTGTACAGTATGTGTGTGTGTGTGTGTGTGTGTGTGTGTGTGTGTGTGTGTGTGTGTGTGAGTGAGAGAGGCTAGAGTAAGTGGAGACTCTTGCTTTCAGCCCCTCCTGTCTCCCCCCTCATCTTACACAGTAAAACTTTTTCCTTTCGTCTGAAAACACACACACACACACACATTAAAATAAAGCAGAGAAGCTTTAATAATTTAGAACAGAACAGTCTTTCCGTTAATGTTTAAGTGTAACAGCTCGTTAATTCATGCTCGTGTAATGACGAGATGGACAAACCGGTTGATGCTTGTTCTTTTATTTGCTGCATTGTCAGGCTATAGTACAAACTTCCGGGTGGATCCTGCACTTAAACCCAACTGAAAAAAACTACTGAAGACCAAAACTCAGGCTCTAAATCCTAACTTACATCTCGGATTCGCGTTCAAACACACCAGACTGCATTACCCGCAATGCATCTCCCGCACTGGACTACACTTCCGTAAACAGCGGTCATAAATCAATGTCTCTCTCCCGCTACACTGTTTTATCTGAAAATTAGCAATAAACATCGCTAATGACACTCGTGTGAGCGCAAACTAACAAAATCACTGCTGTAAAGTAAAACAAACAAATGAACCAGCACCTTACCTCTGAGCTGAGTTTCTTCAGAGAGCAGAGTGCGTGTGTGTCGCGTGCGTGCGTTTGTTACTGAAGAGGGATTCACACACAGCCGACAGTGTCAAATTACACTCGCGCGCACACACGCCGCTGAGGAAGAAAATAGATTTTTAACCTCTGTATTGAGAATTACTTTTGCTTTACTCGTGCGCGCACGCATGTGTGTTATAAGAAAAAGTACACACGCTGTATATACGCGCTTCCAAACACAAAATAAAATATGTTTTACACACACACGGGGTCAGTGTTATAGTAAACAGTACACACGTGCACGAATGTTGATTATACCAGTAAGAGACGAGCACTAAGACCCAGGAGAGACGATTACCCACAATTCTGCAGTGCAAGAGAGAAAAAACGTTGGCTCAGTTGTGATCGCGTCAAAACAAGAAGCACATGCGTGATACTCGGTGCTCGTAAACCAAGACAAGGCTCGTTTTCAAGTCAAAATTTCTTAAAAATCTTTGCTCGTCTTGCGGAACACTAAACCACGTTACTCGTAATCCGAGGTTCCACTGTATATAGGGTGTATTATTGTGTAGGATGACTTTAAGGGCATTAGTGGCTCAGTGGTACAGTAGGTGTTTTGCAGAAGGCCTGGGCTCGATTCCCAGCCAGTGCCCAAACCCCAGCCACTGGATCCAGTGCCGGTCCCAAGCCCAGATAAAAATGGGAGGTTTGCATCAGGAAGGGCATCCGGTGTAAAAACTGTGCTAATTTTGTATGTGAGGACCGGATAGTCCGCTGTGGTGACTCCTTGTCTGGAGCAGCCGAAAGAACAACAACATTGTGTAGGATGACTCTCACACACACACCTCTCTGTCTGGTCACTGGAATCTTCTGCTTTTTGTATGACTTAACAAGGAACCTCCTTAATTACACTTGCGTTCGCCTTCATTTGAGGATTTCTCAGAAATGTGACACTGCAGATAAATTTTAACCTTTTCCTTCACAGGAACTGTTGTTGCAGTACTGTTATTAAAGAAGTACACCGTCAATACATTTGGACACAAAAAAAAAAATGCTTTACGAACACAGACATGGTCACAATATTATGGTAAACAGTACACGGATGTTGACTATACGAGTGACGCAAATACAGAGCATGGAGACGATTAGCCATAATCCCACAGAGCAATAGAGAGAAGAACAATTGGCTCAATTGTGATCACGTGGCGGACGGCAGACAAAGTGTATGCATACTACACCTAGTGCAAAACCTTGCTCATTTATCAAGTTAAAAATTAATCTTTGCTCGTCTTGCAAAACACTCACAGTCCAAGGTACTTGCACCTCTAGCTAATGCACATTATAAAGATGCATCAAATTGCTATTCTCAATAATCAGATGCAAATATGTACTCCTAATAACTTCCACCCATCATAAAGAAGCTCCTACTGCTTCCTTTGTAGTCTAAAGCCACAATAACCATGGGAAAAAATAAAGGATGACCACAAAGTCAGGAAGTAGCAGGATAGCAAACTTGTCCATGCCTAAGTATCTGTAACACAGTACAGTCACAGGGACCTGGAGTCTATCCCAGGAAAGTTAGGGCGCATGGTGCAGTACACCCTGGATGGGATGGCAACATACAGTATCACATTGGTTTGTGAATTTGTGGTGCAGTCATATTCTATGGGCAATTTGGAATCAGTTTACACTACTTGTTCTTGGGCTGTTGAAGGAAACCAGAGTACCCAGAGGAAACCCACCAAGCATGGGGAGGACATGCAAACTCCACACACAGGATAGACTGGAACCCCAAACTTTATATTATTATTTTTATCAGGTACACATGCACATTTGCAAATGTATGTAGTTTTCTAACCAGCCAACCATGTGGCAGCATCACTCTCACTCACTCATCGTCTATACTGCTTTATCCGGTATTCAGGGTCGCGGGGGACCTAGCATATCCCAGGAGGCTTAGGGCACGAGGCGGGGTAACCCTGGACAGGGTGCCGATCCATCACAGGGCACACACACACACTCAGACACTCATTCACAGACTATGGGCAATTTTTAAACACCAATTTGCCTAATATGCTGATATTTGTACTGGAAAACCGGAGTACCCGGATGAAACCCACCAAGCACGGGGAACATGCAAACTCCATACACACAGACGGGAATTGAGCCTTGAACCTGGACCCTGGAGGTACAAGGCAGCAGTGCTAACCACTACTCACCGTGCTAATATGGCAGCATCACAATGCAAATAAATAAATAATTTGTGCAGATAAAGGTCAAGACCTTAGGATAACGGAAAAAGGTGTGACCTCCTTGAAGTAATCACTGAATGAATGTTTGTGTCATATCTTGATGTGATGATCTGGTGCTGTAGAGATGATGTACTGCTCACCAAGATTGTAGAGAAATAATTTGGAGATACTGTACAGTAGTTTTCTTGTCAGTTTACACCAGTTCTCCTCTGCTCTCTCCTAAGGTGTTCCAGCCTAGACCCTCCACTCACAGGAATCTATGTGAATTTTAAACAGACAAAATAATTCTATGGGCAAAATCCAAACACAAGAACATTATCTGAATTACTCAAACCAGCCTCATGCCATCAACCATGCCACAGTTAAATTCACAGAGATCATACATTTCCTTATTTTGATGCTTGTTGTGAAAGCTCTTGGCTTGTATCTGCATGACTTTATACATATTGCTGCCACATGATTAACTGTTTGGCTAGCTGTATAAAAGGTGCAGGTGTACACGTTTTCCTATTAAAGTGACTGGTGATTATATGCTCTGCATGCATCCTTTACATTTGTGACCAGTCTGCGAAAACCCAACTTTTTTTATGGTTTTCTATATATAAATTATTTTATGTACTCACGTTCAACATAGGCCTATTGGTTCCTGACTTGGTTCAGATACTGTACCCTGAACATGATCCCTGAATGACAGAAATCTTTTTTTGCGGACACTTGTTTTAGGAAGTGATTAAAAATCTGGTGAAGCGATATGTGGCCGCAATGATCCGCAGAACCAAAACTGATGAAGGGCTGACTGAAGAAAACTTCAAGGTGTGTCAAAACACAAAATAAATGAAACACTGTGTTCCAATTTTTCTGATAAAGATATACATGAAGACCAAACGCAAAACTTATATTAAGTAAATACTGCCATGACATTCATGTTCATGATGAGTATGTAAATATCTAACCACACTTTACAGTACCTCATGTTATTGTATAATTATATAGGGCAGGATAAATAAATTCATAAACACATGCCTCAGGCTTCAAAACGTGATTTATATATATATATATATATATATATATATATATATATATATATATATATATATATATATATATATATAAAAAAAAAAAGAGACTTCCTCCACATTTGTTTTTCCAGGCCTATAAGCTGGATTCCTTTTGATTACATTAGACAAATGAATATTTCCTGTAATTGAGTACTGTGCTTCATGTGGTTTGCTCTCCCTTTAATTTAATTTGCCTCTTCTCTATGGTCAATTAAGGAGCTCAAACAGGATATATCAAGTTTCCGTTATGAGGTCCTGGACCTGCTGGGCAACCGCAAGCCACCACGCCGCACATACTCCTCAAGCAGTGAGGCCACACAACCTGAAGCTGAGCAAGATGATGAGGAAGACACACAGAAGAGGAACAGAGGAGCAAGGCATGGAAGAAATGCACAGTCAAGTTCCATCTCATTTGGCCAAGCAGAAAAGAGAAAGCGTGATGGCCAGTTTACCGTTACAGCTCTTTTCCGTTCTATGGCAGGTCTTGAGGATTTAGAGGATGGGCCAAAAAGCAATGGGTTGAAGAAAAACAGGTGGTCCCCTTCATCATTCATGAGGACAAGTGGTCGCTTGCGGCATTTTCCACGCTCAAAGAAAAACTCACTGCGGCGTTTGGGATCACTGTTTCGTCGTGTGAATGGACACATTGTTGAATCACACCTGAAGAGTCCTAAACAGCAACAAACCTTTAGCATTTCAGATGGAGTTTTGCAACCCCCAACATCCTGGCAGGACCAAGTACAGCCAGAGAACTGGCTTACAAGAAGCAGCATGCACTTGCACACGCTTGAAGGAGAATCTGGTGCAAGACACAAGAATCAAACACAGTCAGGGCCCCAGCAGGCAAATGACGCAGGCAACCTCCTGCTGAGGCCCCCTGGCCTACACTGTGCTTCCAGTCTGACTGCATCCAGTTCCCTTTTGCTTTCATCCAGTGAGGATCTGTGCCAGGGTTTGCCAGGGCCCTGTGAGAGCATTGACTCCTCCTATTGGGAACAGGAGGATTCAATCACCACACAACTCTAAATGAGCAAGGCAGGCCTGCCATTACTATATTCATATTTCTATATAGCCAATGGACATCACGTGTACATATATTCGCTTTTATTACATCAATCTATAATTAGCAAATAAGTAGTCTTTAAATACTGTATTGAGAATGTTAATGATTCAGTTTCAGCAATATGGGAGCACATTTGAAACAATGACTCCTCTAATGCAATGCTTTCTTTTTGTTCCAAGTACACACCAAATGTCATTTGCACACATCCTTTAAAATGCTACATACAGCCATCAACACATTACTCATGTTATTTATTGACATTTAGCAGACGATCTTATCCAGAGTGACTTACAAAAAGTGCTTTGAAGTTTACATCACTAGATACTTACACTGAGTTGCTAGGTTACTAAGTAAGTGCCATCAGTCAAACACAACTGAGAAGAGTTATTTTTTTTGGAGGGTGGGGCGGAATTACTCCAAGTATTGAAGCTTTGTAGGAGAGCATCAGGGTTTTGAATTTGATACAGCTAAAATGACAGATTATTGTCCATGGTTACCCCAAGATTGCAGGCGGTGGCTGATATCTTGCCCAGGGATATTACAAGATCTTGACCTGGGGATGAGTCACCAGGGATGAACAGTAGTTCGGTTTTACTCAGATTGAGCTTCAGCTGATGATGTCCGCCAGACATGCTGAGATCCGGGTGGAAACCGGAGTATCTGAGGGAAGAAATGAGAGAATAAATTGCGCGTCATTTTCATAACAATGGTATGATAATCACTTTGATGATATGACCCTACCAAGAGACTAGGTATAGAGGGAGAGCAGAAGAGGACCAAGTACTGAGCCCTGTGGGATACCAGTAGAGAGTCTGTATGGGGCAGATGTGGATCCCCCTCCATGTCACCTCATATGACCCATCTTCTAGAAGCAAACCATTGCCACACTGTTTCCAAGGCTTGTAAGAATAGATAATAGAATCTTGTGGTTCACCGTGTCAAATGCAACTGACAGGTCCAGGAGGATGAGGACAGATGACAGTTTAGCAGATCTAGCAGCATGGAGCTTCTCAGTGGAATGTGCCACTTTGAATCCAGATTGGATGGGATCAATGAGGTTGTTCTGTGAGAGATTATTTAATAATGCTTCCCTAGCTTCTAAGATGTTGCAAGAAATGTGCATTTCTGAGCTTGACAAAAACTATCAATTCAACAATATTAATGTTTGGAAAGAATGAAGATCAGTTGCAAGGGTAATATGAACCTTTTGGATCTCTTGATAATCTGGCTACAGTATGTATTGGGCATTAGCAACAATGTCAGCTTGCGCTTTTACAAGTTCAAAGGAAAAATTGGTATAAGTAAAAACTGACTCCAAGTTCAGAGATTTATAGTCAAAGACCGTCTAGTCAACATTTTGCAGAAAAGAGATTAAACAAAACCCAAAGCCAGATGTTTGTTATTTAAGAGACATGGAACCCTAGTGACATTTTGTGCTAAATGCTATTTTTGAAAATAAGCACCTGAAAAATAATGACTTATGCATGTACTTCCTGTTTAGAAGAGATGCAAGCATGTCTGATATGGATTCAAGTACAGTAGTTTGTCTCCAATGAATGGCTCTGAACTGCATCACATTTTAAGATCTGAGCTTTTGTAAATCCATAATAAACAATGCTGTAAGAAACTCTGAAAGAAAAAACATGTACATCAATTAGGCTTGTGAACTGTATTAACTAATAATATTTATAATTTCTATATACATTACCTGGCCAAAAATTGCTTATTAGATTACCTTTAGCTTTGATTCTTGTGCACATTCACCATGGAATTGTTTTGACAAGCTTATGCAATGTTATGCAACATATACAGTATTTCCATCCAGAGTTACATTATTGTTAGGCCAAGACCTTACGTAGATGATGGTGGGGTTCTCCTATTACCAAGTCTTCTCCAGCACATCCCAAAAACAGGGTTAACCACACTCACTTTCAAAATCTGACCCTGATGAATCTTGGCATTATTATGCTGGCACAGTACCGTCATCTGCTTTTTTTGGGGGGGTGAAATGATGCTGAGCCTAGACCTGACCAACTGAAGCAACCCCGGATCATAACACTGCCTTCAGAGGCTTGTACAGTGGGCACTATGCATAATGGGTGCATCGCTTTACGCACTTCCCTTCTTACCCTGATGCACCCATCGCTTTAGTATAGGGTCAATCTGGACTCAGACCACACAACCTTTCCCATTGCTCCAATCTTTAAGCTCCCTAGCAACCTGTATCCTTTTTTTCCCCCCGATTAGTCTTATGGACACAGCTGTTTAGTCCCAATCCTGAAAATTATTATTACATTGTGTGTGGAAATGCTCTAACTTTCACTATTAAACATTGCTTGGATGATGATGGACCATAGAAATCACAGCTGACTCAATGAGTTTTTTTCCCGCATTCTTTTTCAAAGTTAACAGGTCAGCACCATCTTTTCAGGTTTTAATAATGAATTGGACAGTAACCCAACTCCCACAATTTCAGAAATATCCTTATTTGTTGTCTTAGTTGCTTGATGCAGGCCAATAACCTAAATCTTGGAATACTGGAATATATTTTCTATGAATACAGTATACATCTGTCAACATGCTTGTTTAATTTAACCTTAACTGATGCAGTCTCATTTCTTAATCATCACTGACCTAATCAAAGCATCTTAAGTATTTACCTATACAAATCCATATGGGGACTTTTTTGGCCAGGCAATGTAGATTTTGCAATCACATTTTCAATAGCCTCTACACACTGTTCTAGTTCAGTAATAATTTGATCCAATTTATGCCAATAAGTCAAGTCAAATCAATTGACTTAACTTTTTTTTTTATGCTTTCAGTTTTGTACAAAATTATTTTTCTACACTGTGCATAGATAAAACAGGTTTGTTATGCTCAGTTCGTCTCATGGCAATGGATTTGTTTAACTTGATTTACAGAATTTACTTCTTGAATTTCTACAATTTCCCACTATGAGACTGAAAGTTTGTATAGAAATGGGTTATAAAGTCAAAGCTATGAAAAATGTAAATTAGACAAGGCAAGATTTTTTAATACCAATTATAGTGCATCTGGAAAGTATTTACAGCACCTCACGTTTTCCACATTTTGCCATGTTATGCAGCCTTATTTTGAAATGGATTAAAATAATTATTTTTCTCAAAATTATTCAAACAATACCCCATAATGACACTGTGATGACATAAGTATTGATAGACTTTGCCATGACAATCAAAATTGAGCTCCGGTGCATCCTCTTTCCACTGATCATCCTTGAGATGTTACTACAACTCGATTGGAGTTCACCAGTGGTAAATTAAGTTGATTGTACATCATTTCTAAAGAAACCCACAGTTAACAGTGCATGTTACGTACGTAACTGTATCTGTGCGTCAATACGATCCTGTCTTAGAGGTCTACAAACAATTTCATGGCTTGGAATCATGTCCAATCAACTGAATTTACCACTGACAGACTCCAATCGAGTTGTAGAAATATCTCAAAGATGATGCAGCTCAATTTTGAGTGTCATGGCAAAGGCTGTGAATACTTATGTACATGAGATTTCTTTTTTTTTTATTTTAATACATTTGCAAAGATTTCAAACAAACTTCTCTCGTGATTGAGTATTGTTTAGAATTTTGAGAAAAATAATGAATTTTATCCATTTTGAAATTAGCTTTAAAAAAGCTAAATGAGAGCTGTGAATACTTTCCAGATGTACTGTATAATTTGCATGGACAACATTAGAAAAATTCTTAGAATTGTTGGTACAAATAAAAAGAAAAAAAAGAAAAAAAATGTTCCAATTGTCAGTTTTCACATTCTAATTCAGAAAATTTAAATATCATTTAAAAAACACAAAAATGCTTTTTTTTTGCACATACAAATTATGGTGGGCCCCTAAAATTTTATATTTTTAATAATTTAAAGAACAAGGATTCTTAGTAAAACACATTGCTAAAGAATGCAAGTTGTAAATTAAAATGAACCATTTATGATACTCACCATCCACAGTTAAGAGCCTCAATAAATGTTCATATCAGAAGGGGGGGGGGGGGCATTTATGACCAACCGTTTCATGGTTTATTGAGGGCAGGTGCATGGATTCCACATTCCTGCAGGCTGTTGTCCATGGTGCTGATTTACATTTTGGGTTTTCATTCATTTTCTATACTGCTTAATCCTGTGTTCAGGGTCGCAGGGGACCTGGAGCCTATCCCAGGAGACTTCTTATTTATTCCAAACAAACTGCTATGTAATGTGTTGGGATTTTTTTTTTTATATTTTCATTTGACCAGTGATCCTTTAAAAGCTTCATAATAACCAACAAAGATGCACAAAAAGGTAACACAAGCAAATGGTTATGCAACATACTGGGAAACTTAACTCTTTAATAAGAGAAACAGTAAACCAATATTTAACATTAATTCAAAACGCAAACATGTGCAAAAATGGGTGAACATAGCTTACAGGTATAAATAAGGAAAAGTGTTATGTGACAGTGATTCAGAACAGGACAGTGAAGAGTTACATACCAGGGGGCACAAACTGTGCAGGGGCCATAAAGTGTGCAGTGGGGGAAGGGGTGGCAATGTAGTTGACATGAGTGTGGGAGGAGGGACAATACTGGGTGTGGTGAAAGCGTGGATTCGAGATGGGCCCAGGAGTCCAGGGTGTAAGGTAGTGGTAGGTGGTGGAAAGCACAGGCATGTATGGCTCAAAGGATGGGTGCAAAGATGGCTGGCACTGCTCCTGCACCAAAGGAAAAAATGCAGTGCCTGGTGTTACCACAGTGGGTGACTCCACAGTCATGGTAGGGCCTGAAAATAAGGGTGGAATGGTATAAAGAATGGTATTGTCCAGTAATTAAAAAGTTTCCATACATCAATTTACTTTATTTGTTGATTAAAAACACTCCAATGGATTGAATTATACCAATAGTCTTTTAGCATAAGCTACCTTTGTGAAGACTAAACTTATCTTGACCATGGTGGATTACACCCTAGGGGAAACACTGAAACTTTTTTGCATTACCTTTCCTTGTGTGGCATAACATTAAATGCTTTCAGACATACATACATACTACAAGTATATACCTTTAAACCCATCATGACACCCCAACCCTGAAAAATGTTTACTTTGAGGAAGGGGAGGTGGCCCTAGAAAGAGTTGAGCGACATGGTAGAAGGTTAGGACTGTGAGGAGATCTATCCTTATGTACCAGCTGAGTGTATGGAGCTTTGTGGAGATGGTACTGGCAGTGAGGTGCTGACCATTGCTGGGTGTCTCACCCGGAGTGGGTGGGCACGAACGGGCAGATTCCGTATATGGCTGGGGCACCATGTGGTCTGGGCTTGCAGATGCACCAGGCCCTGGGTAAGGCTGAAACTGGGGCTCGCCACAAGGCTGTGGGTACATCTGCTGAATGTGCACCATGGAGTGCCAGTAGGTCTGATGATAAGTCTGTGATTGCACACAAATTTAACTGCATATCAACACTCACAGGAGGACTGACTATTGTGTTACATCATTTCACCAACAGTCTATCGGTTTAATATAAATAGTCAATCTAGGATGAAATGTTCTACAGGTCTCACTTTAATGAAATATTATGAAGCATCATACTGTAAATAGTGTTAATCAGTACACTCCATCCTTTTTCAAATATGTATACACCTACCTGCACACCCAAGTTGAAAAAGTATTGAAGAACTTTGCAATCTGTTTGAGGAAGAAGAAAAAAAAACAAAAAACACAATACTTCATTTGACACTATTTTTTTTTTTTTTTTTTTTTTAAATATTGGGAAACAACGGGTGAATGGCTTGTAGCTACACTTCTGACCTCTAGGTAGATCAATGCCATTGGGGTCATAAGAGTAAGGTGGAGGTGGGGCCACAGTGACAGGTTCTCCCATTTCATTCCCAAGCCACGGACATGCTGGAGGAAATAGAAGGATATTAATGGAAACCGAGGAGTAGGTGATGTGTTTACTTTTTAACACCATGCCAGCTATTAGTGCTATATCCCTGGCTGAAAAGTTTATGAACAAATATTTAATAAATATTACAGATGATAAAAAAAAAAAAAAAAAAAAAAAGACAAAAACAAATTTTTTTTATATATATGAACACAACGCACAAACTAAATAGCCAAACAAATCAATTAACACAACAGAATAGGAGATGTGTCAAAAGGTACAATTTATAAGAGTGAAATATCTCTCAAGGGAAATCATTTATTTAGATTGTCTGATGTTAATTTGGGGTAAAACTTTGTTGCTAGCAAAAACCTCATTAAAACACCCTCGATTTGTACTGTACCCTACTCTGATGACGTTAAAAGCCGAAGAGTTATAGCAATAAAATGTGCTTTAGAGCCAGTGTTCAAATTGAAGAGCAACGCAAAGCTTTAAATGCAAGACAAACATTGTCTAAACTATGCTGTTTTAAGTAGGGCCAGAAACCATATAGTCAGTAAGTTGGCTAAAGATCTAATCCAATTATTAATAACAAATGGAAATATTAATGAAGTACTATTTTGTACATCCATTTATAATGGTGAATCTGCTCCATTATAAATGTTATGTGGTGAGCAAACCTGGCCTGCTGACTGCATGTAGGGGTGGTGGTTGTCCTGGGGTGATGTTTGAAGCCTGCAGGTGATTTTGAGAGCTCTGAGAACTCTCGCTTGAGGAAGTGGGAGAGGAGTTGGAGGTAAAAATGGCAGCTGGGGCAGAGTTGACTGGCTGAGAGGAAGAAATTACTGCAGATTTCACCACTACCTAAATCACACCAACATATCAACACCAAGCAAGTGAAAAAGCAGTAGGTAAGTAAGTGACCAATGCACCAAAAGTAAATAGCTGTCGAATTGTCAAGTACAGTTGCATTAAGTATATGTATCCAAAAACCTGTTGTGAGTAACTATAGGTAGCAACTCCCTCTTGTGGTGATCCAGCACGCGAGCCACCCTCTTGAATCGTCTGCAAAATACATGAATTAGTAATTAAAATTTTTAAATGAGGTCCCAGTTTTATAAAAGGCATCAGTCATCAATTTAAAGCAGTCTTTCACAATTAGTTGTGTTTGTTTTAAGAAAAAAAGATTCACAATGGTATCATAAAAATATATGAAAACCACGAGTTTAAGAGTTTCGCAATGTGTCTCAAAAACAATATTGTGACAAAATGCATGGCCTTAAACATGCGATTCATACTTAAATGTCTTTAAATTTGTAAAATGTAATTTATTATGACATTGAGAATGAAGGGTTTTTCAATCAAATGAAAGATTATGCAGTACCAGATTAGCACTAGACTCAGCAGTGTAAACGGTTGGACGCTGAAATCCTGCATCTGCAAGCGAAGAGGTACATACAATATTTTAATTCAGATCAAAATATAGCTGGTAGACAGCAGTGAGACGATTTACTAACCAGTAGCAGAAAATATATACTCCTCCGAGTATTCTCCTGTGAAAAAGGACAATTCCAGGCAATTATTTATAATATTAGTTATTATATAGATATACAAAATATGTGAAACAAAAAAAAAAGCAGACAACCATGGCCTCCAGTCGTGCTTCTCTCATCAGGATCCTCCTCGGATGATGTTATGGGCTGTTTTCCTGGTGGAATAGGGCTTGGGCCACGTGGTACCCAGTAAGCAGCAGAACCAGGAACCATGGTACTTGCAACAGCTTGTCCCTGCGACAACCAGATATTTCAAGAGATTTAAAAGAAAAGGAAAGTCATGCAAGTTCTTCTGAGGTCAGCAGTTATTCAGGCTAATGCAACACCAACAGTAGAAAAAGCGTTCTCATCTGCCTCCTCCATCTCGTAGAATGTGATGCTCCCCTCCAAGTCCTCGGCATCCTCTCCAGACTCAGGAACAAAGCTAAACTGACACTCCTTATTTACGGATTGCATCTGACGCCTGCTTCTGCTGAACACACACATACACAAAGTCATAGATACCCAACACTACAGGAAGAAAGATTTTACCATAATGGTCATGTATGCTTAATGTATTAAAATAAAATAAATTATAAAATAAAAAAATAAAAAAAATAAATAAAAAAAAAAATAAAAAAAAAGGAGCTACATCAGTGGCCATTCCACCTAATAGAAGAAATGCTAGAACTTTTTTTTTTTGCCTCCAAACAATTTCTGAATGACCTGAACAGAGTGAATTTTGAGGGAATTTTATGATGGTGACAAGAATTGTGATGGAATAGAATTTACAGGAAACATTATCTTTAAAGTGTGGACCAGTGAATAACAGCAAATTATGGGGATAAATAAATAATTAAATAAATGAATAAGCCACATGAACATTTTGCAGGACAAAGTTTTTCCGAAGAAACAAAGACTGGGCATAAATGTATTAGAAGAATGTAGGGAAGAAGACAGAATTTAGAAAATGAGACTGGAATAAACAGTAGAGGAGTAATTGACACACACACATACGCAACTGTCAAATATTTGAGGGGTACATGACGCTTTTTGTATTAGAGCAGGTAACGTTGGGTAGCTGCTTTTTCAATTACCGTATTTTTCAGTTATGACTTACAGCAGTGTGTTCCAAAGTTTGGAATCAAAATATTTCCACTTACCGGGACTTGAATGAATAATTGTCAAAACTCTGGTAACAGCGTTTACTAGGGCTGGCATAGTAGGCCATCTCAGGTCCAATAAAATGCTGTCTATTCAAGAAACGTGCTGAGCTTCTGAGAAGAACAGAAAAAAACAGTAAAAAATAAAAGACATTAGCATACAGAAATCATGCAGATTGACACAGCTGTCAGCAGGGCTAGTTACATACTTGAACTGACTTAATAAAATGTCTTTTTTTTTTTAAACCAAATCTAAATTATCTACTTGCACAGACTAGAACTACCCAAGTAATATCCTTTTTAAACTAGCTCTTGCAACTACAAGAGTATTAATATTAAGAAACAGATTTTCTTACCTGGATGGACCATATCCACGTTGTGGTCTCGTAGAGTGTTGGCGATAGTGCTCATAGGCCACGCCCGTTTGAGATGAAGCATGGCCTTGTACTCCTGGACCACGCACAGGTGGCAGGTTTCCTGGACAAGGTTGTAGACGTGGAGGGAGGCCAGCTTGAGGGCGGGCATAAGACATGGTCAACAACACCTCTTTACCTCGAGACTTCTTGAGAAATCTGCGCCTCACACACAGCTCAGGGTCTGGACCATACAAACATTTATGATGCATTAGTGAAAGAAAAAGAAAACCTCATTCTTACAAGAATCTTATAGAGAACTAAAATTACTACTCCTCTGAAATCAAATTATATACTAGAAAAATTACACCTTATACAACATTTCTTTTCTATGAACAAGATAGAACACAGTCACCCAGGTCTCCTGTGTACTGTTCAGAATTGTTGTAGGAATTGCTCTTCCTGCTTGGTGTAATATTCCATGCTGGAACAGGATTCACTGGCTTCAGATTAGTCAAGGACACCAAATGTCTAAAACACAGATGATGACCACTAAGGTACATGTTATCAGAAAATTTTTGTTCACTACTGAAATGTGTTTTTACAGACCCATAAAGCACCTGTGCATGTTCATGTAACTCACTTTTCACCTAGCTCTTCTATGAACACAGTCACAGCACTGGGATGATTTCCTACCTCCTGGATGAAAGCATTGTAGTACTTCCCCTTTGGATCCAAACGTACCTATGCAACCACTCAAACATGGTTAGTAAATTGTGTGGCCAAAAGTTTGAGGACACCTAACCATCATTGACCATATCACTCCAAGTTTGATCCCGAACTGCTGTTATAATAACTATAACTTCCCCTCTTCCACTGGCTTTTACAAAAAATTTGGAGCTTGGCAAATTTTGGGGAAGTCGGGGCTGTATGCAGGCTCTCCCTCCCTCAAATATTTGCAAACCATGTCAATGAAAACAGGTTTTGGGTAGGTAACTTTCTTAATGAATGGGAACTAATGCTACAGGACATAAAGAGATCCTATACAATTCTGTTAGACCAGTTTAGGAAAGGTCCATGTATGGGTGTCATGGTCAGGTGTCCACAGGCATTTGGTCATATATTGTAAAAAAAAAAATAATAATAATAATAATAAATAAAATGAAAACATTTTCCCCCAGACAGTCATACCTGACACTTGTCCCCTAAGAAATACTGTCTACCAGCAAACACCATATAATCAGTCTTCTGGAGTTCTGCAACCAAATTACCATGATACATTTAAGAGTGAGGGCAATATCTACATTTTACACACACACACGCACACACACACACACGTTAAGTAAACCAATTGCGTGCATGCTTCCAAGTGGCACAAAAGAAAATCCCAGTTGCCTTGTCGTTTGATGATCATGAAGGCAAATCCCAATAATATATATAGCCAAGAGCTCTCAGGAAAAAGGGGCATATATTTTTATTTATATAAAAATCATGGGAGTTTGCACTTTAATCCAACTTCCTAACTTTGCAAAAATAAAAATGCAGTTCAAAAAGCATGTCTTGGAGGAAGCATGTGATAGTCATCCACAATGTTAAATTTTCAGTTAGATTGCATTTGTAACAACAACACCAACAAGGTGCCAGACACTGCAGCACAAGGCATATACCCAGATATACCCACAGGACCAGTTTTAATATTAAATAACTGATTTGGTATTATGAATAAAGAAAAACATGCACACAAATCAAACATAAAAGCATTACCATTAAAACTACCTATGTTTAGGCTACCCTTCTGGCACCAGGGCAGGTTGGGCCCCTTGGGGAAAGGGTTTGTAGGGCCTCTGGGTTTATGACGTGATTTCTGGCACCAGGACATTGGCAGTGAATCCTTTAAGTACTGTGGTTTGCAGGGTGGGGCATCCATGGATTGGACTTTTTTTGTCTGGGGCATTTCTACTGGGTCCATGCACGGTGAGCTACTGTATCTGGTGATTGCTTTGTATAGTTCCTGACACCGACACTGTGCTCAGAATACTTTCTTTCTGTTAGTGTGGCTGGAGGTTTTCGCCCGCTCTTGTATATATTGTAAATAGTGTAAATACACCCTTTTGTTTCTGTGCATCTGTATGCTAGGGAAGCTGTAGGGGTTGGGTGCCATTTACTTTATAAGACCCGTTTGTTCCTGTTTTTTCTAAATAGCCAGGGAGATAGTTTAGTCCCTGTGTTTTTTGTTTGAAACTAAAACTGTTGCATTCTCCTGAAGAGGCTCCATGCCACATTTATGCAGTGATTCAAGCTATAGGATCCCCGAAAAAGTATGGAGTACATAAATGAACAATTTTCAGAAATTGGGTACTGATGCATTGTAAATGCTTTTTTGACTGCTCTTAGGAAATATTCTAATAAACTGTAAAAATCTAAAATCAGACACTTTGATAGAGTCATCCACAATGCATACACACTTTTAGAAGAAAACCAGGAATAAAAGATAAAGCAAATTTAACACGTGGATTAAAAACTCACCTTTGCGGCTGTCGTGCCACACATCAAACTCCACATTGCGGTACAACTCCGGCTCTAACGCTTTCAGTACCTTGTAGGGAAGCACAAGCCTCGTTGGTCCATCTGTAACCTAAGCAATGGTCTCGAAATGTAAATATTTTTCCAATCACGCCAATATACATCGTTTTATTTGTAGGTAGGATTCTATAACCTTTTGGTCTTCAGTTCCAGTTTTAGCTTTTTCCTCTGAGCGGTTGTGACCACTTAGCTCCCATTCCTCTCTATTAATGTAGGGCATACTGATATCATAATGTATAACAATTAAGATTACCAGCTTGACGAAACAGAAATCATAAATTCAACTTTGTATGAACAACCCAAAGATAACAATGGCAAGGAAAGAAATGGGGGAAAAAATTTAGATGTGAAACCAAAAACATGTATATACAGACCTGAGAGCACTGTCTTCAAGTGGATCATAACCAGCATCCTCACTACACCCAGAGAGACTGTTTCTATAGCGCCTCCCTCCTCCTCTGAACCCATCTAGTGCCATATGAAGATCCTCCACTTCAATGCCCAGAACATGAATGTACAGCAACTCGTATAGCAGGGCTTTAAACATAAAAAGGAAAAGATTCAAATACTTTTCCTTATGCTAAACCATTAGCATTTATTACGTTATTTTGCTATTGTGGGTAAATATAAAAAGCATAAAAAATGTGGACGTGTGTTTAACAGGCTAGCAATTTTTGCAGACTGTTTAATTTGAAGGTTTATGCAGAACTCACATTGGCATATTGCTGCATTTACTGGGTAGGTCCTTGGGTACACAATGTCATAGTGGCCATTATTTGAGCAACAGAGCAAAATCTGTAATACAGTTAAGCACTGTTTAAATGTACATAAAATTACACAAATCAACATATCGCAAAATGAAGAAAAAAGAAAGCACCCTGTATGGGAGTTCAGTGGTAAAGATGGAGAAAAAGGGAAAAAGGGTGGTGGTGGGGGGGGGGGCACACTTTACTATCTGACTATACCGAGTTGCAAATACGATGCACAATTACAAATGTTGTAGGTGCACTGAAGGTTTAATTGATATGCAGTCCAACCCCCTCCCCCACCCAACATCTCTACCCTGTTAACCATGGACTTCACAACACCTCTGAAGGTGTGCTGTGGTATCTTATATGATTACCCTATGAGTACCCTTTTACCGTTTCATGATTCAGTTCTTTAGTTCTCTTCAGGCATCCATTCTAGGAAAGACCTGCCAGTTTAGAGACGCTGTGAACCAGCATCATCAATTTGTCTATTGTCAATGTTTCTCCAATCCTTGTGCTTTGCCCATTTGTCCTGCTTTCAGCACATCACATTATAGAACTAATCTGTTCACTTGCTGCCTAATATATCCCATACCTTGACAAGTTTTACTGTAACAAGACAATCAGTTGTAGTTACTTCATATTGTCCGTGGTTGTGATGTCATGGTAGGCCTGGGCAATAAAACGGTATCTGTATTTATTGACGGTACACCATTGTCGATAACGAAAAAAAAAAAAAAAAAAAAAAGTTTGGTATGAAGCGCTATAATAAAATGCGACTGAGCGTGTGCCTTGCCTTAATCTCAACAGACTATCAGATCTCCCAATGAATGAGCGTGCCACAAGTGACCAGGAAACGGACAATAAGCTCACGCAGCCACGCCGCGTTGTGTGCGTCACCACCAACTCATGTCAGAATAACACACGCGAAAATGAGTGCCGTGTCACGCAGCAGGGAGGAGATTGTGAATAAAAAAAAAAGGATGCATCAGCTCACCAGTTTTTTTGGTTTCTTTTCTTCTGATCAACACCAGAACAATGTTGTGTGTAAGCTTTGTAAAAAAAATAATTTATTAAATAAAAACGGCCCATCCAAGTCTGGAAACACAAGGAACTTGAGAGATACTCAGCAACAATGCCTTATGAAAAAATCCTCCAAGTGATACAATGATGTAACTCACGCGATTGCGCACTAAATTGCCAAAGAAATACTAAAACTTAGTATTTTATAAAGACTAAAATCTTAGCACTTTGCTTTGTCCGTCATTGTTTTGTACATTGCCGTACATTTCAATGACAACTGGAATCTAAAACCGGTTGGAAACCGCATATTTTCCCGGAAACCCCACGGGTGAATTTTAATTGCGCAAACCCTAGCTGATGCGCTGCTCTCACACGGTCTGAATGGAAGCAACCACGTGTGCATCACGACTGACACTGGAGCGAATATGGGGAGTCGCTTCACTCAACAACTGGACTCGGTCGAGGTGTTTTGGCCGTTTACACCCCGCTATCTGTTAGTAAAGTTCATTAATGGTTGCATAATCATCCAGATATAGTTTCTTTGGATGTAGTGCTATACAAGCTTGCCAAAAAATACTTGTGCATCCCAGCCACCAGCACCCCCTCAGAAAGAATTTTTAGCCCAGGGGGTGATGTAGTCACATGTACAGTACTTGTGCAGCATTAAATCCAGAAACAGAGTCAACCAGCTTGTCTTTCTTGCTCACAATTTGTAATATTGCAATGTACAGGTATAGTATATGTGTGAATAATGATGGTTGGTTCCTTAACTTAAGCACTTGTAAACAAAAATTATAATAATAAAATATGAGCTTTTGAGGTTTACTGTGTATTGTTATTATTGACATCTTACAGGTGTTGATCTGCTTCAAAGTTTGCTTTACTGTTCAGTGTTTACACTTTAAATATAAGTGTTAAAGAGACTCTTAATAAATAAAATGTTACAAAGTGTGCAATTGTAGTTTATTATAAGACATAAGGAACAAGATATTTTTGTTCACTTTATTTTTGTTTGACTATTAAAATAATTTGACTTAGTAATGTTGGTAAATAAAAAATCTTTTGTCTTTCGGCTGTTCCCTTTCAGGTGTCGCCACAGCGAATCATCTGCCTCCATCTAACCCTATCCTCTGCATCCTCTTCTCTCACACCAACTAACTTCATGTCCTCTCTCACTGCATCCATAAATCTCCTCTTTGGTCTTCCTCTAGACCTCCTGCCTGGCAGTTCCAACCTCAGCATCCTTCTACCGATATATTCACCATCTCTCCTCTGAACATGTCCAAACCGCCTCAATCTGGCCTCTCTGACTTTATCTCCAAAACATCTCACATGGGTTGTCCCTCTGATGAACTCATTCTTGATCCTATCCATCCTTGTCACTCCCAAAGAGAACTTCAACATCTTCAGCTCTGCTACCTCTAGCTCTGCCTCCTGTCTTTTCTTCAGTGCCACTGTCTCTAAGCCGTAGAGCATTGCTGGTCTCACCACTGTCCTGTACACCTTTCCTTTCATTCTCGCCGATACTCTTTAATCGCACAACACACCTGACACTTTTCTCCACCCATTCCAACCTGCCTGTACTCGTCTCTTAACCTCCTTTGAACACTCTCCGTTGCTCTCGACCGTTGACCCCAAGTACTTAAAATCCTGCACCTTCTTTACCTCTGCTCCCTGTAGCCTCACTGTTCCTCTTGGGTCCCTCTCATTCACACACATGTATTCTGTCTTGCTGCGGCTAACCTTCATTCCTCTGCTTTCCAGAGCGTACCAAATTTTCCTCCACCTGTTCCCTGCTCTCGCTACAAAGCACAATGTCATCTGCAAACATCATGGACAGGATGACAGATGAAGTTAGACAGGAGTCTCCATGGACTATCACTAGAGCAAACAAAAAGGGGCTTAGAGCCGATCCTTGATGCAGACCCACCTCCACCTTGAACTCTTCTGTCACACCTACAGCACATCTCACCACTGTCTTACAGCTCTCATACAGTACATGTCCTGCACCACTCTAACATACTTCTCGGCCACTCCAGACTTCCTCATACAACACCACAGCTTCTCTCTCGGCACCCTGTCGTACGCTTTCTCTAAATCTACAAAGACACAATGCAACTCTTTATTACCTTCTCTGTACTTCTCCACCAGCATCCTCAAACCAAATACTGCATCTGATGTACTCTTTCTAGGCATAAAAAGGCAGATTGCTGCTCACAAATTCTCACCTCTGTCCTTAACCTAGCTTCCACTACTCTTTCCCACAGCTTCATTGTATGGCTCATTAGCTTCATACCCCTGTAATTGCCACAGCTCTGCACATCTCCCTTGTTCTTAAAAATCGGCACCAATACACTTCTCCATTCCTCTGGAATCCTCTCACTCTCCAAGATCTCGTTAAACAAACTAGTCAGAAACTCTACTGCCACCTCTCCTAAGCACTTCCATACCTCCACAGGTATGTCATCAGGACCAACAGCCTTTCCACTCTTCATCCTCTTCAACACCCTTCTCACCTCACTTTTACTAACATTTGCTACTTCCTGCTCCACAACAGTCACCTCTTCTACTCTTTGTTCTCTTTCGTTTTCCTCATTCATCAACTCCTCAAAGTACTCCTTCCATCTTCCCATCACCCTCCTGGCATCTGTCAGTACATTTCCATCTCTATCTTTAATCACTCTAACCTGCTGCACATCCTTCCCATCTCTATCTCTTTGCCTCACCAACCTGTACAGATCAACCGCACCCTCCTTACTGTCCAATCTAGTATACAAGTCCTCATATGCTCTTTGTTTGGCCTTTGCCACTTCTACCTTCACCTTACGCTGCAGCTCCCTGTACTCCTGTCTACTCTCTTCAGTCCTCTCAGAGTCCCACTTCTTCTTAGCTAGCCTCTTTCCCTGTATACACTCCTGGACTTCCTCATTCCACCACCAAGTCTCCTTGTCCACTTTTCTCTTACCTGATGATACACCAAGTACCCTCCTACCTGTCTCCCTGATCACATTGGCTGTAGTTGTCCAGTCAACTGAAAGCACCTCCTGACCACCCATAGCTTGTCTCAACTCCTCCCTAAAGACTACACAACATTCTTCCTTTCTCTGCTTCCACCACTTTGTCCTCTGCTCTGCCTTTGTCCTCTTCACCTTCCTCACAAACAGGGTTATTTTACACACCACCATTCTGTGTTGTCTGGCTACACTCTCCCCTACCAACACCTTGCAGTCACTAATCTCTTTCAGATTACAACGTCGACACAAGATGTAGTCCACCTGAGTGCTTCTGCCTCCGCTCTTATATGTCACCCTATGTTCCTGCCTCTTCTGGAAGAAAGTATTTACTACTGCCATTTCCATCCTCTTTGCAAAGTCCACCACCATCTGTCCTTCTACATTCCTGTCCTGAAGACCAAACCTGCCCATCCCATTTTCATCCCCTCTGTTCCCTTCCCCAACATGTCCATTGAAGTCTGCACCAATCACCACTCTCTCACCTCTGGGGAAGCTCTGCATCACTTCATCTAACTCACTCCAGAATTTCTCCTTCTCTTCTAACACACATCCTACCTGTGGAGCATAACCACTAACAACACTGAACATCACACCATCAATTTCCAGTTTCAGACTCATCACCTATCTGATACTCTCTTCACCTCTAGAACATTCCTAACAAACTACTCTTTCAGGATAACTCCTACTCCATTTCTTTTCCTATCCACACCATGGTAAAACAATTTGAACCCTGATCCTAAGCTTCTAGCTTTGCTACCTTTCCACCTGGTCTCCTGGACACACAGTATATCCACCTTCCTTCTCCGCATCATATCAACCAACTCTCTTCCCTTCCCTGTCATGGTCCCAACATTCAAGGTCCCTAATTTCACTCCTAAACTCTTGCCTTTCCTCTTCTCTCTCTGGTTTCGAACACGCCTTCCTCCTCTCCTTCTTCGACCAACAGTAGTCCACCGGCACCCTGTAAGTCAACAGCACCAGTGGCGGTCGTTGTTAACCCGGGCCACGACCGATCCGGTATGGAAATTATATTTCTGATTCGCATCATTGATTTGGCAAATGTTTTACGTCGGATGCCCTTCCTGACACAACCCTCTGCATTTATCCAGACTTGGGACTGGCACAAGAAGACACTGGATTGCGCCCCCCACCCCCCCATGGTTGCATTGGTAAATAAAAAATAAAATGGCTAAATAAAAAAAATAATAATAATTTAAGCCCAGCCCTATGTCATGGTTTCTTAGTGTATACTATAAACTTTCAATATCCTGGTAAATGCTAACCCTGCCACACCCCCTCCCAACCCACAATCACCCCACCAAGTCTTGGTGCATCACTTGGTGCCAAGGTCTTTATAGCACTTTATTTTATGGCTTACAAAAACAAAAAAACAAAACAAAAAAAAAAAGTGCACAACTACCCCTCGTTCCAACATAGTAAATCAATTTCATACACCAATTTCAACAGCCTACTGACTGCTCATGACTCACCTTAGCAAAGTTCTCCTCTCCAATCTCAGTTGGTGACTTCCCAGGGTACCTATAAATGATGAAGTGCCGCCTGCACCAAAACACTATGTTTACACCACAATATAAATACAAATTTACTTCTAGCAAAGTGATTTACCATGAGCGTTCTAGTTTCTTATATGCCCTAATCGCAGTAAAAGGGTGAATCAATCATATTTACTTTTGAAATTGTATTTCAAGAATGATTTCCCAGTGTAATATTGATTTTAATTTATATAGAAACTAGAAATTGACACTTGTTCTGTTAAATGTAAAAAAAAAAAAATTACACTACAGCAAATGGAGCGACTCGACGTTAAAAGAATAGCCCACCTGTAAAGCAGAGACAAAGCCTTAATCTCCACTTGCCCCACAGTTTCCTAAAAGAAAAATTAAACATATCACATTTTACAGAAACCCAGCAACCATAGAATGTCAACACTGAAAAGTTTCTAGTTCAGACATTATACCTTAATTTTACATAACATACCCCATTTGAGACATAACTTGAAACTGTAGGGTGCAACAAAAGTAACTGGTGCAATGAAAGGCTATAATTATAAAGTTACAGGTAAGACTCACTTTTTAAGAGCCAATTATTTAATAATTTAATAGGAGGCCAACATGCTTTAGTCATGTCCGTCCTCCAGTCCCAAAGTTATGGTGAGATCAATCAAAATGTCTCGGAGAAGGAAATTCACAAAACTGTACTGGTGCCCAGACTTTCAGCACTGGAGCTAATGAATTGTAGCTAATTAACAGTGCTTTTTTTTCCTAGTTTGTTTGTTCTGATCCAAATCACCTAAGTTTGTAAACTTATTCATAGCATTTTCCACTTGGTTTGGTTCCTTTTCACACAAATAAATCCAAGAGTAGGGTTGTGTACCGAAACCCGGTGCCAATATGGCACCGGTACCTATAGAACCGGTATGTACCGGACCGAAACAGAACACGAATTTCGGTGCCTCATTTCGGTGCCACTTAAATGCCTGAACTGTCGATTGAAATATTTGTTCTCTAGATTCATATATTTTTGTAGATTAATCGTTTATTAGATTAAATAAAAAAAATTAAAAGCACAAATCCGGAAATGAGAGACCATCCGACATGCGCGTGAATGCAGCAACTAACGTTACACTCGCTCTGACGGCAGCAGGCGGTCTACCGATAGCTTAGCATGCTAAATTAAACAACTTTCGTTAAAATGCCTAAAACTAAACCGTCGAAAGTGTGGCTGTATTTCACAAGAAAGGATTCCGGTACCGCGACGTGCAGCAAATGTCTTACAGCAGTTGCGTGTAAAGGCGGAAACACGTTAAGTCTAATGAAACATTCGAGGGCAGACGGAATAAAGTTTAAAGCATACAGTATACGGAGGCACCATGTTTTCTTGCGGACAACAGCTGGCGCTATCAGTGTGGACGACCCTCAGTCCCAGTTATATCAACTGTAGCAAAAAGGAGTCACTGATTATGATGACGTCAGCAGCCTTTCCGCAGGTTAGTACTGTAGTAGGATAATGTAATGTTAATAGCAAAATGCAAATCTTGCATTCATGCTAACAAATAGTCAAACGATTTGTAAAAAACTAATGTAACATGGATTCTGTTTATAATTATGGCTTTCCAGCTAGTACTAGTAGCACTACAACAGTGACCCCATTTACCATTGTAAAGAAGGCTATGCATGTCCTGTGCAGGGCAATAAGTCAGGAAAGGAGTCGTATTTTGACAGAAAAGGCAAATATGGTGAAATTTCAGCAAAAGAATTGCTAAAATTTGAAGCTTACATATTCATATATACTTTAAACTTTTAATATATTGTTCAATTTTAAGCATAAATTTTTTTGTTCAATAAAAATTCATTCTGGAGTCATCCACTATAATTTTTTGGCTTAAAAGTATCGGTTCAGGCACCGGTACCGTTTTCAAAGTATCGATTTGGCACCGGTATCGAAAAAAAACCAAACGATACCCAACCCTATCCAAGAGTACAAAAACATGTTGCTTCAAACAACACGAGAACATTGTCTCTGCTTATTGGCCTGTATGTAGCAAACTAAATAAAAAATAAAAGAAATTCATGAAGATCTTGTCTTGTGAACAGTGTTTGTGACGTGGAAGAAAGAATTTCATGATAGAAGTTAATCCATGCAAGTTGGTCATCGCCATGGTGTTTGTTTATTACATTACTTGAATTTATCACTTTGGGCAAACAAATTGAAAATGATTACAGCTTGAAATCAATGTGTTGATTCACTGGAACTGCTGTCCAGGCAAATCAAGACACTACAGGAAACGGACCAGGTTTGTTTCCGTATGCTTTAAGATCACCTCTTTTTGGGGGTCATGGTGCGGTTGTTTGGTTCAGCACACTAGTGCAATTACTGTGTTCAGACTAAACAAAACCAACAGCAAATGAACTGGAGTTTGAGGTAAATAGAAAAGCCTGTAGGAGCGAAAACAGGCAAGTCATTTTACAGTTACGCTGTGTTTCAAGCAGTTAAAATGGAATGAGTTGTTTAAAATGAAGTGTGGTATTTTAAAAAAACTGCCTCCTGCCGTGTTCATTTTTTTTTTAACTGAAGCTCACATTTAAAGGATATCAAACAATATCCCAGAAAATTTGCCATTTTGTCCACTGCATGGTTCAAGCATAAACCTAGCATATTTTGTTGTTATGCAAAAAGTGTGTGTGTGTGTATATATAGTTTATATAAAATTATAAAATATATAAAAAATATATATAAAATTTATCAAGTAAATTGCAGCAGTTTGTACTTCGCCAAACCTTAAAGACACCCATTAACCCTAGTAATTAACAGATTATCTAAATCAACTGTGTAAGAGCAGAAGAATCAGAGTTGTGCTGGACACTCAGACTGGCCATCCTGGATTGGGGTGGAAGAACCCTTGTGTTGGCAGATATTGCTTTCACCATGAAACTATAGCATTTAACAGCCTGTTTTTAATAAAAGAAACATTGCCTGCTGCATTAAGAGACATGGATGAACACAAGCACGTGCAAAAGTAAAGTGTTGCAAATCTCTATATCCATGTCCACGGGCAGGAGGATCATTTTACAGCTGAAGACCTGTTTAACTCACAGACACTAACCTTGGGGTCGTCCAAACGCTCCAAATACTTCTCAAAAGACCCTTCAACAAACTGAAAAACAAAAAAGCCACAACTTTATTAAACAAATCCGACAAATACCGCGGCATTTTTCCGTAACGGGGCCACGCAAAATAAAAAGACAAAGGTCAGTTAACTCACAGGTTCAAAGATGCATTTATTCGCCCTCATGAAGTTGACGCAGTCTTTTCTTACTTTGTGATTGTAATTCTGAGAGAAATATAGCTATCAAAACAAAAACAAACAAACAAAAAGTCGTTTAAATTACAAGATTATACAGGCCACCAAATCAACCCAGCTTCTTAGTCAGAAATATCGCTTTAACTACATCATGAAGTGAAACACTTTACCTGCTCAGAAACAGCTCGGAATAAACATGACGCGTCCCGAGCCATCATTTTCCGGTAGAAACCGAGACTGGCTAGGTACTCGTCCATGTTTACGAAATACTTCTTCAACGCTTTCTGCATCGCAAAGAAAACCGTATTCGAGAGAGAAGGTGAAACACACCGAGCTTCATACCTCTTCACGTCGGTAACCAGGGGAAAAGGTCACAGGGTTTTTTTCGGGTTCCGAAAAAGAACAGGTGTTCCCAATGAGCACTAATTAAACTTAAAGTCTCAATCCCGTGCTGCACCGACCCGCTCGTGTAAAGCGCTTCCCCCCCAGTATTTAACTGCCTGAGGATTGTGTGTGTGCGCGCGCATTCGATATAAGATGGAAAAACTTCTCATCGGGTTGAATAAAGTTTCTACTGAATTTCGAATAGCGGGTAAGTGAGCACGCGCTATCAGTATTTTATTTTTTTATTTTTTTTGCACTGACCCCTTTTAGGTTATTATTATTATTCTGTTATTAATAATAGGGAAAATGTGCTACCTGAAACGCAAGCAAAGGAAAAACTGGCAGTTGTAATGTATACAACGCCTTTGATTAATGTACATACAGTAATTGCATACATGAATACATTTGCATCTCAAACAGTAAGCTCGCGCTACTTGCACGCCGACTTCCGCGTTCTTTTCAATATGGCTGAGTCACTTCCGGTTTAGCGGTGGCTACGTTCTACACCCGCCGTCTCCAGGATCTCCCACTGATTAACGTTACTGACGTGCATCGTATTTGCAAAACAACCATATTATATAAGAATATATATGTATTATATACTATATAAGAACTTATTAAAGTCAAAGTCAACTTTATTGTCAATTCTGCCACATGTACAGGACATACAGATAAATGAAATTGTGTTACTCTCAGACCCTTGGTGGATAACATAACATTAAATACATAAAGTAGAATTTTAAAAATAAATACAATTATACATATAGTATAAAAACAAAAACAATATACAAGTAAGGGCACATGGCAGAGAGTGCAAACCAGACAGAGTAGTGCAAATGCAGACATACTGTATAGTGCAAATACATTTACATTTAGCAGACACTCTTATCCAGAGCGACTTACATTTTTATCTCATTACACATCTGAGCAGTTGAGGGTTAAGGGCCTTGCTCAAGGGCCCAACAGTGGCAACTTAGTGGTTGTGGGGTTTGAACCTGGGATCTTCCGAACCGTAGTCCAATGTCTTAACCACTGAGCTACACCTGGCCCGAATAGAGCTTGTAAGTATGATAAAGTGATGGAGAGCAGCCCTGTAACAGAGAAGAGTCTTATGAGGTAGACTAAGAGTAGTGTGTGTATGTGTGTATATAGATAAGACATTGTAAATACTACCCTGTACTGTGTTCTGTAAATGTACAGTCATGCTGAACGTGTAGCTCTTGTAGCTGTTTTTTCAGCTCCTCCACTTCATTAGAAAGTTCTTCTATTTTAACACATGCCAAGTCTAATAATGAAGGCTCAGGAATGTTACAGTAATCATGATCCATCATTACATCCATGGGTATGGGTTCGACGGATACCACTTCAGCAGGACCGCGATGCTTTAACGGCGTAATCATTCCAGGCTAAAAGCACTGGTACAGCGCCAGTTACTAACTTTTTCCGTGTCTCTGGTGTTTGCGGTTCAATAATCTGATCACTGCTAAAATGTTTACTGCAAACCGTAAAATTGCTGGTAGGACAAAAATCGTCTCGGCGTATGTTCACAAGCCGCCACCGTTTTCTAAGGTCCACATCTGAAGGAAAACTTAAAGTTCCGTTGAACTTCGCAGAAGATGTACACAGCGGAACACAACAGTGTATGTTCTATACCTTCTGCTGTCTCTGAAATCTATAAACACACTTTTTTTTCTGAACATTTCCTCCAAAGTCCAACACAATGGCTGACAAACCGGAACTCAGCGAGCCCTATTACTTCAAAGCGGAAGTACGTCACGAGTCTGCGTGCAAGTAGTCCATACAATTGCCGTAAAATCAGCTATTTGATTAATGTAGGGTAATAGACAGGGTGCACACTCTTCATTGCTTCGGACTGAGGGAGGAAACTGGAGTACCCGGCAGAAACTCACCAAGCACATGGAGAACATGTAAACTCCATGCACACAGACGGGAATGAAACCTGGACCCTGGAGGTGCAGACAGTGCTAAACACTACACCACCAGGCCACCTGTATCATCATGCCTACCTATAAAATCTAACCGTGTTTACATACAACACAGCATATACTGTACAGTATATGCAAGAACTCTCTCTCACAATCTAACATGCCTTTTTTTTGCCTCGTCAGGGTGGCTTAATGTGATTCCCACCTTTGGTCTTTGTGCATGATTTTGCATGTTTGGTACTACAGTTTCCTCCCACAGTCCAAAGACATGCAGATTATTAATTGGCATTCACAAATTTGCAGCAGTTTGTGAAAGAGCATGTGAATATGTGTATGTGAGTTCCCTGCAATGGATTGTCACTCCATTCAGGGTGTAGCCCGTCTCGTGCCCTAAGACTCCTGGGATAGGGTCCAAGCCCTGTATGCAGGATCAAGCGGTATAGACGGTGAGTGAGTGAGCGCCTTCTTTGCTAAAACACTGCAACTATTTGTATAATTACTAATTGTGGTTATTGTGTTTGCTCTCCTCTACTTTTAACCATATATACAAACAAATTATTTACCTCTAACCTGAACCAGTTATTGTAGATCAGAATATTCAAATGATGCATGTCTTGTTTTCCTTTAGCATAATTCATTCAATTCAAATTTTATTTGTCATATACACAGTCATACACAGTATAATATGCAGTGAAATGCTTACATGACCGCCAGTGACCTTAAAAAGAAAATAAAAGCTTGTACGTAAAATAAATAGTCAATAAAAAGGAAATACTAAAGAAGCAGCTCATAAGCAGCTCATAAGCAGATGAGCTGAGCACTATCAGGTTGAAGTGGACACTCTTGAAACTGGTGTGATTGAAAACCACAGTAGAATGTTTTTGAAACATCAAGGAGTTCTCTTCCTTCACCAGTAGTTCAATCTTGCAATAAATAGGTATAATCATACAAAACGTAAAGGCCTTTTACCAAAGGCATTTATGTAATGCGGGTGTGATGCTCAAGTAAATGCTAGGAAACCTTTGGTCCTGCCAGTTATGTGGATGTTACTTTGAAACGCATCATCTACCTAAACATTGTTACTGACTAAATACACCCCTTCATGGAAAGGGTATTCCCTGATAGCAGTGGCCTCTTTCAGTAGGATAATGCACCCTGCCACACAGCAAAAATGTCTCAGGAATGGTTTAAGGAATGTGTGAAAGTGCCCCTATTATGCCATTTTAAAGTTTGCTAATATTTCTTTGAGTCTCTTAAAGCAGGTGTACATGTATGCAAGGTCAAAAAACAATTTAGTTTTCTCCAAAAATAGATTTAATTTTTACCTAATTTCTAAATGATTCGTAAACGACTCATGTGAAGGAGTTTGAAGAATCGTTCGAAAACCCCTCTTTCCGTGAGCCCTCACTGGTGTGATTGGTCAGATGGCGTGGTCTTTTATGATTGGTCTACCACTACAGCGTGTGTCAGAAAACAAAACGGCCATTACCATAGCTGAACGACAGCTCTGGAGACCCGTCAATACATACGGTAAAATCGAGGGCATCTTTTCCATCAATTCGAACCGGAGTCTGACAATGAAATGGTTGAAGTGGCACATCGACAAGAAACTGTTGGCATGACTGGAGCAGGACGTTTCTCAGTGGTAAGTGTCATATGTTAACAAGAGTGTGGTAACGTTAATTGTAAGATGTGATGGCATCGTGGGCGGGCAATTTGTTCACGACGTAGTACGTGGGCAGACATTATGCAAATATGTTACTGTACGTAGTGACGTGGATCCGTAACAGAAAAGGATTAGAATTGCTAACGACTCATGTCCTTGTACGAGGATGCTGAGACGCTGCTTTTTTCCGAGCTCCGCCATACTGACCAACTTTTAAACTTTTTCGTCCCCTTACGAAGAGTGTACATACTGTAAAATGGATAAGTATCTTATATTTACTCGAAACGCGTGTTATATCGTTAAGTTTTAATTGTTTTGCAGCACACCGCTTTTAGCCGGCATTAGCATTGCTAATTAGCATTAGCATCGCTAGCCCGGCTATCACGTTTGTTTGTAAAGTTTGTTTTCGCTTCCTCACACCGATTATTTTCCGTGTTTAGACACCATGTCGGTTGTGATTCTGCCTCTGAGTGCAGGTGAGGAGACATTGGAGCTGCACTCGGTGGATTTGGAGCTGGAGGCCGTGGAGAAGCTGATCCGTGAGCTACAGGTGAAGCTGGCCCGGCTACAGCAGCGGAAAGCCACGCTGGAATCGTCACGGACCGACGCTCACCTGTCCCAGGTAAATTCTCGGCGTGAGAATTCTCCTACAACCTCAACCCCGCGTGTTTCTCTGCCCAGGTCCAACACACCAAGGACGCAGCCCGCCCAGTTTTCCTACACCCCGGCGCCAGGATACCACGGACCCTGGATACAGCAGCAGCGGAAGAAGCACCCCAAGCCCCGGGCGAGGACCTCTCCCCCTCCACCACCACCACCCGTCTTCGACATCTCGACCCGAAACTGCTTCGCTCCTCTCCGCGAGACGGCACACGACGTCCTGGTCATCGGAGACTCCATCGTTCGTCACGTGCGTGCTACCACGGCTAAAGGTAAGGTGCACACATGCTGTTTACCTGGTGCACGTGTTCTTGATGTTGCTGCACAGGTGCCTGCTGCCCTGAGGAAGAACATTGGAGCTGTGGTCCTTCATGCCGGCACGAACGACACCAGGCTGAGGCAGACGGAGATCCTAAAGAAGGACTTCAGGAGCCTGGTCGAGAAGGTCCGCAGCACATCACCCACGACAAGGATCATCGTATCTGGACCGCTTCCCACATTTCAGCGAGGAATCGAGAAGTTCAGTAGATTATTTGCTTTTAATGAATGGTTACAATCTTGGTGTCAACAACAGAAATTACGCTTTGTTGATAACTGGAATGTTTTCTGGGAGCGTCCTAGGCTCTATCACACCGATGGCCTACACCCTAGCAGAGCTGGAGCAGCGGTCCTCTCTGACAACATCTCCAGGACACTACGAACCATCTGACTGGCGGTAAGTCATACTGTAGATTCCAAACATATTAGACACATCACAACTCACCGTAGTGATAGACGCACACACATAGCTTGTCCTATAGAAACTGTGTCTGTTCCCCGAATACTGAGAAAAAAGAATAAATTTGTTAAATTTGCCCGAAACTATCTGATAACCAGAAAAAGGCAAAATAAGTAGTCAAAATCCACCTCTAAAGTTTGGACTACTCAACATTAGATCCCTTGCGCCTAAAGCACTTATTGTTAATGAAATTATCTCAGATTATTGCCTTGACGCACTCTGTCTCACCGAAACCTGGCTTAAACCAAATGAATATTTTGGTCTGAATGAGTCTACTCCGTCAGGATATTTCTATAAGCACGAGCCCCGTCTAATTGGTCGCGGTGGTGGTGTCGCCACTATCTACAATGATGTACTCACTGTTACCCAGAAAATAAGGCCCAGGTTTAATTCATTTGAAGTGCTTATCATTAATGTTGCACTAAATGAAATGCGTAATAAACCCTTGCTATATTTTACCTTGGCCACCGTGTACAGACCCCCGGGGCCATATGGCGATTTTCTTAAAGAATTTGGACATCTGCTATCAGACCTATTGGTTAACTCTGACAAAGTGTTGATAGTAGGAGACTTTAACATTCATGTAGATGATGCTAACGACGCTTTAGCACTCACATTTATGGATTTACTAAATTCCTTTGGGGTTAAGCAAAATATAATTGGAGCAACTCACCGCTTTAATCATACGCTAGATTTAATTATATCCCATGGTATAGATGTCTCTAATATAGAGATCATACCTCAAAGTGATGATATCACAGATCATCACCTCCTGACATATACTCTACCTGTAGAACAGATTAGCTGTGTCTCCCCACGTTATCAATCTGTTAGAAATATGAATCCCACCACTAAAGACAGATTCACAAGTAATCTGCCGGATCTGTCCCAATTTCTTATTAGACCCCTAAATGCAGATGATCTAGATGAAGTGACTAGCAGCATGGGCACTATTTTTACCAGTACATTAGACACTGTTGCTCCCATCAGATTAAAAAAAGTCAGAGATAAAACATTTGCACCGTGGTACAACAGTCATACTCGCGCCCTAAAGAGAGCAACCCGTAACCTCGAGCGAAAATGGAGGAAAACTAAATTAGAAGTTTTTCGAATTGCGTATAAAGACAGTATGTGCAGCTATAGACAGGCTCTAAAAACTGCTAGGACCGAGCATCTTAGCCAACTGATAGCAAGAAACCAAAACACTCCCAGGTTCTTATTTAGTACAGTGGCTCGCCTAACAAAACCTAAGATGCCTGCAGAGAGTATCCCATCACAGTTTAGAAGTGAAGACTTTATGGACTTCTTTAATGAAAAAATCAATAGTATCAGGAAGAAAATAACGGAGGTTCAACCTCTAATAGTATCTCACGATCCAGTTCAGCCTATAGCTTCACATTTAGATTTTCAGTGCTTTACAGGTATAGGACAGGAAGAGCTGTATAAACTCATCACCTCGGCTAAATCAACAACGTGCCTGTTAGACCCAATCCCAACCAGATTTTTAAAAGAAGTGATGCTTACGGTTGGAGAGCCACTCCTAAACATTATTAATTCTTCATTACATCTAGGTCACATCCCTAAACCTTTCAAGTTAGCAGTTATTAAGCCGCTTCTTAAAAAATCTAATTTGGACGCGAATGAAATAACAAATTACAGACCGATTTCAAACCTCCCATTCATATAAAAAATACTAGAAAAAGTAGTATCAGCTCAAATTTGCACATTCTTGCAGGATAACAACATCCTTGAAGAATTTCAGTCAGGTTTCAGGCCCCATCATAGCACAGAAACTGCACTAGTTAAGATTACAAACGACTTGTTTTTAGCTTCAGACCAAGGCTGCATCTCATTGCTAGTCCTGCTCGATCTTAGTGCTGCATTCGACACTATAGATCATAATATTCTCATAGATCGCTTACAAAATTATATAGGTATTCAGGGACGGGCATTAAAATGGTTTAGATCTTACCTGTCTGATCGCTACCATTTTGTAGATCTAAATGGAGAACCGTCTGGTGTAATGCCAGTGAAATATGGGGTCCCACAAGGGTCAGTTTTAGGACCTCTGTTCTCAATATACATGCTTCCCTTGGGTAACATCATTAGAAGACATGGGATTAGTTTCCATTGTTATGCTGATGATACCCAATTATATATCTCAACTAAACCAGACGAAATACCTAAGTTGTCTAGATTAACTGAGTGTGTCCAGGACATAAAAGATTGGATGACCAATAACTTTCTTTTATTAAATTCAGATAAGACGGAGATATTACTTATTGGCCCAAAAACCAGCACACAACAGCTTTCACAATTCAGCTTGCGCTTAGAAGGATGTACTGTTACTACCAGCTCAGCAGTAAAAGATCTGGGAGTAATATTAGACAGTAACTTGTCTTTTGAAAATCACATTTCAAATATCACAAAAACAGCCTTTTTCCATCTTCGAAATATTGCTAAACTTAGGAACATCTTATCCGTATCTGATGCAGAAAAACTAGTTCATGCATTCATGACCTCCAGACTGGACTATTGTAATGCATTACTAGGTGGTTGTCCTGCATCCTCAATAAACAAGCTTCAGTTAATCCAAAATGCAGCTGCCAGGGTTCTCACTAGATCCAGAAAATATGATCATATAACCCCAATATTATCATCCCTGCACTGGCTACCTGTTCAGTTTAGAATAAATTACAAAATGGTATTACTTACATACTTACATACATTACTTACTAACCAGTCTTCTGATGCGCTACAATCCACCACGTGCCTTAAGATCACAAAGCTCCGGACTTCTGGTAGTTCCCAGAATTTCAAAATCTACAAAAGGGGGTAGGGCTTTTTCATATTTAGCTCCAAAGCTTTGGAATAGCCTTCCAGACAGTGTTTGGGGAGCAGACACGGTTTCTCAGTTCAAAAGTAGACTCAAGACGCATCTTTTTAATCTGGCATACACATAACTCATCCCAGTACTCATACTCCAGTACACCTATACCGAATGGCAACTACGCTAATTCTCCCCATCTGTTCTGTATTTCTCTACCCATCCCGAGGCATCGGGAGATTTTGCCAGCTTCAGTAGACAAAGGCCGACCCTGCGAGGTTCCTGAGGCATCCAGAGAAGGACCAGCTCCAACTGGATTCAGCTTTATGATGGTTGGAGCTACACATGCTGCTCCTGTGCTTCCAGTGATCCAGACCTCATCTGCCCTCTGCACCTACTGACAATTTAAATAATTTCTGTCATATTGAATTTTCACCTGCACAACACACAAGATGTTATATCATTTCTATCTGTTATCGCCCAAATGAGGATGGGTTCCCTGTTGAGTCTGGTTCCTCTCAAGGTTTCTTCCTAATGCCATCTCAGGGAGTTTTTCCTTGCCACCGTCGCCGCCACCCTTGGCTTGCTCATCAGAGAAATTTCATTCATTCGTCTCATTATTATTATTATTATCTGCACATTTTTCTCACACATCCACACTTCCAATTATTTTCTTTTCTATTATTATTATTATTATTATTATTTGTTTTTATTTATTTATTTTCTATTATTTTTTTTTTGTTAAATTTCTTTAATTTTTGTGAAGCTGCTTTGAGACAATGACCATTGTTAAAAGCGCTATATAAATAAAATTGAATTGAATTGAATTCATGTAGCTGTATGTGAACATTGGGCTCACATTCGCTTAAACGACACACTGCATGAAGGATCATATTTGAAAACGCATAATAGGGGCACTTTAACTTAATTTCCCAGATCTCATCTGATCTGTGGGATGTGCTGGAAAAACAAGTGTGTTCCAGGGAGGATCCACTTCAGAACATACATAATTTAATGGATCCCCCTCTACCTTCTTAACACCAGATAGGACATTTTCAGAGGTCTTGTGGAGTCCATGCTTTGATGGGTCAGAGCTGTTTTGGCAGCTGAAGGGGAACCTACACAATATTAGGCAGGTGATTTTAACATTATGGCTGGTCTATGTATTTTTAAAAAATGGTGCAACATGGTGCAAACAAGCAGATCAGCGCATTATTCTATGGTTCATTCAAAACGTTTCTCTTATGCTGTAACAATTTGTTCTCCTCATAAATTGCAGACATTCATAAGAAGTTTCTAGATGAGAACAAATAATCAATTCTGTAATTAGATATGAAAATCGTTAACAATAGGTCACCTATTTTAAACTCATATATACATATTTTGGCCTTTGAGACAAAGGCATAGAGTGCCTAAACACAACCAGAGAAAATAAAAATTCATCCCTTTCTCAAGTCAGAAGTTGAGCGGATTAACTAGTCAGCATGGAGAGAAAATGCAAACTCCATGCACACAGACCAAGGCCTGGGCAAAACTTGAATCCTTGACACTGGCAGTTCTAATCTTTTAATGATTTACTGTACAAAGATATAAACAAAAAATTAAGTGCATTTCTAAAACAACCAGTTCATAGATGCGACTTAAAAAATTGTCTAGCAATTCTTACACTGACCTGCAATTCTTGCAATGACTGTTACACTCACCTGGATTTCTCAACCAAATTGCAAACATTAATTTATACACTTCTTCTGTACTGCTTATTCTGTGTACAGGGTCGCCGGGTCCTGGGGCCTATCCCAGGAGACTTGGGGCACAAAGCAGAGTACATCTGGGACACTGCGGCATTCCATCGCAGGGCACACACTATGGACAATCTGGGGACTCCAGTAAACCTAACCTGCTGGACTGTATGAGAAAAGCCACCAAGGCAGGGTACACCCTGGCAAGTGTTACAGTGTCTTGTCATTTAAATAAACAAAAAAAAAAAAGTTTGAAAAGTTTGACTCACTAGTGAATTCACTAGTTTTAGCCATTTTTGGACAGAGCTGGAAACAACTGCCACAGAAAGTAAGTTTATTGTGATTTTTTTTTTTAATATTGGGAAAGTTAAATGAAAGTTAATTTCTTTCATAATTATAAAATTTTAACTAGTATATTACAGATTCTTAAAGTTAAATGTTTCACTTTTTTTTTTCTTCATTTTTATGATTATGGCTTACAGCTCATGAAACTGGAATTTATATTATCTCAAAATATTATTATATTTCCTAAGATCAATCAAAAAAGTATTTACAATACATAAATGTCTAACTTCTGGGGGGGGGGGGGGATTTGTATACTCAGTACTTGGTCGTGGCTCCTTTAGCATGCATTACTGCATCAGTGCCGCATGGCATAGCGGCGATCACTCTAAGGCTTATTGAAGAGCATGTCGCCTTGATGAGCAGCCTTCATCTCCTCTGTATTGTTGGGTCAGGTGTTTTTCATCTTATTCTTGACAACCTCGTAGAGAATCAAGTCAGGCAAGTTGACTGGCCAGTCAAACACAGTAATATGGGCCGGTGATACTGTAAGTCCTCCTGTAAAACATAATCAGCATATAAGTGTAAAGTGCTTTAAATTCTCCTTCTAGATTGCTGTGTTCACTTTGGACATGATAAAACACAGTGGGCCAATACCAGTAGATGACATGGTACACCCAATCATCAGCGACTGTGGAACTTTCACACTGGACATCACTCTTCCTCCAGACTCTGGGATCGTGATCTCCAAATAAAACACAAAATTAACGTTAATCTAAAAAGAGGTCTTTTGACCACTAAGCCATTGTGAGTTAATTTTTATATTCTCTAGGGAAGATACTTCTGATGTTGTCTTTGGTTCAGGAGTGGCTTGATACTAGAAGTGCAACAGTTGTAGTCCTTTTCCTAAATAAGTCTGACCTAATGACTATTGATACAGATTCCAGTCATTATGTATGATTGATTGTGTGTGATGAATACAATAACATTTCAAATTGATTTATTGACACTGTCAATGCAAAAAATAAAGAGCGGTTATCTTCTGTTTTGTAATATATTTTTTAAAAACATGTTAAGAATGCTCCAAATGAAGGTGTTTAAAATTGTACTACAACCAGCCGCTAGAGGGCATCAAAGACATTTTGACTTCACTTTTGACTCCCTGTTAGGATGTTCATGGTTTACACACACTCCCTACAGTAGGTCATTACAAGAGACATTACACAGGCATGTGAGCTTGTAAAATTATTATATTCAATGAGTACTGTTTGTATTTTTTACCCTTCACTGTAATTCTACTATTTCTTTTTTTATTTATGTTTACTTTATTTCATCTGTATATTTGTCATTTTGTTTATGTACAGTAGGATGGGAGTGTATTGGAAGTGGAGCTTGTGAGGAAAAAGTTTAATCTTGTCTGCACTTATGTTAAAAAAAAAAAAAAAAAACTGCTGTAGAAAATGCCTGTGTGTGTAAGACATGTGGTCACAAATGGCTCAAAATAAACGGGAGTCCATTCTCAGTACAAGTCGAGGTACGTTTTATGACCGAGCATTACATAACTCCATGTGCCTGTTAAGAAAGAAATTTCCCAAATAAAACTGCTGATCGTTGACTTCCAGGGTAGACCTCTACCGGTTATTAAAACTGTAGTTTACAGTAGATGGTGCTATAATGCAAATAATGCGGTAAACCCAGAGAATTACTTTAACATTTTCTGCTCATATTGGATGATTTAATATTATCTTTAATTTGTTTGTATTGAACAGCTATCATAATATCTAGTTTTTGTAAATACTGTAAAAGGACTATTGGCCATATCGGCTCTGGACTTTCACAAATTGACCCTTTATGATTGCATTTGTCATAACTTACTTTCAATAAATATCTTATAAAAACTCATTTCCAGTTCAGCTACATCTCCTGAATTAAGTTATGTTGATTAGACTCACAAATCATGCAACCCTAATAATAGCGATTGCAATTGCCTGCTTTAATAATTGATGCGCTATACAGTAATTAATAAAAACACACACGCTAATACTGTATGATGACCCATGTCACACTGCTTAGATTGAAAAGAAATGCAGGATCACAGCTTTCATTGTCCATATTATAAAGACATTAAACATCAAGTAACTGCATGATTTTAACATATTTTTAAAAACTGATGTGTTAAAAAGTAAATTTAGTCCAATGACTGATCAAGCCCAGTAAGTAAGACACGTGTCCATAGAGGCTCATCAACTTGTGAAATAAGGTAAACTAACAGAAAGAGCTAATTAAAATCTCCTTCAGTGAAGCATGGTTTGTTTTAGATCTACATATTCTACTTTATTGACCTCATATGAATTTCATATACCTTACTAATTAGGGCTTCAGGCAGGCAGGGCTTTAAAGGATCAAACACTAATTAGGAAATTAAGAAAGGCATGATCTGAAGTAAATGTGTGTTCTTATGTCCCTTTGAACTAGTGTGCTCACTATTCAAATAACTGCCTGTGAACAATTAGAAATTGTGTTTTATGCTGTAAATATACAGTAGATACTGTTGCACTGTTACCCACAGGGTGGAAGTAACCTCTAGATTGAACAGCAGTTTTGCCATAAAAACCTACACTTGTTTAAGACTTTTTTGAAAGATCAGATACACGTTGTGACTAAGTGGTATTTTTTTTTTATTTGTGAAATTACCAAGTACAGTATAAACAGGTACATTGTTATTTAAAATACCAATAATAATATAACAAGATATACAGTATATGTATTAAATCTAACACTGGTGCAGCAGGTAGCATTACTGATTCAAGGCTTTCGGGTCCTCAGGTAGATTATATGGACCTGAACTCTGCGTGGTGACTTGCATGTTTTCCTCATATCATCTCTCATAAATATGCCAGTAGGTGGACAGCCAACAATAAATTTCCCTTATTTGTTTATGGTGCTATTAACTGAATGAAATCCCATTCCGATTATATTCACGCCCCATGCCTTTCCCAGTGTTCCTGGGATAATGTCAGCATAGGACCCACTTTTACTGAGGGGGATATAGTGATTGGTTAAGATGAATTTATGAACAATTAAATAGAAAATAACATTTTAATGATTTTTTTCAGACATTGTGCTAATTGCAAAACACTGCAGTTTAACATTTCAAAGTGATTCAATTTGCCATTTTGATTGAGAGGATACATAAACTGCTATAATTAAAAAGTGTTTACTAATAATGAGATGAATGTCTCTCGTTTGATCTCACATAATGAAAAGGCAGAACATATAATTATGTTAAGACTAATAGAGATGTTTTTTTTCCGGGGGCCCCAAACATCTTGTTTCCAGATGTTCATTAATAGAAGTGTTTAAGACTCGCTTCCTTTAGCAGGATGCGGGATCTATTAGGCAAGGCAGCCGTGATGAGAAACAAAGTATTATCGAATAAGGTTTTGTAGCACTATATTGCAAAAGAGCCCATTGGTCTTAGAAAATACCAGGTGTCATTGATTTTTGTGTTTGTATTTATGTTTGTTTGTATAGGTACATGATTTAAATCCTGATTGAGTACACAACATCAATACTGTTTGGAAAATGTATTGAATGACCAAAGAAGACAAACACACCATATGTCGCAAATATGTTTGGTAACATTTTTCCTGAAATATTTTTAGAGCCTTGAAAATTCCAAACTGATCTGGTTAGAATCAAGGAGGTTTCCTTATGCCACCAAAACAGCTCTGACCCATTGCGTGTAGTATTGCAGTGTAACTCACCTTAGCTCTGCCTTAAGTGCTGCTTTGCTACACCATAACTAATGACATCAGAGTATGTCAGAGTCACAGCAAGCCCCGATTTTGAAACTGACGTGATACCTAGCAAAAATTATGAGTATCCCATCGCTTGACATTATGTCTTTGTAAGAAGGTATTCAGGCTATTTATGTCACCAGCTAGTGGTTTTAATGTTATGGCTAATTGGGATGCATGATGCATAACATATGGAGAAGGGCAACGCAAATTTTTGGTATTCTAAATAAAATAATAAATCATTTCATTTTTGAAAGCAACAGCAACAGTGTAATGTTAGATATTTGTCTAAAAGGTCTTGATTACTGCGAATCACTGTAAACTGGTGTGTTTTCCCCCACCCTCTTCTTTACCTAATGGAAAGTGAACACTCCAGTACCCAATCCTTTTAATGAAAATACTGCATTAATTTTATCTTGAGATGTGTCATTGTAATTCAGGTGATGGTTTTTAATCTTCAAATTGCCTCCACACAAGCCATTTCAAAAATATTTGGCAGCAGCCCATCTTCCCCTTCCACCATTTTACTGAATGCCTGTCAAAGATTGGCATTAAAAAGCCCCGCTTTATTTGAATAAACTATTGAGAGTTTTAAAAAAGCATAGTGTGAGTTATGTAAATGCGATGAAACAAAGTGATTGTGTGTAGTTTCTGTGTCTGGATGTTTCAAAGCAGTGCATCTGTCCCCCTCGTCTTTTCTTTTCATGTTGTTTTGTCTTTATTGACAGGTTGTATTATTTTCTTGATATGGTGGCACAGTGCCAGAAAAGTTACAGGATTTGGTGTTCATCACAAAATGTAAGATTATGCCTGATTTTTCTTCCACGCATTCTACAGTAGGACCTTTAACCTTAATATTTTACTTTTTGTCAGCTACAGTATACTTTTTTTTTTAATAAGAAATGTAGGTGTCCACAGAAAATTACAGTGAAGTTCATTATTTATCACTAGGGGAGAATAAAACATTCAGCAATTACAAGTAAGATTGCTTGTCAAATGTATGTCCACATTGGGAGGCATATCCCAGGAGACTCAGGGCACGAGGCAGGGTACACCCTGGACAGCGTGCCAATCCATTGCAGAGCACACACACACACACCCACACACACACGCTCATTCACACACTATGGTCAATTTAGGAACGCCAATTAGCCTAATCTGCATGTCTTTGGACTGTGGGAGGAAACCGGAGTACCCGGAGGAAACCCACAATATTATCAACAACTTCATATTCAAAAAGAGACTATAGTGCGTTATATGAACATTTGATATCCTTAAAGGAGTTTAAAGATATAATGTAAAGTAATGCATTGGGAGGTTTTGCAACGTTAGATGTTTAAACTCTTTTATCAAATGTTCATTCAGGTTGTTGATATTATGTTGTTGTTAGTTTATAAGTTGTGAACGATTTTAGGTCTATGATCCTTGGTGGAGGTGAAATATGAAAGATCATCAAAGAGGTTCAACAGTTTCTTACAGCCCTGACTAAGAAGACAGCTCCTTGTTTCTCTTGGGGCATCGATCACATCTGCTACTGTCATAAAGTGAAAAAAATATTCCCCTCTTTCGAGATTTTTATTTATTGATTGATTTTATATTTATTGCATATTTTTCACACTTTCTAACATTTTTCTAACAAAATTACATTACTCATTACACAACATTACACAAAGATAACCCGCGTAAATACAAAATGCAGTTTTTAAATAATGTTTTAATTATAAAGGGAAAAAAGCTGTCTACCTGGCCCTATGTGAAAAAATAATTGCCCCTATTTCTAAATCATGAATAAACTGTCACAAATTACACTTGCCACACACAGACATGTTCAATTTAAATTATTTCTTGATTCACAGGAGTGGCAGTAATCAGGTCTGACAGATTAAAGAATGCTAAAAGATGTTTAAAAAGCAAAATTCAAGAACAGATGGGAAATACAGTAATAGATATGTACAGTATCAGTCTGGAAAGGGTTCCAAGGCCATTTCCAAGGTTTTAGGACTTCAGCGAACCATGGTGAGAGTCTTATTCACAAATGGAGAAAGCTTGGAACAGTGAGGAACCTTCTCCAGAGTGGGAAGCCTACAGTACCATATTCTCTCCAAGAGTAAAGCATTGACTCATCCAGGAGCTCATAAAAGAACCCAGAGCAGCAACTATAGAACTGCAGGCCTCAGTTGTGGTCAGTGTTCATGATTCGACAATTAGAAAGAGATTGGGCAAAAACAGCATTCATAGGAGAGTTCCAAGGCGAAAGACACTGCTGACCAAAAAGAACACAAAAGCTTGTCTCACATTTGCCAGAAACATATTTATTATCCCCAAGACATTTGGGCAAACATTCTGAGGACTGATAAGACAAAAGTTTAACTTTAAACATCAGTTTGTGTCCTCAAGCTCAAACACAGTTGGTTATGCGGCCGGACAATGATCTGAAACACACCAGCAAGTGCATCTCTGAATGGCTCAAGGAAAAAAAGGTTTTGGAGTTGCCTAGTCAAAGTCTGAACTTAAATCCAACTGAGATCCCTAAACAGGTCATTCATGCTTGAAAACCCTTTATTGTGGCTAAATTAAAATTAAAACAATTCTGTTTAAAATAGTTGGAAAATTCTTCCCCAGTGATGTGAAAGACTCATTGACAGTTACAGTATCTCAAACACTTGATTGCAGTTGTTGTTGCCTGGAGTAGCACAACCAGCTATTTGGTTTAGGGTGCAATTACTTTTTCACATACTACATAGTGCCCGGCAGGTTTGCACTGTTTTTTCTCTAAATAAAGGAAATAATCATTAAAATTAAGGCACTGGCTAGAGGGAGCATAATATCCTTTTGTTATGTGAACAGACTATAAAAACATGGAACCAAACAGTTCGAAGCTAGTGGCTTTGGTGTGCTGGAGAATTAAAACCACGATTAGTTCAGCAGAATGAGCCAAATCCAGGGAATGGACGTCCTGGTGTGACTCTTTGTGCCCCTCTCTGCTCCATCCCAGGTTTTCCAATAGGGCATTCTTCATACCTTGCTAGCCACCCTGGTTCGGCCAGAACCCTAGACATTTTGAAGAGACTGTTTTGGAAACTAATGTCCATTCCATTGTTTCTTCCTGTGTCACCTAGGAACACGATTCTGCACCCTCCAGGTCTGCTAGTGTTTTCTCAGATCCCAGCACACTTTATTTAACTGATTTAATTAACTTAGTTGAATATGATTGGTATGGCCCCTAAGAATGAGCTTGGATCCTAGCCAGAAAATCCTGAACCCCTGGTTAATACAGGACTGTCACCAGAAACATCCGGATCATCCTAATTAAAACATCAGGTGACATTAAAAAAGGGGGTCGTGTGAGCCACTGTGGGGCTCAAAGCCCAGATTCTCCAGTCAATGAACACTAATTGCCTGGGTTAATAATCTGTACAGCTTCATTCACCATTTTCTTTCCTTTTTGGATTTTTTTCTGCTTTACTATTGCTCTTGAGTTTGTGGATTTTTTTCTACTTACTTTTTGATATGCTTCTCATATCTGACTCTGTGGGTTGCCAGTTAGTCTAAATCTATGTTTATCTTGAAAGTTTGGGTCTATTCTTTTACCTTGCTTGTTTTTTTTTTTTATTATTATTCAGAACGTTTTAATTGTTTTTAATTGTTAATTAGTTTTAAATAATTTTTTCCTCGCATAACCCTGCCTTTTGGTCTGTTCTGCAAGTGATATTCTAGTGTGCACCAAGCCTTAATGGTGTGTGGTGTTAACAAGTGTGTGTGTGTGTGTGTGTGTGTGCTTTAATGAAATGTTGAAATGTAACCAGATGAACTTCTAGAGCACCCCATATGATTTCACACGAAAACTGCATTATGCAGATTTCTGTTATCTAAAACTTGCTGGGCGGCGCGGTGGTGTAGTAGTTAGCACTGTCGCCTTGCACCTCCAGGGTCTGAGTTCGATTCCCGTCTCTGTGTGCATGGAGTTTGCAAGTTCTCCCCGTGCTTGGTGGGGTACTCTGGTTTCCTCCCACAGTCCAAAGATATGCAGGTTAGGCTAATTGGTGTTCCCAAATTGCCCGTAGTGTGTGATTGTTTGTGTGTATGCCCTGCGATGGATTGGCACCCTGTCCATTTAAAATCTGCAATAGATCCACAATTCAGCTGCACAACTTGTTTTGAACTGTCTAGAATTATTATTATTTATTTATTTATTTATTTATTTATTTATTAATTTGTTTGTTTGTTTGTTTATTTATTTTTAGACCAGGGGGGTGTTCTTCGTACGTCGCTAACTCAGTTAGCTGGATTTGATTGTTGTGGATTTGTCCTGATCTTGGATTGTTTCGTTCTCCGATGCTCATCTCGCACTTGTTGTCATAGCAACATGTCCGTAAGCTTGAACCTGCTCGGTAGCAGGTTTATTTCATGTAAACAGGATTAAGGCTGCGCTCCCGCCGGGTTATGATTGGTTGAAATGGTGAGGTCACATCTGATTGGTTAAAGAGCGCTGACGTGGACTGACTCACGTGGGGAAAGAAAAGTATCTTGCATGCATATATACGTATTGCCATAATATGATATCAAATATTATATTAGAACATAAATTCATAGGTTTTCTATTATTATAATAAACTCTAGGCACGAGACAGCCCTCAAGACCATTAATTCAAATTCTTGTATAATGTTAATTTTGTAACACATTTATTTTTCAGGGGTTCGTTATAAATATGCATATATATATATATATATATATATATATATATATATATATATATATATATATATATATAGAGAGAGAGAGAGAGAGAGAGAGAGAGAGAGAGATCTGTATAATAAAAATAATTTTTTTATAATGAAAAATTGGACAAAACTAATTTTATTATAAAGTAAACAATATAAAAGTATACGTTTTTAAAAAAAATATTCATATTTAAATTTTTCCATATACAACATATTTTTTTCATATTTCTTATTTTTTTGTCTCATGTAATTTGTAAAACATATGTGCATATTATGTTCTAATATAATATTTGATAGTGATTATGTGTGTGTGGTGGTGGGGGATCCATGGCAGGGAAGCATTTCAGCGCATAACACGTGGGGTGGGGGAGCATTTCAGCGCAGGTGTTACAAAAAAAAATTAGCTTGTTCTTTTTGTCATTTCGTCAACCAATCAAAGGGCTTGTGATCAGTGTTTCTACTGTCGATGCATATCGCCTTTTAAACCAACACACGAACGCGCAATAATCCTAGACAACTCAATCCGGCCAGACTAATCATCAACAACAGGTGTGCTGGAAGAACCGACTTAGCCGGAGCGTAATTAGCACGATGATCTCATCTTAGATGTGTCAATTCATCCCGGATGTTTCAAGCGACGTACGAAGAACACCCCCCAGCATTTCCTGGCAAACAGATTCAAAAATAAAAAGATAAATTGAATGAAAAAATATATTTAAACCATTGATGCAGTGTAAGGATAACCTGGCAGGACTCAGACCTCATTACTGCTGCCCGATCCAGTAAGGGTCACCTATGCGGCACCATAACAATCTAAAGCCTTGGCCTCTTCTACCACTGCCACAACAACAAGCCCCACAAACTGGGGACAAGCAAACAATACAATTAATCCATATGCCTCATTTTTTAATCCTTTTGAATTGAAAGTATCAAAAGGACCCTTCCTTCGGTTTGATGCGAGTATCTTAGCCAGCCATTCTTTTGTCTTCAATCTTATTCTGCTCAGGGATGCAGTGGAGCACAGGGTGGGGGAATGTGCATTGCATGGGAAGGCATTTGCTGGGCACCATGCAGTCGTATTTACTTAAACCTTGGAATAATTTAGAGCAGCCAATCCACCTACTGGTTTATTTTTCTAAGGTGGGGTAAAACAAGAGAACTCAGGGGAAACCAATGCAAATACAGTGGAAAAGATCAACACAGAGACAGAAATTCTGGCCTAGCATCAAATAGCTCTGAGGTGATTGTTATGTACTGCATAGTCTCCTGTGGTGCTCTCTTTTTGGGATGCTTAACTAATTAATTGTAACCTATACATCTATACATAAATACAGTTTATATTTTTAAGAAGAAATGTACAGTGTCTAGAGGGATACCATGTAATGATATTAAAAACATATTTGTCCCAATGGTGCTTATTGGGGGTTAAAGGTATAATTTTTCTCTGCTGACTATTCAAGAAGTTCTGCTCCCCCCATCCCCTGAAAATCCCCCCCCCTCGCAAAAAAAAAAAAAAACATGCAAAAGCCAGTATTTATGGACTCTGTGGACATTATAATATTACAGCACAGTGTTTTTTGTAAACACTTGTGTGGATCTTTAGTGGATGCACATGCTTACACACACACACATATATTACATGCCATTTTTGTATTTTATTTTACAGCAGTAGCTCCAATGTTATGCCTATGGATCACTGAGCTCTTTCTGACACAATCCAAACACTGATGACAAAATTGTTATTTCAATTCAGTGCTACATTCTTTGCTGACATAGGTTCTTATTGCTTTTATCCCATCCTCAACTCTGCTGAACACACATTTTTGTCACTTTGGCTGTTGAATCTTTTATTATGAACACATGTCTGATTTCCTCTTTACAACAGTTACATATGGTAGTCTGCAGAAATGGACTCACCGAGCAGCACTGAAGACATTATAGTTGATTTGGAGAGTGAAAAAACTAGTAAAACAATGGGGACCAAAAGTTATTTTATGTGAAAGGGTTTGTATAAATATATATTTTATGATCTATAAATGTGCAGTTTAAATGTTCAGTCTTTGTGTACAGTAAGTGTGTATACAGTAGGTCTATTGCATTTTATCTTTTGTGTCTTTTACACAGTGATGCCACATAAAAACTAGATTTTTAATCTACTCTCTGTCATAATCTGTAATAATAATAATACACACATCAAAGCATACATTAATTGCCACCATGGATTACAATCTGCACTACACAGTTATGTTCACACCCGAGTTCCAATCATGCACCTGTTCGTAGTGTGTCACCCTTTATAACCAAAAGTAAACTCTCAGTCTGCTCCTCTCTGAGGTACTGTACTGTATACAGTATGAGCAACAAAACAATAAATGCTCTTTTTTTGACTCCTCTTAATAAAAAAAAATGCTACATATCTTTCTTTTAGGAGCTTTGAACTAAAACATTTTAAAACACTAAATCACTAAAACATTTCTAGGCAAAACATGTTACATAGCACAACATGAGGCATCCTTAAAGAGTCTGGCTTCTTTTTGCGAAAATTACTAACTAACTGGGGGAAAAAAATGCTGTTGTGAACAAACTCAGTGCGAAACTTTTGGGTAATGCTGAAAACAAAAAAAAGTGATGTTTACAGTCTGTTACTGCCATTGCAGTTTCAGCAGGTAATCATGGACCTCTATTACAAGGTGCTGTCATCAACAAGGCTGGTGTTTCTCATGATATTCAGCATTTTTTTAAAAAGATTTGTATACACCAAACCTAAAGACATTTTTTTTGCATCAATTTGATGTCAGTATGACTACACAATCAAACTATGAGTTTGCTATAGTTTTATTATTACTTAAATTCATCGATTTGTAGCATTCTATAAAAAAAAAAACTTAATTGTACAGACATATATTGACTATTATTATGGACCTTGACCTGGTTTTCTATTCTTTCTCTAGTAGAGGAAGCATGGAAGTTACACATACAGTACACACAATGGCAACTTCTTCAGGAACACCTGTTCAACTGATCTTTAATTCAAATACCTAACCAGATACAGTAATCACATAGCAGAACCTCAATGCATTTAACAAGAGCAAGATGATCTGCTGAAGTTAAAAATGGTGTATGTAAGTGACCAGGGCCTGGTTTCTCGATAACGCACACTATTCGCGCGCTAAGAAGACTCTTAAGATATATCTTACGTTAAGTGATAACTTTTCTAAGTGTATTTCTCGAACTGTCTCTTAGGAGTCTTCTTAAGTCACTGCCTCTTACGTCCGACGTTACAAGGCGCTGTCTACAGTGAAGGTCCTGAATTAGCTGACATCGGTTGCTCAGGGATAAATTTTTCACTCCTTTTTCATGACAGCGTTAAGAAAGATGTTTAACATGCGTGATGTTTAACATGCGGAAGCTCGTGGACTTTGCAGATCTTTGCGGACCGTCGAGCGCCGGTCACTCGAGGCGGATCACGGTGCCTAATACCCCTCTCTCACCTGTGTGGCCTGACTCATCTCTGTGAGCTGCCGCGATTGCCCGCGATGTTCCTTTAGCATTCCGCGAAGTTCTGCAAGGTCTGCAAGCTTCCGCGAGGACCAGCAAAAAAAAGTAAACGTTTAATTTTTCACGCGGAAAGATGGAAATGGAATCACTGCGCAAAAACTCGAGGTGAATCATGATGAACCCTACTTACGGCCACAGCGCGAGACCGCGCAGAGATACTTAGCGTAAGAACGTTTCGGGAAATGCGGCATAACGTTAAGAGAGAGGTTAAGGTACAACTTAAGAACTACTTAGAGATAAGAAGCTTTCGAGAAACCGGGCCCTGTTTGTTGGTGCCAGATGGGCTGGTCTAAGTATTTCTGAAATTTCCTGAACTACTGGGATTTTCATGCATAACCATCTTGAGGGCTTAAAGAGAGTGATCTGTAAAAGAGAAGGTGACAGCTATATGGCAGTTCTCTATTGCTAACAGAAGTCATAGGGGCAAAATTTTGTTACAACTGAGGTATGCGGAAGAGCATCTATGAATGCATAACACAAGACCACACCAGGTCTTGATTTCAGCTATGTTCAAGAATATGAAGTGACAATTCACTTGGGCTCACCAAAATCGATTAACAGAAGATTGGAAAAATGTTGCCTGGTCTGATGAGTCAGTATTTCTGCTGCCACAATATGGATGATGGAGTCAGAATTTGTATAAACAGCATAAAAGCATGTTTCCATCCTGCCTTGTATCAGCTGTTTAGTCTGGTTGTGGTGTGATGGTAAGGGAGATATTTGGGCAGACTTTGGGAACCTTAGAGCCAGTTGAGTGTAATTTAAATGCCAGAGCCAACCTTGTATTGTTGCTGAACTTGTGAACTTTATGACCACAGGATAACATGATGTCACAAAACTGAAATCATCTCAAACTGGCTTCTTGAACATAACAGTGAGTTCACTGTACTCACATAGTCTCTACAGTCACCACATTGCAATCCAATAGAGCATCTTTGGGATGTAGTGGAGCATAAAATTCGCATCATGGATGTGCAGCCGACAAATTTGCAACAACTACTGTTGCTGTGATGTCAATATGGCCCAACATCTCTCAGGAATGTTTCTAGCACCTTGTTGAATCTTTTCCATGAAGAATTAAGGCAGTTCTTAAGGCAAAGGCCATTCCGACCCAGTAGCACGGTGTACTGTACCCAATGAAGTGACTGGTGAGTGTACTGTATGTTATACTGTACTGTAAATTCCATAGATTAGTTTGAAAAGTTAGATACTCACATAATAATCTTATTCACGTTTAAAAACACCCTGTTTGAAGTTCATGTTTAATTATATATTAAAGTGAATGTTTTAATCAGGTATTATTGAAGTGATAAAAGTATGTTATTTCTTGAAGTCTCAGATTTTTAACTGGAACTGCTGATTCTTACACTGTGCTTATAAATTACACTAGATCATGAAAACATTAAACCCTCAGACGTTTTACTCCAGATGACCCTTTTTTAAATCAGTATGAAATAGCTAGTGACCCAACCAGTAATGGTTTTATATACAGTAAATTATATCCGCAAATATTCTGCTATAAGCTGAGAAAACATTGAAGTCTTTATGAAGTCTGTGGGCACCCTGGGTAATTAGTGGCAATGACAAAGGAGCAGAGCACTGAGCCGTGGACTAATGGTTTGTTGGGTTTGAGACAGGCATGTGGAGCACAGCTCTCACGCTACCCTGTTATTAATGGATGACCTTTATGGATATTAAAGGGTTTGCCAAGTGCCTCTACTCCTCTACTCATTTGTTGCTGTCAGCTTCCAAACTCTTCTGCAAACTCTTGGTGCTTAAATTTGGGGAAAAAATGCATACATTTATTTGTTTGGTTGGTTGTTTTGTGCTTCGAACAAAGATACTGTAGGTCAAGTGTAAGAGTTGGAGATCAGAGACTGTTGATCGACTGTTGATTGCTTACTGTATGTTTGCACACCATTCACTTTGTTAAAACATATTCTGACACTATTAGTTTTATTCAAATGCTAACACATGCATGTTTCTTCTACACCAACCTGACTGTTGTCTTGTGCTCTATACTGTACATTATGCATAATAATCAGTAATGGAATCTAAGCATGTCCACCTTACTTGTTATATAAACTTAACTTTTACTGTTATGTTATGGAAATTACATGCAATATTTTTTGAGGAGCGGGTGATATGGTATTACAGTATAAGCACAACCACACAACAGCATCTCTAAACTCCTAGATGGCATCCTCTTGCACTAACTTTAAAGAAAGTAACAATTGCATATTACGCCACATAGTTTCCTACCAAGTCTTGTTAAAAATGAACGGTACAAAGACACTTCAAAGACCAGCAATGCTGACTGGCCTAAAAGCAGAGAAATTGTTCCTTGGCTTTTACTGGCCTGTTTAAGGTTATTAATCCTCACTGCAGATCACTAAAATTTTAATTAGTCCAGTGAACACAAAAGGGGAGGAGGGTGGCAAGAAATAAAACCACAACAAGATCAGAAGGGTAATCTCATTAAAAATCAGCGTAAAATTCCCGTGAGACTACTATTTTTAATATGGCACTCACAAAAAGTGGGAAAAGAAGGTGTCATTAAACCTGTTTGTTCATGTCTAAACACTGACCATTTAGTCAGCATCTGTCAGAGATGTGAATCTAGTAAAAGGCTTCATTGCTATTTACTTTATTCTCCATTTCACATTTTCTAAATGTGCACATACTATAAAAAAGACAAAATTTTAGTGCGATGTGTAAATCAGGTTTTAGTTTTAAGGACTGTTACTCCTCAATGCATTGTTTTTTATGTTTGTTTTTTTACAGGTGTGTTGTAACAGGCAAATAACTAAATTATATCTCAAGGCCATGAGTATTTTAAAAAAATGATGTGGGAAATGATCTAGAGAGCTTTCGTAGTTTTAATGAAATCTTTCATTTTCGTTTGCATGTGAATCCAAAGGACTTTTCAGCTCTGTTAATAATCTCAATGTGTCTCAAAACATGGTTATACTTATTCCTAGAACAGCTTCTTATGAAACTGTTCCTTTTGCTTTGAGAATGGAAGTGTTTTTGGAAGAAATGTAGACTCCTTTCATCATGGAACTTAAGGTTTCTCTCATGAGAAACCAACTGTAGTAATGCCTTTTCCATAATTAGCCTGATAACCGTCCAAAACTGTCCAAAATAAGCAGTGCTATATTTAGCTCGTGGCCTGTGGAAAAATACACGGCATTTGGTCAAAAGATAGAGATTTGCCCCAGAAAGCTGTAATAAATGCAACTCTTTCCAAAAACTGGCATGTAAAATGGATATGTCTCCTATCTTAATCTCTTGCTTTATTATCAAAGGTTTATGAACTGTAGTTTAAGTTTTGTCATCATGCTGAGCTACATTCATGTGGCATTTTAATGAAAGTAATTTCCTGAAAGTTTCCTTGAGAGTAATCAAACAGAGGATCACAATTATGATGAGATTTGGTTCCTTTTAAAATATGTGCACTGAGAACAATAATGGAAATCATCAGTGGTGCATTTCAGTCTTTTATCTGTATACTTTTTACCAATTATATATTAGACACTCATTAATCACTCAGGTTTGTTGACGTGAAATGACTGGAGAGAAATCCATGTTGGTGGTGCGGCAGGAGCACGCTGCAGATGCTGTGGGGACCAGGCCTTCAGTCTGTGCCTGATGCTGGTGGCCGGAGGAGGGAACATCAAGTGGTTCATGAGGAAGCAGAATCGCAGCAAGGAGGCAGGAGTCTGTGCTAGGCTAAAAACAAAAATTTGCCAGCTGCCTCTGCCATTTATCATCCTAACATCCGACTCCAACAGAGTACATGTTGTGAGTTCAGAGGCTGCTATGTCTTAGTTTTTTTTTTTAAGGAGAACGACATAGCGGTGAGGAAGACCATCCCTCCTCCCAACGACCAGTTGCGTGTGTCTCACCACGCCTGATGTGAGGAAAACTCTATGCAGAGTGAAATCACGCAAAGCTGCTGGAAGAGACAATATCCCTGGCAGATTGCAGAGCGGCATGGAGAATGTGATGAACAGCTAGTAGATGTTCTTAACGACATGCTTCAAGACCAACCCGTCCTAAAGAAGTCTTCTGTGACCTGTCTCACTATCGTCCTGTTGCACTCAAACCTATCAAGCAGCTTGTCATGAGACACATCAACACCATGCTGCCACCCCCCCCCCCCCCCACTGGACCTGCTGCAGTTGTGTATCTCCTAATCGTTACACGGTTGACATCATCTTCACCACATTCCATCTGGCCCTCCTACACCTTGACAACAAGGACATCTACATTCGAATGCTGTTCATAGACTTCCCCAAAACCTGATCAGAAAGCTGAGCCTGTTTGGTCTGAACACCTTCCTCTGTAACTGTATCCTGTACTTTCTGGCCGGAAGGCCTCAGTCAGTGTGGATCAGGAACACCACTCACATTGTACTCACAAAGGCAATCACATCATCAAGTTTGCTGATGATACGACCGTGGTGGGTCTCATCAGTAAGAACGACGAGTCAGCATACAGAGAGGGAGTGCAGAGGCTAACAGACTGGTGTAAAGAAAACAACCTGTGTCTGAATGTTGATAAAGAAAAGGGGTTAATTGTTGATCTCAGGAGGCACAGAGCGACCAACATCAACGGCTCCTCTGTGAAGATCGTCAAGAACACCAAATTCCTTGGTTTCACCTGGTCCCTTAACACCAGCTCTTTAAACAAAAAAAGCCCAGCAGGGCATTCTCTTAGTATGAAGGCTGAGGAAGGCACAGCTTTCTCACAGTTTCTAACTATCTTCTATAAAGGGACTATTGAGAGCATCATGAGCAGCTGCATCACTGTCCGGTTTGGGAATAGTGCCATCCCCACTACAAGATCCTACAGCGGATAGGGAGGACAGCAGAGAAGATTGTCAAGGCCTCACTTCTCTCTATCACAGACATCTACAGTACACCACACGCTGCATCTGCAAAGCCACCAGCATTGTGGCTAACCAGACACATCCCTCACATTCACTCTCCAAAGCATTTGGGCTCTCACATCCAGACTGTGTCACAGCTTCTTCCCACAAGCCATCCACCTCCTCAATAAAAAGGGACTGGACTGATACACACACACACACACACACACACACACACGCGCGCGCGCGCACTCAGATAAACTGAATCACCTCAATACAATGGGCCTGCCCTGACAAACACACTGATCTACAACCGTTTAGCAATTTCACACACCAACCTACAATTGCTTTTTTTGCACAATATTTATTAGCTGTTATTTGCACAAGAACCCTAAAGATCTTCTATCTTTACTGTTTCGCATCTATCACTCACAGACAATTTACTTGCACAACCTCTACTCATTAGCTCATTACCACAGAGTATTGCATTGTCATGTTGTTATCGTGTGGTTGCTCTTGTTTGCACATTTGCGTGTGCACTTCATGTTGTCTTTTGCTTTCTTTTGTATAGTACTTGTAGTAGTAATAGTTTCGTTAATTTATTTAGTTTTTGATTTGTTTTGTCTCAGCTAGTCAGCTTATTAGTTAGCTAGTTAGTTTTGTTAATTTATATTGTATGTATGAAGCACCTTGGTCCAGGAGAAACGTTGTTGCGTTTCATTGTGTACAGTATTTACCCATATATGGTTAAAATGGCAATAAAAGCCTCCTAAATTACTTTAATAATTTAAATAACTCTCTCTCTCTCTCTCCCTCTGTTGAGATACAGATGGCACTCCTGAGCTGCCAGCGATTCCAACCCCTTCCCACAGGTCTCTCCTGACACATCCTGCTTTTGCTTGGAATTCTCGTTGCATGGACGTCTCGGATGCTACTGAGGATGGCCATGTGATGACCATGAAGATGGTCTTGGACTAGGATGATGTATGCAGTTTTCCTCTGATGGCTTGTGCTTGCAGTCAGTTAAAATTTAGGACTGAAATTTCCACAAACACTTTTGTACCCGAGTCTCCAAAAAAGAAAGTGAATTTCATATTAACTTAAACACCTTTCCTATTATATAGAACTTTCAGGTTCCTTAAACACAGTATGGCAATCCTTGCTACAGTATATTCTTCTCATATCATCCAAATAAGGATGGGTTTCAGTCTGGTTCATCCCAAGGTTACTTCCTATTGTCAGGGAGTTTTTTTCTTTCTACCGTATTTAATTAGTTATTTTTTTGTGATGATGGCCAATGTTAAAAGCACTATGTAAATTATTACAAATTTGTAAATTGTCCACAGACTTTTGACCATATAATGTATGTGTTCCTGGTGTGCATTTTTCATATACTGTTCACCAGTGTATGAAATTAAAATTTTATTTGTCACATACACAGTCATACACAGTACTATATGCAGTGAAATGTAGTTTTTGTGTCATGCACCAAATTCTAGTGATTGATTAAAAATCTATTGTGCAAAGGGATCATCAAATAACTTTGACTTCAGGATTATTGGCACCTCTAAAAAAAATGTGAAAAAAATATAAGACATCAATAGTTTTTCTAGCTTATGTTGGGAAACTGAAATCAATAATCGTTGCTCATCTCTGGAACTGTCATTGTCATTTCCATTAATAGAAATACGATAAACATACCCATGATGTAAAAGTCTCATGATTTTACAGTAACATGTGGCCCACTTGTTGAAGCTGAATAGCCTTGGTCCTATGCTATGCTATTACAGTATATTGACTTTGGTCCTGTGTCTTCACTCCAAAGGGCCAGAAGGCAGGGACACACCCATTAGCATTGTTCTCAAACTCTTCCAGACAGGCCTGGCATATGCCATTTTGCAATTAAAGGTGCCAATTTCCTCCCCCCTGCTATCCATGTATCTTTCATGCAGTATAATTGGTTTTGAGCTGAAGAGCCTTCACACATTTACGCACCCAGATTCAGAACGATCAACACCTCTCACCTTTGGGGATAATATTAGCCGATTTTGTGTACTTTCCATAGGCTGGATGGAAGCACCATATTTTCTTCCCTCATTTATGTAGTCTTTTATAAAGCTTTCATTACGGGAATGGTGCAAATGCACACAAGGCATCCTCTTTAGTGAAGCAAGTGAGACAGTGCAGCACATAACTAATTGTTTGGAGGACTGTCTGTCAAGCTCCAGCTAAATAAATGGACTATGTATTAAGAACCAGCAATAAATGCAATAAATAATATTTTAGGATTTATACTTATTTTGTAAAAAAGAATTATCTTGCATATAACAAAATGCTTACATTGGAAATTGCTATGTAACATTTAAGACTCCTGAATTTATACAAATCATTAATGCAAAACATACTAACATGTCCTGAAAAGCCAATATTTCTTTGTCATGTGAACAGTAAATCAAAGCTATGTGGTGTACTAATGACTGTGAGGTGGCTTTTGTTCCTGGTACCACTACCACGGGTACTGTAGTGCTAACCCAGGTCCAACTGAACATCAAATCTGAACCACAGAGTAATGGAAAAAGGTGGCCTGGTCTAATGAATCTAATATTTTCTTTTACATCATGTTGATGGCTGGGTGCATGTACTGTACTGTAGCTCGCTTACTAGGGGGGAAATGGTACCAGGATGCAACAGGATAAACTAGGATGCTCTGGTTAAAATTGTCTGCTGGAAAACCTTGGGTCCTGTGGCCCATTCCAGCCTTTTGACGGTTTATAATCTTGTCCCTAACATCCTTTGACAGTTCTTTAGTCTTGGCGATGGTGTTGAGGATTGAATGGAGGACAGAGATTCTGTGGACAGGTGGCTTTTATACACATGAGTTGTTGTTAGGAGCACCTTCTTAAATTAATCTGTGTACCACATGAGCACCGATCCAGTCTGTGGGAGCCAGAAATATTGTTGGTTAGTAGGAGATCAAATACTTATTTTACTTACTAAAAAGCAACTCAATTTATGACATTTGTATAATGTGTTTTTCCTGGCACGGTGGTGTAGTGGTTAGCACTGTCGCCTTGCACCTCCAGTGTCTGGGTTCGATTCCCCGGCCAGGCTCGATTCCCATCTCTGTGTGCATGGAGTTTGCATGTTCTCCCCGTGCTTGGTGGGTTTCCTCCGGGTACTCCGGTTTCCTCCCACAGTCCAAAGATATGCAGGTTAGGCTAATTGGCGTTCCTAAATTGCCCGTAGTGTGTGATTGGATGTGTGAGTGTGTGTATGTGTGTGTGCCCTGTGATGGATTGGCACCCTGTCCAGGGTGTACCCCGCCTAGTGCCCGAAGTCTCCTGGGATAGGCTCCAGGCCCCCGCGACCCTGAACACAGGATTAAGCGGTATAGAAAATGAATGAATGAGTGTTTTTCCTGGATTTTTGATTGATATTCTGTCTCTATCTATTGATATTCTATCCTTTTTTTAACAGGGGTGGGGGGTGGTGAAATAGTTTGTCACTGTCAAACATCTTTGTCTTATTTACATATGGGTAATGAGAGTAAAATCATGATATATGATTTTTTTTTTACCTGGCTGAGCTACTGTACAAATTGCCAATGTAATGCATTTGTTCAGGTGTCGAAAAGAACATCTTGTGGGTTTAAATACTAAGGAAAGACAGTCTTTCAAAAATATTATTTGCATGGTTGTTGCTTTTCTTTATTTAATTCCATTCATGCTCCCACATCACTGCGTAAATAATTGCAACAGCTCCTACTTTGCCAGTTAAACAAAGCTGATATGTGTAACTGTTACTGGGGAGACACATTTGGTTTAACCCACATTTCAGTTAAACACAGTAAACTTCCCAGGGAGCCCTCATGTCTGTTTTTCCTTCTAGCTCTTCATTTTAAGTTATGCTGGTATAGTTACTGTAGTCCCTGCTGTAGTTACTGTAGAGTCCCTGCTTGCACTACATTGACCTTATCTATTACTAGACTGTGAGTATACTGTACCTAACTGATCTCTCTCTCTCTCTCTCTCTCTCTCTCTCTGTTGAGTTACAGATGGCACTCCTGAGCTGCCAGCGATTCCAACCCCTTCCCACAGGTCTCTCCTGACACATCCTGCTTTTGCTTGGAATTCTCGTTGCATGGACGTCTCGGATGCTACTGAGGATGGCCATGTGATGACCATCAAGATGGTCTTGGACTAGGATGATGTATGCAGTTTTCCTCTGATGGCTTGTGCTTGCAGTCAGTTAACAATTTAGGACTGAAATTTCCACAAACATTTTTGTACCCGAGTCTTCAAAAAAAGAAAGTGAATTTCATATTAACTTAAACACCTTTCCTATTATATGTCTTATACAGAGGTGTCAAGTAACGAAGTACAAATACTTTGTTACCTTACTTGAGTGGAAAATTTTGGTATCTATACTTTACTGGAGTAATTATTTTTCAGCCGACTTTTTACTTCTACTCCTTACATTTTCACGCAATTATCTGTACTTTCTACTACTTACATTTTAAAAATAGCATCGTTACTCCTATTTTATTTCAGCTTGTCATTTTAAAAAAAAGAAAAAAATCGCGCCTTCCGGATGGAGCGAATTCGATTGTGGTTGGATGAGAAGTATAAACATACCATTCCGACACCCTATTGGTTGGAACGCGATCCATCGCACCTGCACATGACGTCACGTCACACACTCCAGCAAGGACGTTTGAATAAAATAGCATTTTCGGTTAATAATACCCCTATCTCACCTATGCGGTTTCGCGCAGTGGCCGTAAGTAGGGTTCATCATGATTCACTGTGAGTTTTTGCGCTGTGATTATGTTTCCATCTTTCCACGTGAAAAATTAAACGTTTAATTTTTTTGGCGGTCCTCGCGGAAGCTTGCAGACCTTGCAGAACTTCGCGGCAGCTCACGGTGCCTAACATCGCATCTCGCCGTGAGTCAAACCGCATAGGTGAGATAGGGGTATAAGGTTGTGAAAAGTAGACGAAGATATCCGTGATAGAGACTCAAGATTCGAGCGAAATGTCACAACCAAGCACCAGCGAGGAAGGTAACAGCACCAGGAAGGATATATATATATATAATTTTTGGGGGGATTAATCACTTGGATTAATCATTCATTCTGACAGCACTAATGTTTATTGTAGACAACCATCCAAGGGTAATTGTTACTAAACCTGCCCTGGGTACACTAATTTTCTTGTATGTTGCCCTCACAGATTCCTGCAGCTAAGCTTGGATGTACATTTACATTCCAATAAAGGTTACTGATGACACGCCTCTGAAGTTTGACTTTTTGCACCATTAAAATACTTATAGGCAACTAGTTATCATATCTTCTTCTCCATGATACATGTTAATGCTCAGTAGTACACATACATGGTTCTTTAATGTACCCAGGGGCCAAGGGTAGCTCAGTGGTTAAGACATTGGACTACGGTTCGGAAGATCCCAGGTTCAAACCCCACAACCACCAAGTTGCCACTGTTGGGCCCTTGTGCAAGGCCCTTAACCCTCAACTGCTCAGATGTATAATGAGATAAAAATTTAAGTCGCTCTGGATAAGAGCGTCTGCCAAATGCCTAAATGTTTAATGTATTTGCTTTGTACTAAAATTCATTCTTTTTCAATTGCCATATCCCAAATTACTATGGGCGTTAAAAAAATACAACAAAAAAACAACACATTTTTCTTTTCTTTTTTTAAAGAGGTGTTAGAGCAGTATATACTGTAGGCCCGTGGCACAGCCTAAGCTTTTATCCTTAATGTGTTTTTCCCCCTCACATTACTTTTACTTTTATACTTCAAGTAGTTTTTAAACCAGTACTTTTACACTTTTACTTGAGTAAAAAGCTTGAGTTGATACTTCAACTTCTAAAGAAGTCTTTTTAAACTTCTAAACTTTATACTTCTACTCAAGTAATGAATGTGAATACTTTTGACACCACTGGAATGGTGGTCACACCACTCTTACAGTATATTTGGAATATTATTTGCATGGTTGTTGCTTTTCTTTATTTAATTCCATTCATGCTCCCACATCACTGCGTAAATAACTGCAACAGCTCCTACTTTGCCAGTTACTGTAAACAAAGCTGATATGTGTAACTGTTACTGGGGAGACACATTTGGTTTAACCCACATTTCAGTTAAACACAGTACGTAGATAAACTCTTGTGAGTCTCTTGAAAATTTATTTTTTTAATATTGATTTTTGAAACACATCTCCAAAGCTAACATTAGATGTGGGGACAATTACAAAATAGTTACCAAACCTGACTTCACTAAACAGGTTAGTAACTAAACAGTCTAAGATCTAATCAGACTAGGAGACTAGACAAACTAGGAGACTAAACAGATTATGATCTAAGCAAGTTATTAGTTCAATGGTTAGTAGTTATACAGACTAGAACATAAAAGAAGTAAACATACTGTACAAGAGAGGCTGCTCACACACAAGGGTAAACACATAATACCTGACACCTTCAAATGTTTACAGTATTCAACAATCCCTTTGTTAATTCATTGACTTTGTCAGAAACCATTTTTGCCTATTGAAAAACATTCTCTTCCTTTGGGCATTATGATATCTGCACTGTAAAAATCTAAGCTCAGGATATTGGTCTATGTACAGTAGTCCTGATGTTCAAAGGCAGGGATCTACAGTAACTCCAGTTCTAAATGGCCAGTTTGTAATTCACCAACATCTAAACACACCCACTGAACCTAACAGACTAGTTGAATCAGCTTTGCTTGAGTAGAAAACTCACTTGAGTTGGACAATGCCTCTCAAAAAATGAGGGAAATGTTAAAGTTGTTGATCTTCAGCTTCTCTTGTGTTATTATTTTTTATAGCTTCCTCTATTTTATTTTACAATACAAAAGCAATAGAAAGTCAAAGTACATGAAAGAGTGCTGAACAAATGGACTTCCAATACAAGGCAAAAAATATTAACACTTTCTTAAATTACAGTAAATGTTTTTCAGAGGTAATATTTACAGTATCTCCATTGTACCAATAAAGGTTTTTAGTCAGGTAATCTCTCTCTCTCTCTCTCTCTCTCTCTCTCTCAAACACACACACAGAAACCCCAATGAACTGCTACTCATAGACTTGTTTGCAAAACTGTCAACTTTGCTTTCTCTTAATCTAGCTATGGGTATATGTTCTTATAAGCAGGAACCACCTGGACTGTACAAGTTCTGCACCACTTGGAAGGAAAACTAAAACAATCCATCACTTGTCAGGACCACTGGACCAATTTGTGAAAGAACTATAATTGCACAAGCGTTAAAAATCTTCTCCCGTGTTAAAGATCTCCTCCTATCTTTTAGCGTCTCTTCATTTATTTATACAGTTATGCATTCTAATCTAATTGTGCAAACATTGATCAGGACAGGATAAATAAGTTCTTGTCCGAATCTCTTTACTGTTGTGCAAGTATCCACCACTTACTGTAACTGAGCTGAAACTGTGTGTTTTTCACTGCTGTCAGCCTGCTGACAGAGAAGCAGACGTACAGCTTAGCATTTGTCTAGCCTTGCAAATTGTATTTTCTGCACTAAACATGTCAGGTTTAGAAAAATGGCCTCAGTTAACATGGTTATCATATCAAAAACAAGAGTGACCCTTTCTTGCTCTAGGAAAAAAAACAAATGAATGTGGGGTGGGGGAGCAGCATCGAGGGGGGGAAATGAAAAGGCTCACCAGAACTGCTGACCAGCATCTTATCAGTCACATACATCTAAAATTGCTATCGCATATATATATATATATATATATATATATATATATATATATATATATATATATAGAGAGAGAGAGAGAGAGAGAGAGAGAGAGAGAGAGAGAGGGGGGGGAATTTTTATTTTACCACATTAATTATTATTATCAGTCTATTTGAGATGAGACAACTTTACATTTCTATTACCGTACAATACTGTTGCCATTGAGAGACCATAATAAATTTTATTAATAAATCAAATTAGCTTTTTACGTATGAACAGGAAAAAAAAACTAGTCCACCATAATACAAATATGTAGCATTCATTTTTACAACAAAATGACAAATTAAAATAACTAAGATAAAGTAGTAACAAATAGATTCGCTTTTTAAACCCATGCGATAATTTCACAGTACAGTACTACTGCATGTCCCTTCATATATAAATAACCATAGCAGCATTCACAGCTTTTTGCCCTTCTTCTTGTGCAGCATCAGTGCTGCATTTCCTGTCTGTTCTACATCACTGCATATTATGATTTGTTTTACCAACATGTTCAGAAAATTTCCTATTTATATAGTGTGGCAGATGAGAAATAAACAAATATGAAAGGGAATGCTGGTCAAAGCGTGTACTGGAGCCCTATACTTTCATCTCTGTGATGATTCCATTTATCAGACAGTGACAGGCTGCTTCTTCAGCTGTTCAGGATCGTGCTTATGAACTGAGCAAGTGTGAAGCTACAGCATAGTACATAAGGATATTTTACATTTAGAGACATCCTAAAGTTTTTAAGATCTGGAAAAATTAACAAACTTATATATGTTTTAAGAGTTGTCTAGAAATGTACTAAAACTTGATTCCTACATCATAAATTCTGCTGTGTTTATTTTAATTCAATTCAATTCAGTTTTATTTGTATAGCACTTTTAACAATTGACATTGTCTCAAAACAGCTTTACACAATCAAAAGAATTATTTAAGTTTGTATGGAATGTGAATGTGTATGAGTAAAATGTTCAGATAGTCCCTGGTGAGCAAGCCGAGGGCGACAGTGGCAAGGAAAAACTCCCTGAGATGGTAATAGGAAGAAACCTTGAGAGGAACCAGACTCAACAGGGAACCCATCCTCATCTGGGTGAAACAGATAGCAGGAAATGATCTGCATTTATACAGTGTTAGGTTCAGCTATAATAGTTGATGTTAATTGATGTTATAATAGTTGATGTAAAATGGAGTCCAGTAGTTATTGGAGACTCAGATAGACTGGTAGGAAGTTCCAGTCCTGAACTATCGAATTGTCAAGTCCTCAGAGAAACAGCTGACAACACCAGTCGAGGCCAGAACCATCTTCTAAGTAGATAGAATCATTCCCAGACACCAGACGCATCCTAAAGAGACACACGGGGCATCCATGCGACGAGACCTCCAACCAGAAACCGGGCACCAGGATGGATCAGACAGGTCCGGAGGGCAGAGGGAGTCTGGATCACTGGCAGCTTAGGAACGACATGTGCCGCTCAACAGAGAGAGAGAGAGAGAAAGAGTGAAAGGGGGAGACAGGGGGAGAGAGGAAAGAGAAAGAGGGGGAGGAAGAGAAGAGGAGGAGAGATTGCAATTAGGTACGGTCACAGTCACAATGTCTAATGTGAATGTATATTTACTGTAGAGTGCAAGCAGAGACTCCGGCAGGACTAACTATGACAGCATAACTAAAAGGGAGAGCCAGAAGGAAACACAAACATGAGGGGGAACTGAGATGTAAAGCAAACAATCACCTCACCGTCAACAAACCTGAGTGATCAAATGAGACTGAGGAAGACAGCATCTAACCATACCAGTTCACCATAATACTCTACGTCCATGAGTCCCCCAGATCTGCTCCTTTACCTTATGGCAAATCTATTTATAAAAATGCTTGGCTAAATAAATAGGTTTTGAGCCTAGACTTAAACACTGAGACTGTGTCTGAGTCCCGAACACTATTTGGAAGACTATTCCATAATTTTGGGGCTTTGTAAGAAAAAGCTCTGCCCCCAGCTGTAGTTTTCATAATACGCGGTACTGATAAGCAGCCTGCATCCTTTGACCGAAATAGGCGTGGCGGATCGTAAGACACTAGCAGTTCGCTCAGATACTGCGGGGCGAGACCATTTAATGCCTTATATGTCAAGAGTAGTATTTTAAAATCAATGCGAAATTTCACAGGGAGCCAATGCAGTGAAGATAGGATAGGGGTGATGTGCTCATATCTTCTGGTTCTAGTGAGGACTCTCGCTGCTGCATTCTGGACTAGCTGAAGCTTGTTTATGCACCTAACTGAACAACCAGACAGTAAGGCATTACAATAGTCCAACCTAGAAGTGATAAAAGCATGAACTAGTTTTTCTGCATCATTTAGCGACAATATATTTCTTATTTTGGCAATATTTCTGAGGTGAAAGAATGCTATCCTGGTGATATTATCTACATGAGCTTCAAATGAAAGGCTGGAATCTATAATCACGCCGAGGTCTTTTACTGTTGCACTTGACGGAACAGAAAGGCCATCTAAAGTTACGGTGTGATCTAAGATTTTACTTCTAGCTGTATGCGGTCCTGTGACTAGAACTTCTGTCTTATCCGGATTAAGCAGAAGGAAGTTAATTAGCATCCAATTTCTTATGTCCTGCACACATTGCTCAACTTTAGTAAGATGGTTTTTCTCATCAGGTTTTGTTGAGACGTATAGCTGTGTGTCGTCAGCATAACAATTGCCAGCTTCAGTAGACAAAGGCCGACCCTGCGAGGTTCCTGAGGCATCCAGAGAAGGACCAGCTCCAGCTGGATTCAGCTTTATGATGGTTGGAGCTACACATGCTGCTCCTGTGCTTCCAGTGATCCAGACCTCATCTGCCCTCTGCACCTACTGACTCGTCCCTATGCTGAACTGGTCTTCATGTCAATTTAAATAATTTCTGTCATATTGAATTTTCACCTGCACAACACACAAGATGTTATATCATTTCTATCTGTTATCGCCCAAATGAGGATGGGTTCCCTGTTGAGTCTGGTTCCTCTCAAGGTTTCTTCCTAATGCCATCTCAGGGAGTTTTTCCTTGCCACCGTCGCCGTCACCCTTGGCTTGCTCATCAGAGAAATTTCATTCATTCGTCTCATTATTATCTGCACATTTTTCTCACACATCCACACTTCCAATTATTTTCTTTTCTATAATTATTATTATTATTTGTTTTTATTTATTTATTTTCTATTATTATTTTATTTATTTATTTATTTATTTATTTTATTTATTTATTATTTATTTATTTATTTATTTATTTATTTTGTTAAATTTCTTTAATTTTTGTGAAGCTGCTTTGAGACAATGACCATTGTTAAAAGCGCTATATAAATAAAATTGAATTGAATTGAATTGAATTGAACAATGAAAACTAATACCATGCTTACGGATTATGTTGCCCAGAGGAAGCATGTAAAGGGAAAAAAGCAGTGGGCCTAAAACTGAACCCTGCGGAACGCCAAACTCCACTAGAGAACATGCAGAATAATCACCATTTAAGTCTACATACTGATAACGATCGGTCAAATAGGATCTGAGCCAGGAGAGGGCTGTACCCTTAATTCCTACTACATTTTCTAATCTGTGAAGAAGAATAGCATGATCAATCAATAGTGTCAAAAGCTGCACTGAGGTCGAGTAATACAAGCATAGTTACACAACCCTGATCAGAGGACAATAGGAGGTCATTTACTACTTTAACGAGTGCTGTTTCTGTGCTGTGATCAGGCCTAAATCCTGACTGATACAGTTCATGTATGCCATTTCTATGTAGATATGAGCATAGCTGCTCCGCTACTATCTTTTCCAGAATCTTAGAGATAAAGGGGAGGTTTGATATTGGCCTGTAATTGGACAGCTGACAGGGGTCGAGGTCAGGTTTCTTAATTATTGGTTTAATAACTGCTACTTTAAAAGATTTTGGAACATAACCAATGCTGAGTGAGGAATTAATTATTCTCAACAGCGGTTCTGTTATTACTGTTATTATCTGTTTAAGAAAATGTGTCGGTATAGGATCTAATATACAGGTTGATGAATGTGCAGAAGAGATGAGTGAAATTAGTTCATTCTCTTCAAGAGGAGTAAAGTATTCTAGGTTTGAATCTGACATGGCTAGGTTAACATCTGTATCAATTACATTGTTCGGTTTCAAAGCCTCAATTTTATGCCTGATATTTACAATTTTATTATTAAAAAAGTTCATGAAGTCCTCACTATTGCATGATGTTGTTGTGGAGATTTCTGTAGTGGTCTTATTTCTGGTTAATTTGGCTACGGTATTAAATAAAAATCTAGGATTATTTTTATTTTCTTCTATAAGAGTGGAGAGATACGTTGATCTAGCTACACTAAGAGCTTTCCTATAGTTCAGGATGCTCTCTTTCCATGCTATTTGAAATACCAACAATTTAGTTTGACGCCATTTACGCTCTAATTTCCGAGCAGTCTGTTTTAAAGTGCGCGTGTGATCGTTATACCAGGGAGCGAGTTTCTTATCTCTAATAATTTTTCTTTTAGCTGGAGCTACATTATCTAAGGTACAACGAAATGTCGACTCTAAATATTCAGTCGCCTGATCGAGTTCTGTGGGGTCAGACGGTGACCTAATCGAAGTTGGTAACTCTGGGAGATTACTGATAAAACTCTGTGTGGTAGTTGATGTGAATGTACGTTTAATACGGTAGCGCGGTGCTGTGCGTACATTATCACTGTGACACACTTGAATGGAGACAAGATAGTGATCTGAGATAATTTCAGACAGTGGAATTGTGAATACATTTCTTATACTTAATCCGAAGAATATTACTAAATCTAAAGTGTGACCTGCTTTATGACCTGCTACTACACACTGATTTACGCCTACGGAGTCCAGTATGGATATAAATGCTGTTCTCAGAGGGTCTTCTGGATTCTCAAAATGAATGTTAAAATCTCCAGCAATTAACGCTTTGTCTACAGAAACGACCAGGTCTGAGATGAAATCTGCAAATTCACTAAGAAATTCAGAATACGGCCCTGGAGGTCTGTAAATTATAATTAGTGGAATCGACTGAGCTGATTTAATATACTTAAATAGACTTATGTTACTATAGAGAATTTCATTCATTCATTCATTTTCTATACCGCTTTATCCTGTGTTCAGGGTCGCGGGGGACCTGGAGCCTATCCCAGGAGACTTCGGGCACTAGGCGGGGTACACCCTGGACAGCGTGCCAATCCATCGCAGGGCACACACACATACACACACTCACACACCCAATCACACACTACGGGCAATTTAGGAATGCCAATTAGCCTAACCTGCATATCTTTGGACTGTGGGAGGAAACCGGAGTACCCGGAGGAAACCCACCAAGCACGGGGAGAACATGCAAACTCCATACACACAGAGACTGGAATCGAGCCTGGCCGGGGAATCGAACCCAGACCCTGGAGGTGCAAGGCGACAGTGCTAACCACTACACCACCGTGCCACCTCCATAGAGAATTTCAAATTTGAATTAAATTTGTGTCGGTGTTTTTGTACGATAGACAGATTATCATTATGAATAACTGCGACGCCTCCTCCTCTACCAGTTAACCGAGGCTGGTGTATGTAGCTGTATCCAGGAGGACTAGCTTCATTTAGAGCTACATACTCATCCTGTTTAACCCATGTTTCAGTTAAACAGAGTATATCAAACGCCGAATCTGTGATAATTTCATTAACAATAACTGCTTTTGATGCGAGAGATCTAATATTTAACAATCCTAGCTTCAGATCAGAGGTGCCGGCTGTGCATTCAGTATGATCCGAGTTTGTGGTCTTTATGTTAATTAAATTATTGAAACAGACTTTCTGAGTCTTTCTACATTTTTGCTTAGATCGGGGAACAGACACAGTCTCAATATGATGAACCCTGAGTGACGACTCTATGCAGCTACAGTAGCAGACGGTTGGTTTAGCCTGTCTGTCTGCTCCCTGGCCTGGGCTCTGGATTGTCACCGATTAACTAGACCTCTACTGAGACTATGAGCTATACTACAGGAAATGAGAGCAGCACCTTCCCGAGTGGGATGGACACCGTCCCGCCCTAACAGGCCTTTGCCCTCAAAGGTCTTCCAATTATCTATGAAGCCAACATTATTTTTGGAGCACCACCTGGACATCCAGCAGTTCAGCGACCATAACCTGCTGTAAGCTATGTCGCCACGTCTCATTGGGATGGGACCAGAGCATATTACTTCATCGGACATTGCCTTCGCTAATTTAAACACCTCTGTAAAGTTATTCTTACTAACCTCTGACTGACAAAGGCGTATATCGTTAGCTCCAGCATGTACCACTATCTTAGAGAACCTGTGCTGTCCTAGAGCCCTAAGATTACCTGCTATGTCCGGTGCTCTGGCTCCCGGGATACACCTAACCACTACCGCTGGCGCCCCTAAAGGTCTAGCTAATTTCACGTGTCTCAGTATAGAGTCTCCTATAACCAGAGCTCTTTCAGGTTTCTCAGCGGGTGCATCACTGAGGAGAGCAAACCTGTTGGACACGTGAAGCGCAGAGGAGGTGTGCTCCGGTGGGCTAGCCTTAGCGTTGCTTTGGCTGAACGAGTATGCCGCCGAGTCGTCACCCACTCGCCCCACTGTGAGGGCTCTAATGCCGGAGTCGGGGGCTGTTTATCTCCGCCTGTGGCACCCAGACTGTCCGCTACAGGAATAACGCTGCTCTCACACTGTCTAACACTCTGTATAACACAGTCTGGATGCGCTCCTCTAACGCTGATATCTTCTCCGTCAGAGTGCTCACTAACACACACCTATCACAAATAAAATTATCGCTAATGACGGAGAGGAATGTCTAAACATCCTGCACTCCACACACTGAACAAGCTGAATGGTAGACATGAAAACGTACCTCTGTGTCGGAGTTTTAGTTGTTTGGAGATGAATTCCGTTCGTTGTTCTTAGACGAGGAAACTCGCGCATTCTCCAAAAATTGCAGAAAAAAGGCAAAGCCAAATAGTATGGAGATGTAAAAGGTAGTTGCTATTAATATTGTTATTGTATAAAGTGATGTAATTTAAACGCTGATACAAACGCGAAAATTTCACGGCAACGATACAAAAACAGGAAGCTACGTCACCAACAGAAAATTTTAGATTTTTACATATTAAAAAAAATTATACAATATACTCTTACCAGTCAATTTATTAGTTACACATTGTTACTTCAGGGCATAGATGTACATACCCTACAGTAGGTGCTGGAAGTATTCCATTGAGATAGTTGGTCCATATTGACATGATAGCATCACACTATGCTCTCTGCACTATTGTATGTGTTTTGTCCAGCTGCGGTTGCGCAATACCGGAAGTGTTGTTTTCAAGCCCCTGTTTAGATTCCCGAATCCGTAATTTTTGTAACAAACGGTTTAATAATAAATCCAAGCGTTACATAGTGGTGGCCCGTACGCACGGGGAATCTGTATTTTGGGGTATTTTCCAGTTTTGTGTGGCGTGGCTGAACAAAATGGACGCTAACATCGCTAACGCTAATGCTAATGCTAGTAGTGCTGCTAAGGCCGACCTTGTAGTAGATAATAACATGCTGGTGGATGTTGAGGATGCATTTAATACACGCCGTAACCCTACAACTGAATTAACTTCATTGATTAGTTCATTATATATATATCAGATAGCCATGATAATGACAATAATGATGATGATATTGTTCATGGGACTGATATTGGGGTAGTGCACACACTACGTACTGAACTGTATCAATGCAAGATGAATGTGGGGGCGCTTACTGATAAAGTGAGCTCCATGGAGCAGGATTTTAGACAATCCCTGGACAGCAGTCTCAACCGAGAAATCAGTCTCCGTGGTGCAGTGGACGCGAGCCTGGAAGGGCTGCAGCGCTACTGCCAGGAGGCTCTCGAAAAAATGGAGAGAGCCATTGTTGACTGTTTTCTGCGGCGTGACGTCATCTGGGAAAACCAGATGAAGAGACTGCGTCTCACTTGTACGCCCACCGCCCACAGGTTACAGGCCTGCACCCCTCCATCTCAGGCACAACATCGTCCCAGCACTCCAACCACTACAGCTACGGCCAAGGTAAAGCCACCAAGCATGCATGCCAGCTACGACGTTCCTACTGGTGTTCCCGCTCACTCCACGGATCTGCTCTCCTCCCCACTCTCTTCTTCTCTTCATACTCATCCATCCATCTGCGTGGAGTTTCCAGCCTTCTGTGACGCGTCAGAGACAGCGGAGGTGTGGAACTTCATCAAGCAAGCAGAGAAGTACCTGGAGATCAGACCCCTGACCCGACAAGAGCTGCTGGGAACCCTCGGCACAGTTCTACGAGGGCCTGCTCTGAGTTGGTGGAAGGCGGAGAAGGGCAAGGTGAAGGACTGGCAGTCCTTTAAGCAGGCGTTCATGGCAGCGTTTATACTGGATGACGACCTCGACGAAGAGGAAGACAACCTGAGGTCTCCGGTACAGCAGCCAGGGCCACGCCAAGGAGACTTCACCAATGATCACCCCGCCCTCTGTCTCATGGGGAACCCTGATATCTCCAAGGAAGAACTAGCGGGGCGAACCCGGGAGAACATCAACACGAGAGTGGCGTTAAGAGGAGCGGCGAGCACCGGGGAAAAACAGGTGGAGAGAGGCGCTAGGGGAGAGAAAGACGGTGTGGACCGCTTTATTCCGGGTCCAGATGCCATACCCTGAGCACACCCGCCGCTGAAAGGAGCTGACACCCCACGTCTACCCACCACGTCCACTAAAGAGGCCTCCAACTTTCCGAGTGACCTGAGCGAGACCATCAAAGCCCAATAGAACGACCCAACTATCACGAAGCTGATCTCTAAAGATCACCCAAGAGGCACACAAGATCAGAGGGTCACCTTCGAATGTCATCAGGGCGTGCTGTATCGCCGGGTACCAGTAAAGCACGGGGAGAAATTTCAGCTAGTAGTCCCCCAGTCGCTAATAAGAGTTTTTCTTCATTACTACCATGACAATCCACTGGGAGGACACTGGGGACAACTGAAAACCCTGATGAGGCTATTAGATTTGGCGTGGTGGCCGACTGTGAGGAAAGATGTCTGGCACTACACAAAATCTTGCAGCGTTTGCCACCGACACAAGGCAGGACAATCATCACCACCCCGACAAAGACTTATCATGGAGGAGGGCAAACCAAGAGCAGAACAACATAGATCCAGACAAGCCAGATGTCACAATACCCGGGGGGAAGCAGCGCACTTCCAACCGGGAGAACTGGTTTGGGTCAAAACTCGACCTCTCTCCTCCACAGCCAAGAGAGATTATGCTAAGTTAGCGCTCAAGTGGAAGGGACCAGCAGAAACAAAAAGAAGGAAAGGACCAATAAAATACACAATCTCTTGGGGCTACCCACATAAAGCCGATCTGTACAGTGTGGCGAATTTAAAGCGCTGGTACAGACGTTCTCCTCAGATGCCGGAGGCTTGGGGGGGGGGGTCTATGTAGCGCAGCCACACAAAAGGGACATTTCCATATACAGGGAAATGGTTGTAGAGCTAATCCTGCTCACCTGTGCCCGAAGGTGTGCCCTAGCGGTTTCTGTTCCCCCTTTGACAGTGTTGGTCACCGGGCGAGTTCCCACGCGCATGCGCGATCGCAACGCAAGGGAACCCGGAAGTGACGTGGGTCACGTGTGCCGGCATAAAGCCGGAACCGGCGAGGTAGCCGGTACGGAGAGATGATGACAGCGCGCTGCATATTTTTTGAGACTGAGAGCCTGATTGTGGATTATACGTCGATAATTTCATTCAGTACCCAGCTCCTTCCGTTTCTCGATCTCCCAGACCTACCATCGTCATCTGGTGAGATCGAACCATCTCTCCAATTCAACACTTACATACCTATTGCCGTTTTTCAGACACTGGACTATCATACACACACTCACACACCCGCATACATCCCGCACACACCATTTATAGTTGTATTATATTTGTATATATTGGTTTTGGTGCACCTTGTTTGTTTATTTATCTGTTTGTCTCTGTATAATACACTTTGGATTAGTTTGGTAATTGTTTTTGTGTCGCGTCGTGTTTTGTCCTGTCGCGATTACGCAATACCGGAAGTAGTGTTAAACAGCCCATATTTTGGTTCCCGAATCCGTTTTTTTGTAACCTAGCGGTTAATTAAATCCAAGCGTTACAAGTTTTGTAACAGTGCATGTTATCCTGTAGGGCAGTGGTTCTCAAAGTGTGGGGCACACCCCACTAGTGGGGAATACAGACATGACAGTTGGGGCGCAGTGAACGGGAGGAAATTATTGGAAAATAATAGGATAGTACCTATTCTAATTCATGCTTTTCTTTTTTGATAATGAAGAGTGTACACTCAAAACTAAACAATCACACACAAATTAATGGATCATTAATACAAGTAAATTGAATTTAAACCCTCCTCCTTGAACCACCACCTTATCGTGGTGGAGGGGTTTGCGTGTCCCAATGATCCTGGGAGCTATGTTGTCGGGGGCTTCATGCCCCTGGCAGGGTCACCCATGGCAATCTGGTCCTAGATGAGGGAACAGACAAAGAGTGGTTCAAAAGACCTCTTATGATGAATACAATATTTGGAAAACGTTTTCCCTCGCCCGGACGTGGGTCACCGGGGCCTCCCTCTGGAGCCAGGCCTGGAGGCGGGGCCCGATGGCAAGCGCCTGGTTGTCGGGCCTTTACTCATGGGGCCCGGCCGGGCACAGCCCGAAGAGGCAACGTGGGTCCCCCTTTCCATGGGCTCACCACCTATAGAAGGGGCCACAGAGATCGGGTGCAGTGTGAGCTGGGCGGTGGCCAAAGACAGGGGCCTTGGCGGTCTGATCCTCGGCTGCAGAAGCTGGCTCTTGGGACGTGGAATGTCACCTCTCTGGCGGGTAAGGAGCCTGAGCTAGTGCGTGAGGTTGAGAAGTTCCAGCTAGATATAGTTTGACTCACCTCGACGCACAGCCAGGACTCTGGAACCAGTCTCCTTGAGAGGGGCTGGACTCTCTTCTACTCTGGAGTTGCCACCGGTGAGAGGCGCCGAGGAGGTGTGGGCATACTTATTGCCCCCTGGCTCGGGGCCTGTACATTGGGGTTCACCGCAGTGGACGAGAGGGTGGCCTCCCTCCGCCTTCGGGTGGGGGGACGGATCCTTACTGTTGTTTGCACTTATGCGCCAAACAGCAGTTTGGAGTACCCGCCCTTTTTGGGGTCTCTGGAGGGGGCGCTAGAAAACGTCCCTCCTGGGGACTCCACCGTTCTGCTGGGGGACTTCAATGCTCACGTGGGCAATGACAGTGAGACCTGGAAGGGCGTGATTGGGATGAACGGCCCCCCCGATCTGAACCAGAGTGATGTTTTGTTATTGGACTTCTGTGCTCGTCACGGATTGTCCATAACGAACACCATGTTCAGGCATAAGGGTGTCCATATGTGCACCTGGCACCAGGACACCCTAGGCCGCAGTTCGATGATCGACTTTGTGGTCGTGTCGTTGGACTTGTGGCCACATGTCTTGGACACTCGGGTGAAGAGAGGGGCGGAGCTGTCAACTGATCACCACCTGGTGGTGAGTTGGCTTCGTGGTGGGGTAGGATGCCGGTCAGGCCTGGTAGACCCAAACATATTGTGAGGGTCTGCTGGGAACGTCTGGCAGAGTCCCCTGTCAGGACTAGCTTCAACTCCCACCTCCGGCAAAGCTTCAACCACGTCCTGGGGGAAGTGGGGGACATTGAGTCCAAATGGACTATGTTCCGCGCCTTCATTGTCGAGGCGGCCGACCGGAGCTGTTGCCGTAAGGTGGTCGGTGCCTGTCGCGGTGGCAACCCAAGAACCCTTTGGTGGACACCGGCGGTGAGGGATGCCATCAAGCTGAAGAAGGAGTCTTACCGGGCCTTTTTGGCTGGTGGCACTCCGGAGGCAGCTGATAGGTACCGGCAGGCCAAGCGGAATGCAGCTTCGGTGGTTACTGAGGCAAAAACCCGGGCATGGGAGGAGTTTGGCGAGGCCATGGAGAATGACTTCCAGACGGCTTCGAAGAGATTCTGGTCCACCATCCGGCATCTCAGGAGGGGAAAGCAGTGCACGGTCAACACAGTGTATAGTGGGGATGGTGCGGGACGTTGTGGGTCGGTGGGAGGAGTACTTCGAAGACCTCCTTAATTCCACCAACATGCCTTCCGATGAGGAAGCAGAGTCTGGGGACATAGAGATGGACTCTTCCATCTCTGGGGCCGAGGTCGCCGAGGTAGTCAAAAAGCTCCGTGGTGGCGGGGCCCCGGGGGTGGACGAGATCCGCCCGGAGTTCCTCAAGGCTCTGGATGCCGTAGGGATGTCATGGTTGACACGTCTCTGCAGCATTGCATGTGTAACACTTGGATTCGTATTAAATCGCTTGTTAAAAAATTACGGATTCGGGAATCAAAATATGGGCTGGAAAACAATACTTCCGGTATTGCGCAACCGCGGCGGGACAATATAAGATGCGACACAAGAACAATTTCCAAACCAAAGTGTATTATACAAATTAAACCAACAAATAAACAAACAAGGTGCACCAAAACCAATATATACAAATATAATACAAATATAAAGAAAGTGTGTGTGGTGTATGCGTGTATGTGTGTGTGTGTGTGTGTGTGTGTGAGTGTGAGTATGGTAGTCCAGTGTGTGTGCTATTGTAAAGATGAGATGGTATGCGGGAGAGAATGGTCTCGGCCTCACCAGGATGATGACGACTCTGGGAGCTCGAGGACGGAATGAGAGGTGAATAGAGAGTGTCCTGACAAGATTAATCCCTGCAGTGGAAAACTATCTCCGGCTAACACACAAAGTCTTTCTTTTTAGCAGCGCGCTGTGGTACATCTCTCCGTGCCGGCTTCTTCGCCGGTTCCGGCTTTATGCCGGCTCATGTGACTCACGTCACTTCCGGGTTCCCTCATGCTGCGATCGCGCATGCGTGCGAGCTTACCCGGTGACCAATCACTGTCCATGGGACGTAAACGAAACTGCCTAGGGAACATCTAAGGCACAGGCGAGCAGCATTAGCTCTTTCATCCTTTTCCTGTTATTAAAATGTCCCTTTGTGTGGCTGCACTACACATGGACATTGGGGACAGTGCCCCTGGACTGGCAAACCAGGGTGGTGGTCCCCTTCTTCAAGAAGGGGGACCGGAGAGTGTGTTCCAACTATAGAGGGATCACACTCCTCAGCCTCCCCGGGAAAGTCTATTCAGGGGTCCTGGAAAGGAGGGTCCGTCGGATAGTCAAACCTTGGATTCAGGAGGAGCAGTGTGGTTTTCGTCCGGGTCGCGGAACAGTGGACCATCTCTATACCCTTAGCAGAGTCCTGGAGGGGGCATGGGAGTTTGCCCAACCAGTCTACATGTGCTTTGTGGACTTGGAGAAGGCATTCGACCGTGTCCCTATGGGAGTCCTGTGGGGGGTACTCCGGGAGTATGGGATATCGGATTCCCTGTTAAGCGCTGTTCGTCCCTGTACAACCGGTGTCGGAACTTGGTCCGCATTGCCGGTAGTAAGTCGGACCTGTTTTCCGGTGAGAGTAGGACTCACGACAGGTGACGACAGGGCTGCCCGTTGAGGGGGTCCAGTTTGCTGGGCTCAGGATTGGGTCACTGCTTTTTGCAGATGACATTGTTCTGCTGGCCTCATCACCCTGTGACATACAGCTCTCACTGGATCGGTTCGCAGCCGAGTGTGAAGCGGCTGGGATGAGAATCAGCACCTCCAAATCTGAGGCCATGGTCCTCAGCCGGAAAAGCGTGGAGTGCCCTCTCAGGGTTGGGAGTGAGATCCTGCCCCAAGTGGAGGAGTTCAAGTATCTCGGGGTCTTGTTCACGAGTGAGGGTGAAATGGAACGGGAGATCGACAGGCGGATCGGGGCATCTGCAGTGATGCGGGCTCTGTATCGGTCCGTCGTGGTGAAGAAAGAGCTGAGCCAAAAGGCAAAGCTCTCAATTTACCAGTCGATCTACGTTCCTGCCCTCACCTATGGTCATGAGCTGTGGGTAGTGACCGAAAGAACAAGATCGCGAATACAAGCGGCCGAAATGAGTTTCCTCCGAAGGGTGTCTGGGCACACCCTTAGAGATAGGTTGAGAAGCTCAGTCATCCAGTAGGGGCTCAGAGTAGAGCCGCTGCTCCTCCGCATCGAGAGGAGCCAGATGAGGTGGCTTGGGCATCTATTTAGGATCCCCCCTGGACACCTCCCTTGTGAGGTGTTCTGGACACGCCCCACCGGAAAGAGACCCCGGGGAAGACCCTGGACACGCTGGAGGGACTATGTCTCTCGGCAGGCCTGGGAACGCCTTGGGATCCCCCCGGAAGAGCTGGAAGAAGTGGCCAGGGAGAGGGATGTCTGGGAATCCCTGCTGAAGCTGCTGCCCCCGCGACCCGACCTCGGATAAGCGGAAGAAAATGGATGGATGGATGGATGAATTGAAACCTGATGCGCGACCCACTGGGCAGCGCTGCATGACTCTGATAGAAATAGACCGCGCTGACCATCAAAGTACATTTTACCCCGCTGGGATGCGCACGTACAAACCAGGCATGGCAAGACGAAAACAATATTAAACAGTCCTGACATTTTAAATAAATTGAGTTGCGCAGGTTTGTGATTCAAGCGGCGCTGCGCGATCCACCGGGCTGCGCAAATAAACCTGATCAAATCTGCGCTATCCAGATAGTCGCGCTGCGCTGTATTTGCGCAGATATTTGGTTCAATCCGGTGCCACGGTTTCATCCCACTTTTGATGTGTTTGGCTTCACATACACTTCGACAATGGAAGAAGACGGTACAGCAGCAGTGAGTTTGCTTACATGTGACAAAACTAACAACGAGGAGATTGTAAAGAAAAAAGGTGCATCATCTGTGGTGTGGAATTGGTTTGGGTATAAAAAAAGTGATGTGAATGAGACAAACGTGATTTGCAAAGTACGCAAGTGCACTGTTTTAACAAGTGGTGGAAACACGTCAAACCTTTTCTATCATCTGAAATCCAAACATCCAAATGAATATGGCCAAAGTAAAAAAATTACAAAGTTTAAATAAAATTACATTATGTAAAACAGTTTCTTTGTGGGCAGCGCGGTGGTGTAGTGGTTAGCAGTGTCGCCTTGCACCTCCAGGGTCTGGGTTCGATTCCCCAGCGAGGCTCGATTACCGTCTCTGTGTGCATGGAGTTTGCATGTTCTCCCTGTGCTTGGTGGGTTTCCTCCGGGTACTCCCCCGGTTTCCTCCCACAGTCCAAAGATATGCAGGTTAGGCGCGTGATTGGGTGTGTGAGTGTGTGTATGTGTGTGTGCCCTGCGATGGATTGGCACCCTGTCCAGGGTGTACCCCGCCTAGTGCCCGAAGTCTCCTGGGATAGGCTCCAGGTCCCCCGCGACCCTGAACACAGGATTAAGCGGTATAGAAAATTAATGAATGAATGAATGGATGTTACTAATGTAACTGATTACTTTCTATCAGCTCAAACCAATCTGCCCAACAAGGCATTTTTTGCCCAGAGAACTGCTGCTCACTATATTCCTTTTCATTCCAACACAACAGTGTTTTCGTGTTTTTTGTCTTGTAAGTCGCAGTGTTTTTATCTAAGTTTGTGTTATTTAAGGTTTTTTTTTTTTGGTTTAGTTACTGTAGTTAGGTTCAGTTTTTTCAGTGTTATTTGTAACGAGGATTAAGAGAAACGTAATTTCGATTCTCTATACAGTATGTATGCACTGTACATGTACTGTAGCAGAATTGACAATAAAGTTTTTTTTTTGTGCATTAATCTCAACTGGCACCAACAATCATGTCACATTCAAAGCCATTTAAATCACCTTTCTTTTCCAGTCTTATACTCGTTTTGAACTTCAGCAGATCATCTTGATCATGTTTACATGCTTAAATGCATTGGTTTGTTGCCATATGATTGCCTGATTAGGTATTTGTGTTAACAAGCAGTTGAACTGAAGCTATACCATCTAAGCTACTATATAAAAGTTAATACTTAACTGTCCTTGTGAGTGTGTGTGTGTGTGTGTGTGTATGTGTGTGTGTGTGTGTGTGTGTGTGTTTGTGCACGTGCATGTGTGCATGTGAATGTGTGTTCATTCAAGCAAACAGTACAGGTGGTGATTTATGCTTTTGAGAGCACTGAAATGTGTCTTGACATTTTCCTTCTGTGGTGTAGCCCAGTTCTGGCACCGTGCTTCATTATGTGGTACTCCCAGTGCGGTTTCCTACTCAGTAAAAATAACTCGCACTCGTTCAAATGTGAACCCAGAGAAAGAGGCTGTGTGGGTGAGAAAGTGGGGGTGGGATGGCCAGAAGGATTCAATACCACTTGCTGTTTTCACCTGCACCTCAATTTCCATACTGTATGTTTATGCATCACTGCACTAAATCGTCAATTTGAAGACAAAGGTATTAGTGGCTTAAAAAAAGGAATAATATCACAGCTGTTAGTGTAAAGCTCATTTTGGCTGGATGGAGAATAAAGGAATTGGCCCTGGCATTTTTGTCCCTGCTGGCCCACCACAACTGTTGTGACACCATCCTTAAATATTCATACTTACTGTACAATTCCCCTAATCCACTACAATGCTGAATACTGTAAGTGAAATGTACAATTGGACCAGTGCAAGATCCCAGTGTACTCATTTATTCTTCACTGACTCCCTGGTGATCAGAGGTTGCCAAGGAAGACCATAATATCAAATCAAAGTATCATTTCAAATGATTTAATATGAATTAAGTGTATTAAGTATTTTGTAAAATCAAGTGAAAAATTATGCCTGTGAATTCCACACAAATGGACTCTCTGCAGGTAGAAATGACTAGGATCCTAACCATTAATATCCTAACTGCCTGGCCAAATAAAATTATTTAAAAAAAAAAATACAGTTTCAGAGCGCACTTTAAATGTTTGATGTTACATCATAAAAAAATCAATAGTAGAAATCACAGTTACTGTATGTTTAATAGTGAAAGTAATAGCATTTCTTCATACACACAATGTGACAAGAAACCACAGGATTGGGACTAAATAGCTGTGTGGCCATAAGAAATCCACTTATTAGTAAGACTGGACAGAAAAAATTTATTCAGTTCATTAGCGAGCATAAAGATTGTACTTTGGAGCAATTGAAAAACTTGTGGTCTGATGAGTTGAAATTGACCCTATTCCATGGGTTAAGGGTAAGAAGGGACAAGTATATACTGTAGGGATGTCCCTATTATGCATAGTGCACACTGTACGTACAAGCCTCTGTAGGCGGTGGTCTAATCTGGGGTTGCTTCAGTTCGGTCACTTTACACCACTATACACAAATATACAGTATGCAGGACCACTTTATCTTTCCGAACCCAAAAATCCAGCTTTTCATTTTGAAGGTGAAAGTTTCCCTTGTAATGCTGTGTGTACTGATGAGTTTTTATTTAGAGCCACAGCACTAGTGGAAATGGTTCGTAGACAATGATCCGGGCCATATTTCACCCTGAGAACAATTCATAATTTACATGTATCTGCTGTGGTTTGTTGAGAAAAAGAACATGGGAAGGAAGGAGGAAAAAGAGGGTGGGGAAGACAGAAGAAAGTAACACCTGGCTTTAAAGTCCTTTTGTTTATCTCCTCTTGCTACAGTACTGTAACTAGGCTTGAATGTCTTTTAAATGAAACTCATGCAAATGGTGCAACCATTTTTCAATGATCAAATGGTCTGCCACACCTACTGTATTTTCATCACCTCATTAATGATCAGCAAAACATAATCACTAATCATGAAAGAAGTAGTTACATAAAGCATAAATGAAGAGGTGGCTAATTAAGAGTAGATCAAATGATCAGTCTCCAATTGAAGTACAAATTGAACTCCGTGTGTGCGTGTGCATGTGTATGTTTGCTTTTTTGATAGTCTGTTCCACAGTTTCCATTAGGAGACTGACTTCTTCCTCTGAATCCCATAAATCTGTACAGTTATGGGCAACAGATGAAACTCAGGTGCTCACTGATGGCAAAGGGGGATCTAAGAGAGCACGACTCATTAGGTTCCTTCAGCAGCTACAGTACAGACGAGAAGTTAGAAAGTTAGTCAGAGTGAGAAACAAATAGAAGGTGGACCTTTATGCTGACTTTTTTTTAATTTTTTTGGCTTTTTAAGCATATGGACTATTTTAAATATAAAAAAAAAATATGTAGTGGTGCGAGGCGGCACGGTGGTGTAGTGGTTAGCACTGTCGCTTTGCACCACCAGGGTCTGGGTTCGATTCCCCGGCCAGGCTCGATTCCCGTCTCTGTGTGCATGGAGTTTGCATGTTCTCCCTGTGCTTGGTGGGTTTCCTCCGGGTACTCCGGTTTCCTCCCACAGTCCAAAGATATGCAGGTTAGGCTAATTGGCGTTCCCAAATTGCCCGTAGTGTGTGATTGGATGTGTGAGTGTGTGTATGTGTGTGTGCCCTGTGATGGATTGGCACCCTGTCCAGGGTGTACCCCGCCTAGTGCCCGAAGTCTCCTGGGATAGGCTCCAGGTCCCCCGCGACCCTGAACACAGGATTAAGCGGTATAGAAAATGAATGAATAAAAATATGTATTTCAGAACTTTTCAGTACTAAAGAAACATTTTTAGACCTCTTATAATAGTCCAAACTGTAAAATAATAAAAAATTAAATCTTATAAATGGGTGATTTTGTGCACTTCTGTCCTTGTTTTTGTAATCAACTGTTGGTAGCACTTCCTGGGCTAAGGGAAAGGTCCCTGTATGTTTTCCTTCTTTCTCTTATGGATCGAGTGGTCAGTGAAAGAGCTTTTACTGCATCTTGTTGATAATGATTCAGTAATGGTTCTAAAGTCTCCATCAGCACCACATCATCAGTCAGGTAAGTACTGTACCAGCCTTATGAGCAAGCTCAAGCCCACCTCTCAACTTTCAGACAGTTGGGAATGGAGTAGCTCAATGGTGTATAGGTAAATATAATTTCTGTTAATTCTGTTAATTTATAATGTTAATCTGTTTTGTCTCAGCTAGTCAGCTATAGTAATTAGGTTTCTTAGTTAGTTAGCTAGTTTTTGTTAATGTATGTTGTAAATGTATGTTGTACTGTATGTAGCACCTTGGTCCTGGAGGAACGCTGTTTCGTTTCATCGTGTACTGAACTGTATATGGTTGAAATTAATTGTTTATTTAGATAGAAAGCAACTCCAGGAGCTGAATTTTTATATCCTTTTTGACCAATTCTTTTCACTGGAAAATTGTGAATAAGCCTCTGCCATGGAACTGCCTTTGTATAACACCTGTATACTGTAGCTCATACTTTGGGTTGAGAATATAATTGTATATTGCATTTTGCACATTTAAGTTTATTTTGTTGATGTATTTATTTTTTATATCTACAAATATCTACAAATTAGTAGTAATTTTAAAGTAATATTTTTAATATTGTTAACCTGCTGGTTTTAATGTTGTGGTGGACAGAGGTACTGTAAGTATGGACACAGTATGGTCTCAGGTAATGCTATTTTTGGCTCATCACTGTGCTGTTAATTGAGGATTTTTGATATGTTCCATAAAACTATAATATGTCTCATTTGTGTTTCACGCTTCTCATTTATATCTGGCTTTAATTTCATTATGGTCAAACTAAATTTTGCTATGGGCTGACCAAGCTTTTGTTCGATATCCATCTCATGCTGTGGAGGCAAAATCTAATATGTGAGATATATATATATATATATATGTATATACTCAGCAAAAAAAGAAATGTCCCTTTTTCAGGATTGTGTACAGTATTTCAACAACCATCATCAATTAATTAACCTGCACCTGTGGAATGGTCGTTAAGACCTTAACAGCTTACAGAAAGTAGGCATTTAAGGTCACAGTTGTAAAACTGTGACTCTTTTAGTGTTCATACAAATATTTACACATTAAGTTTACTGAAAGGAAAAACAGTTGAAAGTCAGAGGACGTTTCTTTTTTTTGCTGAGTATATATATATATATATATATATATATATATATATATATATATATATATATATACAGTATATATAGTATATGTCCATCTGAGATCTGTAATCAGTGGTCAATTCTGAGCCTCTCAGGCATATCAGGAAAAGTCAGATTGTTTCCACATTCCAAGCACCTTGACAGCATCATGAGGGATTTCTCTGTTGTTCAGACAGATGGAGAGGCAAGGAAATAAGTGGCTTTTCATAAATGCCTCTGCCATGGAACTGAATTCAGCTGGGATCAGTGTCAGATACTGCTTAGAACCCAGCTTCCCAAGTTATTCTGAACTGTCTGGGGAGATGAAACTAGCCACATGTGGATACGGTTTAGATGATTTATATACTTTCGCAATTTTCAAAATTGTTGAATACAAATACTGATTAGTGAAAGAAAGATTAGAGGCACCATTAAAGCACCTTTGGCCACACCCCGGCATACTGTACACACTTGCTTATTCACACATTACAGGCAATTTGGGAACACCAATTAACCTATCTGCATGTCTTTGGACTGTGAGAGAAAACAGAGTACCTGGAGGAAACCTACCAAGCACGGGGAGAACTTGCAAACTCCATGCAGCAACAGTGCTAACCGCCACGCCACCAGCCTGCCTCAGGATAACTACTTGTGTAATAATATTAGACATAGTAAGTCACATTGGATAAGTAATATACGCTTGTAATCCATAAATAAATAAAGACGCCTGTGAAGGGGAGAGCAGTAGCACTTTGCTGATGCTTATCTTATGGTTTCCAGCAAAGTTTCAGAAAAAACATAGCCACACTACAGTATATATTGTTCGCAGCAACATGTGAAAATGTACTTTACCTAAGAGAGAGAATGGCAGATGGCTAAAAACCTTTTGCACCTGACATTATGACGCATGTCTGCAATGGTCCCATCCCCCTCTTGGATAGACAAATGAACATTACATGACGACAAAAACCTTTCAAAACGAGATACAATAGCATTTTTAGCAAGAATCACATCTGAAACAACAAGTCATGTTATTCTGATAGCTAACGTGAGCTACAGTACAAACGAGCTGCAGTACAGTACTAACCTGCTTCTAACAGGCTCAGTCCCAAATCCCTCTCTAACAAAAATGAATGGATGAACCATGACCAGGTCTGTGTTATTCCATCATCATTTAACTTAAGCATAAAAAGTCTAGAGTTGATTTCAGTAGTGACATTTACATTTGGAGTCTTTTGCTGTTAAATTTCAACATGAAGTCTGAATAGCCATTATTAGGTTAAAATATCAGGGGGGGGGGGGAATCTGATGAGGCCAAATAAATGATTAAATGCATTATTAAAAATGGTTGATCACATAATTATTGTTTTTGTATTAAAGAAACAAAAATCTTTTGACACCTCTTTTCAAGACCACAGTGTGTCAATGTCAACACAAAAAATAATTTTGACTGGAGTAATTATACAGGATTTACCACCACATGCAAACAACTGGTGAATCTCAGGAACATGAAGACCAGATTAAAGTTTCCTCCGAAACATCTAAAAAGTCGGTGCAGTTCTGGAACAACATCCTATGGACAAATGAGATGAATCTTATGACAAATTAACTTGTACAAAAGTGATGTGAAGAGAAAATAATAAAGATGGGAAGTATAGTAGATGTTGGCAGACTATCACCAGGGAAGAACATCGTGTCTGGTCATCACTGTGGGTTCTAGACTTCAGGCTGTCATTGACTGAAAGGATTTGCAGGCAAGAATTAAACAATTAAAAGTTTATTCGGACACTGTTTACCCATGTAAATGTAAATAAATAAGCAATATAAACTTGACAGTATAATCCATAATCTACAGTTATTCAGTGGTTGGGCTACTCAGGCTCCAGGGGTGTCCACGGCGGTGCCTGCACTCTAATGGCAACTTTCTTCCAAGATGAAAAATGCTAAGAAATGACTACTGTACAGCAGACACTTGTAAATATGAACATGGTTTAACTTTGTTTAAACTGCCAAATGTACAGTATGAATGCATAAAAAACGGCAGTAAGGGGCAAAAGTCTTCAAATTCAAATTTATTACTCCAAAGCACACAACCCAAAACCTATGAAGGTAATGCCCATGGGGGTATTTTTGTCATGTAATGGGCAAGGCTGTGATTTGTAGTCAATATTTTTGTAACATCGGTAGCTGCCAGTATCATAACCAGAATCTACGTTTCTCCAGAAACTTTTAAAAATAGATTAGAAGAGGCAGCTTTTCATCTTTAACAGTGCCATTTGTCATAATTGTCATCAGTGTTGTATCTACAAGCATGCTTGCATCGATGTGCATAAGGGTACTTTTTTTTTTTTTAACATATTTCTTTTCTTTCATCACAAAAAATGTATACACGTCATAATGACAATGGAATAGCAAATGCTTAAGCATTTTTTTTTACAAATATTTATAAACAAAGGTAAAAACAGAAGGGAAAGTACAGTAATACTGTATGTATAGCACTTTGTTGCTTTTTTAACTTTTTATTTTATTGGGGAGCAATATAGAGGTTATTGTAAGAGGGGCAAAGTTAGAAGTACAAAATGTTTCCACATCACTTCTCAAATATCTGCGGATGAAATGTTGATTAAACTACAGTACAATCAAAGCAAACAAAATAAACAATATGATAAGCACTGAGGAGGAAAATGTGATGTTTCTACATTTCCTATAATGTACTACAGGAGTACAATGTATATTTAAAAAAAAAAGGAAGCAAAGATGAAGCCACAGATATGGACAGTCCATAGGAGAAATTTGCTGGTTTTGAATGGAATTGTTATCCATGGTCCTTAGCTTTTGTTGCTTTATCTGTCCAAAAACACTGCTTTACACTCGGTCAACTGAAAGCAATGAGAAAGTGATACAGTACGTGTCCAGAGAATAGTAAGCCTATAGGAGGACGCTTCAGGAGGACATGACAAATTCCAAAGTATACCTTTATTCAGGAGAAAGGTTCCAAATTTTGTAGAACAATGGAAGTTCTTGAAAAACATAACGATGTACTTTTTAAAACCAAATTTGGTGTGATACATTGGGAGGTTGCCAACAAGCAGCACTCCTTAGGTAGAGCACATCTGCACTGGACCCCATTACACACACACACACACACACTCTCACTCGAGTCCTGGACACAGGTTTGGGTGATCAGTGGTCATCAACTTCAGCACATGTCTCTTTAAAAACTCCAACATCAGTGTCAAAAAAAGTTCAGAAGTGGAGTGAGGAAGCCATCTACTGGTGGGGAGGGACATGAAGAGGAGCTGCACATCCATTTCAGTACATAATGGGAGGTTTGGAGTAGGGCCTGTTCTCTGTAAAAAGAAGAAAATGAAAAGCATATTCATTTATTTCTGTTGGGGTATCAGTGGTACACGAAGTATATTCTAATTGTTACATTAAAAATATTTTTTCTCTCTTAAAATCCAAATGAGAATCTTAAAAAAATATATAATTTCTTAGCATTCTCCGTTTGGAGAACGATTTCTTTAGCAAAAGACATTGATATGGAACCTGCTACAGACTGGGTTTGATTAATGGGCAGCCACTCCTAATCCTGGAACCACACAGATCCTGAATAATTCAGGGAGAAGTCATAAAAACAACAACAGATCTAATGAAGGAGGAGTTAGGGGCATCAAGTGTCTAATGAATTAAGGTTTGTTTTATATCCTGTGGACAGCTGGGTGTGTACATTGGTTAACTGGGGAAAAAAATGACACTATGGGAAGAGGTCAAGCTGTTGAAGGCAGTGTGATGCTCTGGACGATGGTCTGTTGGGTAATCTTGGTTCCTGGCATTTACATGGATGTTACTGTGGCACGTACCACCTACCTAAACATTTGTGTGGACCAAGTACAGTACATGGTAACAGTATTCCCTAGTGCCAATGACCTCTTTCAGCAGTAGGGAGAGAGAGCAGTCCTGTTATGAAACAACCTCTACACCCACTGACCACATATTCATATTGATTTTTACAAGCTTCTCCAGGGTGGCATGGTAGTTTAGTGTATAGTACTGTCGTCTTGTACCTCCAAGGTCCGCGTTTGATTCCCGGCCAAGTTCGATTTAAAAGGGAAAACCTCGTATGTTCTCCCTGTGCTTGGTGGGTTTCCTCTGGGTATCCCGTTTCCACTCACAAAGACATGCAGATTAGGATAACTGGCGTTCCTAAATTGCCCGCAGTGTGTGAATGAGTGTTTGGGCGTGTACATGTGTGTGCCCTGCAATGGATTGGCACCTAGGGTATACTGTGCCATGTACACTAAGTTTCCTGGTATAGGCCACAGGTATTCAAGATAAAGTGATACAGACGATGAGTGAGTGAGTGAGACCTCCATTCTGGTGGTCTGCAAACTTGTGGATATGAAGTGCACACAAGGGTCTCATTTTTACATTTACATTTACATTTAGGCATTTGGCAGACACTCTTATCCAGAGCGACTTACATTTGTATCTCATTACACATCTGAGCAGTTGAGGGTTAAGGGCCTTGCTCAAGGGCCCAACAGTGGCAACTTAGTGGTTGTGGGGTTTGAACCTGGGATCTTCCGAACCGTAGTTCAATGCCTTAACCACTGAGCTACACCTGGCCCTATTTTATACATGCTCATCTCATTCAATGTGTTTGGAGCAGCTAGAGAAGTCCAGTTATTGTTTTGATCACAGTTTTGGATCATTACCAAAGATGGAAAAGCATGACAACACTTTCCCAAATGGTGTGAGCTTGTGATGACGGCATCAGAAGACACAGTGTATCTAAATAGAACTGCAGCAGACCTTTACAATTCCACTTTGTTTTCAGTTTTACTGTACACCTGCATCTAGCTGCCTCTGCCACACTGCTCTTCTCTTAATCGGCTTGTAGAGCAGACACCTTTTGTGTTCAGCAGTTTGCTGTTAAAGCCACTTGTCTTGATTAATTAGAAAAGGCACAGATCGGTGTAATGGGCCAACATTGGCCTGGAACCTGAGAAAGCGTAAAAAGCTTTTAGCTTGCCGTGTGGCCTCTCTGCAAGGACAATCAAATCTAATGAAATCAGTTGTCAGTGCTAAGCTTGCAAAACTGTGAAGTCCGACTTGGGAGTGAAGCGCAAGCTAATTAGATATATGCTGGGTGTAATGGATAAATGTGGTGAGGTGGGGTGGGGAAATGCTGGAGAGTTGGGAGGGGGGGACAGTTTGGACAGAACACTCGACCTAATTAGATTTTTGCTAGACATAATGGATAAATGTGGCAGGATGGTAGGAGTGGCCAAATCCACAGACACTCTGCATTTATAGGCACTTTTACCAAAGGCTTCATACAATACAGTCTTTACAGACTGAAGAGACCCTAATGCCTGATTAAATAACCTCACCGAAGTCTTAAATGTTCTCATAGATCCAGTCATAATACGCTGGAAAATACTACTCCACTCAGTTCTTCCACTCTACGGTTCCAGGTTGTATCCTGCGATTTGTTACAATTATGCTAACTTCTTAACAAAATTTATTTTTTCATGTACATCATTTTTGGGCATGACTATATGGAAAAACACGAGGCAAACTTACTGAGATCCCGACTGTACTGTATGTATTGTAACGCCTAAGCCAAAGCATCATACTGTAAGAGCATAACCGTCCATCTTCTGGGCCATACTGTAGGTGTTGTTTTCTTATTTTGTATCTTTGGATGGCAAAGTTCATTTGCAGTTTAACCAGTTATTGTAAGTTTTGTGGTTGAATCAATGACAAACTTTACTTTAAATTTCCAACACTTGTAGTAAAGATTCAGATGTACAGTAGTCCGGGTAGAAATGCATGGTAGAAAAGGACCATTAAATATATACAGAAAATGCAAGATGATATACATTTGGTACAACATGAGTTTGTAATCTCTCCTGAAACAGAGAAAGTTTTCACAATTCAAGAATACGGTTGAGATTTCGAGTTTACATTTTACACACATTAATTGTAAGTTGGCCGTTACTTTTCATTTTGTGCATTCCTGTTCAGGAATCTAGTATAAAATAATCTGAATAGCCCACATTACACATAAATACACAAATATATGGCCCGCTCTTACCTTGCATGGCTGAGTCCTGCTGATTGCCATTATGCTCAGGTTCCACTTCTGGTATCACTGCTTCTGAAACCAACCAATCACAGCACACTTGTCAGAGGCTACCAATCACACCACCAAACAATAAATCAGCGCACACTATTACTGTAGTTATATCTGCTTAAATAAATAAATGTTACTCTTCTGTTATGTACACAGGACTCTACCATTAAACCACCTCTGGCTGCCAGATAGAATATAACAGAATTTAATCCTATTTTTTTTTCATAACCAAAAAAGTGAATGATTAATTTAAATCAGTTGTTTAATATGTTTTTACTTTAATTTCACGACAAACTAGGAAATATTAAATGAACTGTACTTGCAGTTACACTTTACCATCAGGGATTTATTGTCCATATTTAGGACACTGTCAAAAATACAAACAAGTGTATATTTGTGGCAAGCAAACGGTGGCTATGTTATACTGCGGGGGCATTCTGCTGGCATGATGTATGTCCACTCCACTTCTGCTGGCATGATGTACTGTATGTCCACTTCAAATCATCAATCAAATGATATTCTGCTTAATCATCCTTATCTTATAATAAAACAATCCTATAAAAATAAAAAAAGTAAGGTGTATCTAATGAAGTGACTGCCGAGTACATAACTCAAAATTGACTAAAAAGGGAAACAAAAAGTGCAAAAATATATATATATAAGCTCATACATCAAGTACTCTGCTGATCAAATCAATTTGTTTAAATGTATACAATTTATGGGTAAAAACTTGCACATTTTTATAGTTGCATTTTTAAACTTGCATCATTTTTAAACACCCCATGGACATCAAGATTTAACTTCCCTTTGGTGCTGTAACAGCATCCACTCTTTTGTGATGGGTTTCCACTTGACTATGAATATGTTTAAACTAATAATGGTAAATAATAATAACTAAATAAATAAGTCTAGACATTTGTGTCCTTTAGACTTTTTGGACAACAACAGTTCATCCATACAGTATACAGATGTGATGGTCAGGTGTCCACATACTTTTAGCCATATACTGTAGCACATACTGTAAGTAAAGGAGCCTCTCTCCCTGAAACTTTCAGATGAAAGACTAAAGGCATACAGTATTCCTATTAATTCTATGGTGAATTGCTCATTTGTTTTATTCCTGGTGAATAATTATCAATGTACTCTGAAAAATACTTACAGATGTTCATGTACACTTAAACTTTCAAATCTTTTCCTGTTCACATTATCCTTATTGTTTGGTTATGCAAGTAAACAGGTAAAAAAACAAGCAATTATGAAAACGGTGTACCTCTTTTAATAGTCTAAATGTGTGCACATTTAGCCCCGTTTATGATAAGCATCTGTCTCGATTTCCTCCCCTCGCATCATCATGCTAATGTATCGCTAATAGTTGAGGCTAATATGGAAACACCAGTATCAGCATTGATAAGGAAATATGAGAAATAGCAGCGGGAAGAGGAATAGAAATAAAGCAGGAAAAATCCCCGAGAGTGCAACAATAGATCGGAGAGGAGATTAGAGTAGAAGGGAGGGAGCTCACTCTCATGGGAAGCGAATGACTACAAAACCTGTAGTACTAGAGAGGAAATCGAAAGCAGCAGGAAGTGAAGACAAAAGATACAGTAGGGGCCAAAGAACTTCAACTTGTTTGTTGTCAAATTATAGCAAGTTGCACATTTTTTTCTGAAAAGTGACTATAATATTTAGAGGATCATGTTAATTGTCCAATATCAGTTGCAATTTGAATAAACTATATATTGCATCCTAATTTTACAAGACCATTGCTGGACCACAAATGCACTGAATTTGCTAAATGTACTCTGATATAGAGCTTTACTGCAGAGAAAATGAGCTGATAAATAGGATTCTCTTATGAATACTATTATTTTGTGCTTTCCAAAATCCACTGGATCTCTTCGATATTTTCTATACTTTGAAAATTGACAAAAACAACAAAGTCAAATTCTTTTGGTTTTGGTATACATTGAAGACATTGGGTTTGAGATAAAAAGATGAAAAATAGATAATATATCATAATTTCATCTTTTCATTTTACAGAAGTATGACCCTAATAATTAATTATGGGTATCATCCAATTAAAGTCCAGTGCTAGTATTAATTAACCTTTAATTGAGTGAGAATCTGACTAATTATCTGTACAATAATTCATGTAATTATATAAGCTTTTCTCTGAACACCATATCCATTAAAAAAAAAGTAAAAAGAAAAAAAAAATCTGCCCTTTTAACACCACTGAAGCCAAAACCCCTTTATTCTCCGTCAGGAAGATGGGACACTACAGTACGCCTTACCCAACCCTATAGCATTTACCTAAAATCTGTTTGATACAAACCACTGAACATGCAGTATACTGTACTCATGGTGCTTTTGGCTTTGAAGATAAATGCAAGTTAGCCTGTCAGTGTTTGCATGCTTGACAGAACCTCCTCTCCCAGAATCACCATGAAATATGCTTTAGTGCAGAACTATAAACCAGTCATGACTGTTACTGTTATGTGTGAGGTCTGAATACCAATGTGTACATTTTTGGAAATAATTCAGCACTAGACCTGTGTAATTCAACTCAGAATATGGCCCAAGCCTTAAAGGTCCTATATATTTTTTATTTCTTTAGGAAATCTCAGAACTCCCCCAAAATGTGTGTTATTGCTCCAGCTGAAATATTGCTCAGAAAATGCATTTTTCATACCTGAAACTCACTACATTAAACTCCTTTTTCAAAAATGACATTTCAGTGTCTATGGAAACCAGCCACTGCTGAGGCAAAATGATTCTTATTTTGCAAGAATATTGCTCATTCCTCTTCTTTTAAAATGTATTGGATGTTGGTGTAATACTGACATTTAATCGACTGGAGTGTGGAGCAACATATTAACTGGAAAAAAGATAATCGCTTTGTACAAGACATCGCATTTAACAATCAACAACACAAATTACATCATAGCTTAGTATTTATTATACTGTATACTTTTTGCAGTTTTTAATACTTCAAAGCCTTAAATCAAATCAAATCAGCAGTCTACTGTACCTACATTATTCTACTCTAGTTTGGAAATACAGAAATACCTGGTGTACTACTGTACTGTAGGTAAAATGTCTCCACAGATGGGAGCTGCTGTAATTCAATGCCACTAGCCCAAATCTCTCATGAGGTTCTAATTTATCTATCAGAGGTAGGAAGTAACTGACTTTCTGTACAGCAAAACTCTCTGCCTAACTTATTAATACAGTGAAACCTTGGATTGAGAGTGACTTGGTCTGTGAGTGTTTTGCAAGACGAGCAAAATTTTAAATGAATTTTAACTTGATAAACGAGAGAGGTCTTGAAATACGACTACTGTAGTACTGTACGTACAGTATACGCTTTGTCTGTCGATCATGTGATCACGCTGCGGGATTGTGAATAATTGTCTCTTTCTCAGTGCGCATGCGTCACTCATACAGTATAGTCAATATCCTTGTGCATGTGTACGGTTTACTATAACATTTGTGTATTTACTGTAAACTATCGCATTGATTAGCTCTGTTGAGTGATGTGTACTGTATAACCATGCTCACTTTGAGGGCAAAAAGCAATGGATGCTATGATGTAATCTGGCACAAAACTGTTCATAACGTCCCTTCTACTTAACATTATTTAATTTATGGCACAGATTTAACTTCAGGCAAATACTGAAGGACTGGCAAAGTTTCATTAAATTCTGTCCAGCCAGTTTTGCCTGATGCTAAAACAAATTTGGCTGGACAGACATACAGATATACAGACAAATTTATCTGGTATAACTAGTGTAAAATATATCAAAACATTTAATCTCTTGCAATTGTGTATTTATTTACTCGTTTACACTTTCATTCTGGTAAAACAAACATTTTAGACGTCTGCAGGAATTGATGCATATCAACAACATAAATTTCAATTGTGTTTAAAATATTTTCAAATACTGTTTATCTGTAACTCAGTCAGAAAGCTATATAATAAAGCACTATATAATAAGTACTTAAATGTTTGTACTTATTGTACATTTTATAACACATACTTAGTACTTAAGTAAAACATTTAAGTAATACTACTCGTAGTGGAGTACATTTTTAAACAAGTACTCGTACTTTTGCTTGAGTACTGAGTTTGTGTACTTCTGCCACCTCTGGTATTTATATAGAAACATTTAATCACCGTCATTATCAGAAATAAACTATCAATCTGTATGCAGTGACTTCTGCTAATGCCTGCGAAGTCAGCTTCTGAAACAAAAGGTCTGACAAAAGATCTTGATCTGACAAAAAAGCATGTAAACAACCATTTTCCTACAGGAGTGAGAGAAAGAGCTGGAGAAAGGGCTAAAGAGAGATAGAAGAGAAAAGCGGCGCACCATTAAGACTCATGCAGAGGTTCTCAGGAGAGGTGGCTTGTTTAAGGGCCTGTTCCACTTGTTCTCTCCTCTTTGACTCGAAATCCAGAGCCTCCTGCAGTTTCCTCTTCACCTTCTTCTCTTTCTTCAGACGCTTCTGGATAGTAGCTGTGGAGCAGTTGGAGAAAGCAAGACGGAAAGTGCGTGGAATAAAATGTTTTAAAGTGTTTAATTATCACTAGATGCACAACACGGTGGAGCACATTGCAGTCTCAACAATTTTGAGTTGAAGTTCTGCTCAAAGTTGAGTATTGCTCTTCTTACCCTCTTAATCTTAATAGATTAAGAGAGACTACAGTTAAATAAAAAAAATTTTAAAAATTAAAAAGCACAAATATGTGCCAGAAACACAGCATACTGTAGGTCAATATGGAAAAAAATGCTAAGATGGACACTTTGTGTTAATGGAGACTCTTCAGACATCAAACTGTGTATTTGGCCTTTTGGAAATGTGTCAGGTAGAACAAAAGTTATCATTACTTTTATAAAGGGAAAGTTTTACCATAAGCAGAATACTGGAATGACAAAAATGCATAACCCTATGCTAAAAACTAGCATATTATTGAATTTTTTTTTGTTCATAGAAACAATCAAAAACAACTAAGTCAAAAAAAAATTTTTTTTTAACAATGCATTGACCCAAATAGTCATACTATTTAAGATTCGGTTAGAATAATTAAAAATTGACAGATCTAAATGTCATGAAAAATCCTAAACTGCAGTGGGCTGATCTTTTAACTCTTAGATACAAAGAACATCTTCATCTAACACACACCATCTCCATCGACGACTTCACACAGTGTGGGGCAAGAGCTCTTCTCTTCGGCTTCTTGGTCATGTTGAACAAATGTAAGCATAAACTGTGTGTGTGTGTGTGTGTGTGTGTGTGTAATTTCACAGCAATTAACAGTTCTTAAAAATACACTAAAACAGACACCTACACACAGACGTACGCATATACGCACAGTGGCATGCGCACACACACACACATACACGCGCACACACACAAACACACACACACACACACACACACACACACAAACTAATGTATGACTCTGTCCCCTGCACCATCACATCTTCCTCACACCTCTAATTACATGCATTTGAATCACCAAATCCTTCATTTCCTGCACCATTAAGAGCTGTGTATTAATAATTTGTATGGCAGTAAG
>CM060125.1:970900-983400 GCA_030522415.1 Channallabes apus | reverse complement strand
ACCCCTTATAAAGGAAGTCTAGAAAATGTCAGTATTAATGACTGAGTTAAATGTCATCATATTACAGTCCGTGCCGCTCTATAATGTAGTTTATAGTTCAATCTCACCCTGACTGACACTGATTCATCAGCCTTTGTTGTACAAGAAACTACAAATCCCAAAGCTGGCTTAGCAGAAAAGGGTTTGATGGTGGCATTCTCTTAAAAGCACTGGCCTCCTGCTGGCCTCCTGCACGACTAATTGCAAGTTTCATTGAAGCAGTTAATAGCGCACACTTCAATTCATTTTTATTCTGTCCCACAATGAATCCTCAGCCTGTGACATTTGCAAAGAATCTCTGTTATCTCTGCTATCACCTTAAACAAAACATGAACAAATAATTAATCTGCGTGTGTGTGTGTGTGTGTGTGTGTGTGTGTGTGTGTGTGTGTGTGTGTGTGTGTGTGTGTGTGTGTGTGTGTGTGTGTGAGAAAAAGAGCGTGAGAAGGAGACCTGTTTTACCCTTTATGTGACTCCAGACATAAAGTTGCTCATTATGAAATGAATAAAGACAGAGATAAAATAATGTGACCCTCTTTCTCTGGTTCGATGGCGACTCAAACAATGCAGCATCAGTACCAGGTCTGTGCACTCACCTCCAACACAACACCTCTTAGTTATGTCACCTAGATTAAAAGCAGCCATGCATTAAATGCCATTTCCTCTGATTCATTTAAAACAGACCCCAAGACAAAACACCCCAAGCCAGGAGTACTAAACATATAGAGCAAAAGAAAAAGAAAAAAAAAAGTGGAAAGTGCTTTTTTCCTTTCTTTCTTCTACCATACTGTATGTACTGTATCAATTATTCATTGGCCAAACCCTTTCATTTACCCTACTCCTAAAAATAAACACTAAAGCCTTCTAGTCTGAACAAAAGCAATGTTTTGGTCACCAACTCTCGTTGTAAACCTCTTTTCAAAACCTCAACAATTCTGTCTACATTTAAAATAGTCTTACTGTGTGCATGTTTTCTGTGTGTGAGACAGTTCAGTTCTATTCATGTCAAAGACAGGTGATGACTGGAGAGTACGAGAAGCACAAAGTTTTGAAAGGGGTTGTAGTTCAAGATTTCAGAAGATCAGAAGATACAGTAAGCTCACTCCACCTTCCAGTATCCTGAAGACTCTAACTTTGAGGAGAACTCTTGACATGATGTCAACCTTTTTCGAGACGGTCGATGGTCTCTGGGTTCCATATGGAGGAACAGATGCTGACGAGTCCCAGTGTCTATGAGAGCTATAGTTACTCTCAACTGCTTACAGAGCCCATTTGTTGGTTTTTATTTTGTACATGTGTTTAAAGGAGATTTTCCTGAATATTCAACGGCCTTCAATTAGGGAATAATTAAGCCCAGGCTTTTGCTGCTGTGTTGTTGTCAGGTGCACAACCACACACTGGTGTGTTTACATAGCAATTTACATATCCAGATCAAGGCACTCTCGTACTGTAAGCATCCTAATTGCCCAAATCTTGGTTAAAAATTGGGCAATGGCTTGGGCAATCTTGTTCTTGAAGTGAGACCCATGCATTAACTGTCATGTCTAACTAGAACTAAGAAAACTGTTTATGTCGTTCACCCGTGATCTCTAAAGAATCATTCGTCTCGTTTTCAGCTCAAGATCCTCTGCCTATTTATTAAAAGTGTGTTACAACGGGAGTTGTACTGAATAACAGCCGCATGTTGCAACTGTTCTGAGACACGTTGAACTGTGCTTTTATGAATGTTTTTTGTTCAGCATTAAACCAAAATATATGACCTTAGGTAATGTGCATGTGGTCAAATCAAAGGAGAGGGAATAGCATGGTAGCATAGCAGCTGGCAAATATTCTCTGACGGAACCATAACTCATGTTACAGGAGACACAGACAGGTAATGAGAGAGAGAGCGAGAGAGAGAGAGAGAGAGAGAGAGAGCGAGAGCGAGAGCTGTTTACTCTGCTAACTCCATATTCACCATAATTTATTATCAGGGGGCTCCTAAAGGACGGGAATACAAATGTCTCTACAAATGTGGTATTTATAGTTAGATGCACCCCGATCACCAAGAACCGTCAAACAGTAAAAATGCACACACACACACACACACACACATTGTACAGAAGTGCAACAAAATGATGCAGTGAGTAATGTACTGTAGATGCCTTTCTTATATTTTACCTGTTTTTTGACCTGAAAGTCAGCAGCAAAGTCTCTAAAACGGAGTAAAATTTGTGAAGGTTCTGAAGTAAGAATGTGAGGCTTTATAGTACGGTGTAAAGTACTTAAGATGAAAATTATGTGTGATGGCATAAGGCAAGGCGAGTTTATTTGTACAGCACATTTCATACACAGCTGTAATTCAAAGTGCTTTACACAGAAGGAAAGAAAATAATCATAAAATGAAATAAAAGATAATACTGTAGCAATAAAGCTTTTTAATGAAAACTTTTAAATTTAATAAAAAATAAAAATAAAAACAGTTAAAACTATAAACTAATTTAAATTTAATTTCAAATAAAAATAGAGAACTAATTAAAACTAATTCATGAATTAATTAATAAAATACTATAGTGTCAAATGTTTATGTAGACTTTTTTTTTTTTTTTTTAAGTAAGACTACAGTATGCAAGAAATATTTGGGAGGCTTTTTCCTAAAATACACATTTTTGTACCCCAGAGCATCAAGTACATGTTGGTTCAACATCTCAGCCAATACAAAGTTTCCATATACAGAACTTGATGGGGTCTGGGGTCTAATGAAAGTTCAACCCACATAGTGAACTATTTAAAAATTATACATTTTACAATAATCTGCTTGACCATCCTTGCTGAATAAATGCAAAAGTGGAAAAAGTCTGGCAGAAACTCGAAAGTGATCAAACTTGCATAAAGCCAAGAGTAAGACTGACTGATGAGCTTGGAACAAACACCATACTGTACCAGTGAGCTCAGTAACTAATATGGAAGATGCAAGAACGTGTAAATTAAATGAACAAATATTCCCATAAATAACTGAGTAAAGTAAACAAACAGACTCCAATCACAAATAATCTATGCAGAAGTGAAAATAAGGCTTAATGAGTGCTCTTCTCTGCCAATTAAGCTTGTATATTAAATGAGAGAAATACTGGCTCAACACACTTCAGCTCTTTAACCTGTGCACAACAGGACTGGATCAGGATGAGTCAGGTGACCCAGGGGACAAAAAGATTCGGCAAGATGTTGGGAAACACAGCAAGCTTCATTTTTTTTAGTATTAAAATGTTGCTTGCTTAGTAAAAAAAAAAAAAAAAAAAAAAAAAGGCACTGTTTAGTCTAAGGATTTGTTCAGACATATTATTAACCTCCATCTCGTGTAATTCAACATGTAAAGCTATATAATTATATTATTTATACCATCAACACAGTCGCCAATCATATGTATGATTCTTGTTTATTGTGTTTATTTGAATGTGTCATAGAGAATGTACTGTACCTACTCATTTAGTGGAACGTATCTGATAGCTCTAAAGCTTAAACATTCAGTTTTTCTAAGGAAAATTATGAGTTCATTACAAACTAGATATGAGGACAGTAATTTGATTAAATCCTGCACTTCAAATAAAAGATTTAAGGACTCTATACAGACGCTATACAGAGTTTTGTCTACATCATGATATGGTAGTATACAGTACATTTTTTGGTTTATCCAAACATCCATATAGAAGACTTTTATAATGAGACTTGCTGTTCAGAACACCTGGTAAATGTTTCCTCAGTCATCTTATTATCGGAGTTAAACATGCCATTATCACACACAGTTGGATAACATGTATTACATTTGTGCTTCATTTATTATTAAACTTACCGGATGTTATTACGTTGACGGGTGTTAGACAAAAATCTCCACTGAAAAAATGGATATAGCAAAACCAAAAATTTGAGAACATTATGGCACACTGGCTCCAGTACATGAAGCATGGGATGTGCACAAAGTTTTTTGTAATGATTTGCTTCCGCTTAATAGGTAAAATAAATTTTTGAATTACAATTAATGGTGATGGAATTCAAGAAGGAACGCACCTCAAATTAAAGAATGACATATAACAATGCAATGTATTACAATTAACCAATTCAGGACCAATTAAGGACCTTGGTGAGATAATCGTTCATGGTGATGCTTAATATCAGGGTAACATACAGTATATACAGTAGAGTGTTTTTAAAAGTATGATTGTAGGTGTTCATGGAAGTACATTATGCTCATTCTAACCTTCATTAAGAATTATTGTTTCAATGTTTCTTTTGAATTTCATAATTCATTTTACAATGACAGTCTTGAGGGGCTAGGAAAGGCAGATTGTATATTTAGCAGCATGCTAAATCTGAGCTGTCAGATAGCAAGTGTAATAAAAAAAATATTTGGCAAAATATTAAAGCAGTCTAGTACACATAGTCAACATGCACATAAATAAATGCTGAATATTGTATATATATATAGCGTGTGGTCGAAATAATGAATGTTAATGAAATAATGAATATTTATTTATTTGACAGTATGTTTAAGTTATTTAATATTTTAAGTCTTTGCATAATGACTGCATTCATTAGTACTGTATTAGTGATCTGCGGATTGATAACCTTTGAACACCAACAGCTGGCTTCATACCTACAGTATACAGTATATGTGCCTCACTTATAAATTAATAAATGGGAGAGAAAATGTCTAAAAGCGCATGATTATTAAAAGCGCATGAATTGAACTAATGTGTAATTAAAACTCTTATCAACCGATCAGAACATCTGACAATTTAATTAATAAAAAAAACATCTGGCAAATACATTCTGTATAATACTTTACTCAAGTTTACATTTAGTAGTGGCTGGTGTTTTGGGCCGGGTTTTGAAGTGACATTCAGATTTATTATCCCTCCTACAACAAGAGATAGTAATAAATGAACAGGTATTCAACACAGATGAAAACAAAATTTCAATGTCCATCTAACTCATCTATCCACTTCTGATTGTAGCACCAGTGACAATTTCTACCAAGTCTGAACAAGACATCTACTCTGGAAAGATTGTTACACTTATTTATTTATTCATTTATTTTATTACTTATGGAAAAAGACCAAATCTGACAAAGACTAAGTCCTAGCATGAAGTTGTAGGATAAAGAGAACGAGACACAAGTAAATACAGTGATTTAAGTGTTAGCAGTATTCATCTCACGTGTAACTGATTTCAGCTTGGTTTAGTGTCTTATTTGCTATTGATGAGAAAAGCTCTCCTGCAGACTATCCCCAGAAGCAGAGCAGTACAAGCACCTGTCTTTATTTCATACACACACACACACACACATGCACAGAGAGAGAGAGAGAGAGAGAGAGCGCACGCAATGGGGAAGTCAAGTGGAGCAAGCACTCATTTATCACTGGCTTTCTCATCCAAAAATGTCTATGTAGGGTGACTTTCAGCTGCACTAACCTTGCCCCAAATTGCTAACTGTAACAGTAACTTACCCCATCACAGCATTGATTTATTTTTTTTTTTTTTACAACTGACACTTTTTTCCAAACCCGTCAAAACCATGCATCTCTTTTTCCCGCGGGCCTGGCACACCCAGCTACGGTTTAATTAAACCTCCCCAAACACGCTTAAAACTGCAATCAAAATAATGATCATAAAGGGTCTTCAAACACTTCTTTTTATACACAATCTGAGGGACATGACATCCAATAAACTTACCCTATAATTAGAGAAAATATACAGGTCAAAAAACTAAATGTTTGTGCACAGCAAATGTAGATTTCAGTCCTGAAACACAGACGAATGGTCTAGATCTAGAATGAAAAATGAGGTAAAGCATTTGCCGTTTTTTCATTTGTTTTTTTTTTGTCCCAGGGGCCTGGGAAGGGTTGGGGTTTATTCTTAAATGTGTACTTGTTTTGACTGATGCTGATTTAACAGTTCGCTTATCTCAAAGGGCGAAACAATGGCACAAATTTCTATCAGAAATCATTACAGGCCATTTCAAATCATTTCCGTGTGGCTAATTTCATAATGGTAGGAGGGAAACATTGATTGTAACCAGATGCCACATTATTATCTTGCTCTGTGGAAAACTGGACAGGCAAATATGGAGTGTGTATAATAACACATTATAGTCTCTCTCTCTCTCTCTCTCTCTCTCTCTCTAAGTACTCCTGTGACCAGTGCACATCACATCAAATTAAGCCATATACATTAGCAAACAAACTGGACCAGAAGCACTTGACTTTTTCCCCACTGGAAAATATGATGCGAACATTTCTTCCAATGATAAGGTAAACGTTAATAACACAGCAGAATGCAGAGGAGGTTACCGAGGCCATCACGTGGTCATAAATGGTGAAGTCATATTGAAACTCTACTCAGTTTTCTTCTGAGGGTACATATACTGCAGTGGTTCTCAAACTTTTTCTGTCATTCCCCACTTAAGGGGGTGAGCGAATTTTCAAGCCCCACTTGTCAACAAAATAATAACGAAATCGGCCAAGTTTACTGTTTATTGAAATATCAATTTCTAAACCAATAAGATCAAACAACACCAAGTTCAAAACAGATAAAATACACGTGTAATTGTTATAAAAGGCTTACGTTGTCACTTATCTTTGCATAATTGACCCCATGTTTATTAGCTGCTCAGCAATCGTTTGTAGTTTTTTTGCACTGGCCAATTCTGTATGTAACTTTGAATGAAGCCATTTGTGCTTTGCTGTCCACTGATTCAGATGTTACCATGCGATTCTCCTGCTGTCTGTATTCTGCCAGCTTTCTTTCAAAGACGTCCAGTGGCTTATTAACGTGACTGGAGTGTGTTGTCTCTAAGTGTCTTCCTAGCTTGTTGGGTCTCATGCGGTCTGCTGCCAGCGGTTTAAGACACAAAACACACACTCGGGTCTCTCTTCTGCCCCCACCATCACCACCATGAACCCAAGCTCAAGATAGACTTCATTAGTGGTGGGTGATATAACCAAAATCTTCTAACACAGGAGAAGCGATTTTCTAACTCAATAACGATATATATCACAATATAGCAATTTGTATCTGAAAATGCATGAATAAAAATGAAAACACAAAGAAACGGTTTTACATAATTTCATTTTTTTTATGTAATTTTATTTAAACTGTGAATTGATGAGGTTTGCCACATTTTTTTTACTTTGGCTATATTCAATTTGTATTTCAGATGATAGAAAAGGTTTGACGTGTTTCCACCACTTGTTAAAACAGTGCACTTGTGTACCTTCCAAATCACGCTCATCTCATTCGTATCACTTTTCTTATACCCAAACCAATTCCACACCACAGACGAGGCACCTTTTTTCTTTACAATCTCCTCGTTGTTTGTTTTGTCACATGTAAGTAAACTCACTGCTGCTGCACTTCTTCCATTGTCGAAGTGTATGTGAAGCCAAACACGTCAAAAGTGGGACGAAACCGCGGCACCTGATTGAACCAAATATCTACGCAAATACAGCGCAGCACGACTATCTGGATAGCGCAGTGATGATCTGGTTTATTCGCGCAGCCCGGTGGATCAGCGCCGCTCGAATCACAAACCTGCGCGACCCACTGTTTTATTTAAAAACAATTTATTTAAAATGTCAGGACTGTTTAATATTGTTTCCGCCTTGCCATGCCTGGTTTGTACGTGCGCATCCCGGCGGGGTAAAATGTACTTTGATGGTCGGTGCGGTTTATTTCTGTCAGTCGCGCAGCGCTGCCCAGTGGGTCGCGCAGATTTGTGATTCGAGCAGCGCAGCTCAAGTTGGTCCGACGTTAAACCGTTATTGTTCCACTATGGTTCCACTTTTTCTCCCGGCCCACAACTGATGTTATTTTAAATTTACTTGTATTAATGATCCATTTATTTGTGTGTGATTGTTTAGTTTTGAGCGTACGCTCTTCATTATCAATAAAGAAAAGCATGAATTAGAATAGGTACTTTCCTGTTTTTCCTCCCGTTCATTGCGCCCCACCTGTCATGTCTGTATTCCCCACTAGTGGGGCGCGCCCCACACTTTGAGAACCACTGATATACTGTAAAGTAGGCCTGGGCGATAAAACGATAACGATATGTTTCGCGATAGACACGTGATCGATATCAATAAAAAATGTGTTCGATAGAACGTTCGATATTTTTTTCATTCTTTGTCAGAAGAAAACGCTGGTCGCGAAGCTAGTTTGGTTGCCGTCATGCGCACTCGCTCCGCGACCGGCTCTAGGACCCGGAAGTAGTACGGTCGCGATTCAGGAAGCATAAACGGAGACAAGATGGCGTTGACATTGGCACCCGCCCACCCGCCGGGTAATAACTTTAGTCTCAGTAGCCACATTGGCGGGTAGTTTATTCTTTGGTATGACAATTGTTATGTTTGCATCAATATGCACAACTAACATCTATAATATTACTTGCTTTTTGTGTGAGACAACCAGAAGAAAAGAAACGGTATTCTTCTTTTACTGCATTCAGTGTACACGACACACATAGTATACAGCGCGGTATTGCCCCCTGGTGGCCCGCCAGTGAATTAACTTCAAACTCAATATATTGTATAAACTCACAATATATTTTTGTTGTAGTTTTCTCTAAAGGCATCTGATATAATAAACGCATTGCACTATTTTATTACACTTTATTAAGCATTTCTTACATTTTCTTTTAATTTTGCAGTTTAAATGTTAAGAGATAATTGTTAAGTGTTCATTGTGACTTTAGTTTACATTTTAATTATTTTCCCATGGTTGTTGACATTTCTGTCTTAATAACTGAGGGGACTATGATCAAAGGAAGGTTAAGTTTAAAATAAAAATGTTTAAATATAATATATTCTTCTCCTGGTCCTTATTTTAAATGGGTCATAAAAAATATCAATAATTATCGATATCGACTGATATGAAACACTGATATCGTGATACAGTTTTCAGCCATATCGCCCAGACCTAACTGTAAGAGGAACTTCTTTTACTGTTTCTGTTTACATAAACCTCCATAACATGGTATTTCCTGAATAATTAATCTACTACAGTCCTTTAACTACTTCATGACTTAGTTTCTCACTGCTATTGTATGATAAAAGGAGTTGTAAGAACAACTGAGCCTCAGAACTCCTCCACGGTTTACAAATTGCATGTTTTGCAAGACAGCATCTTGCAAAAAATGTTCCTTGCAGATGAAAAGCAAAGCTTCATATGAAACATTATTTCTTATGGGAAAATAACTCAAAGTGTTTTGCAATACGAGCTCGCTTCCGGAACAAATTATGCTCGTAATCCAAGGTTCCACTGTATTTCTAAAGGGCACCTTTTTGGCCAGTCAGATCCTTTAAAGCAGAAAACTGATCAAATTCATGAAAGTTACATAAAAGACTGCAAAATTGCTTTTAAAAATATTATTTAAACTTCTAGTCCTCTGCAGTTTAGTAAAAGCATATTATTTTAAATATTATTTAAAAATTCATAATTTAAAAAGCAATGTGTCACACCTGGAGTTGGGTTGTGTCTCTGCCCACAGATATATAACTTTAATTCTGTCCTATGTCCTTTACCGATTACCTTATCATAATACACAGGCACATAATGACTTCTAATGGTTACATATTAGGAAAAATGAGTCTTTCTCTAATTAGATCAGAGCACCCTCTGTCCGTCACAGACGAGAGAGAGAGAGAGAGAGAGAGAGTAAGGGAAGAGGAGAAACCTAGCTTGAAGCGAATGTAGCTACTATTAGTGCTTGACCTGTAGTGAGCAGAGAGAGAACGTGTGTGTGTGTCTGTGTGTGTGTGAGAGAGAAAGCGAGTGAGAAACTAAGTGATTTATGAAGAGGTAGAAAGGGGTTCACTTGCCAGAGTCCTGTTGAAACAAGGTGCTCCTGGCCTCAGGCTTGGCAATTTATCACCATGCAAGACCAAGTCACTTTGTTTATCACCACCAACACACACACACACACACACACACACACACACACACTGAACTAGAGTTTAAAATACACTGGAGTTTTGTAAAGATGTCATGTACAGTAGGTAATGAGTTCAGCTCATGGCTGTCAGGGTTCGCTTTTGCACTAGTACAGGAGCAGGAAGAGCCACACTGACCTACACACACATACAGTACAGTACTACGCTTCTGAGAGTGTGTGTGTGACTCCACGTGTGTTGTTCAATGCTTATCAAATTAATTGTGGTTTCGTAGTCAAACACCTTAAGCAGATTCCAAAGGCACAGAAGACCTGGAGGTGCACACGGGGGTTACAATGTTTCATCTGCGTCTTGAAAGCTAATCAGATCAATGAGCAGGTGTGTGTCTGTGTGTCTTTTATTTCTCCCCATCCCAGCAGTAAAGCTGTGCATTGTTCTGTGTGTGTGTGTGTGTGTGTGTGTGTATGTTTGGGACAGATTCATTTCCAAGCACATTAATTAAATATGGTCTCAGGCCAGGTGTACACTGAAACTCTTTAAGAGTACCTGGGGGCACATTTTCTCCATCTCCTCCTAGTTCTGCAACTGTGAGGTGGAGACTGCCATCTGTTACTCACACACACACACACACACACACACACACACACACACACACACACACACACACACACACACACACACACACACCCCAACACACTGCTGCATACTGCATAGAATAAGCAACTTACTTAATAAGAAACTGTGCCTATGCACACACGCACACACAAACAGCAAGGGCACACACACACACACACACACACACACACACACACACACACCCTACCCTGGCTCTTTGGGTGGAAAAGATGATGCTTTGCTTTGTTCTGAATGCGTTACACCACCTCATGATGCAGTTTGATAAGATAGTGTTGGCTAGTTTTGCACACACACACACACACACACACACACACACACACACACACACACACACACACACACACACACACAGGGATCCTATACAATATAAGCACAGGGTGGGGTCTGAGTGTGTGTGTTTACGTGTTTCATGATCTATAGTGTTGCTGCCCCTTTAAATGGCTGATGAAATATTAAGATATGTTCTTTAACACACACACACACACACACACACACACACATGCAGAGAGACAGACAGGACACGCTTTCTCACCTTTCTCTTTGATGATTTTCTTCATGGTAATGCCAGCCTCTCTGTCTGCAAGCTCTCCAATGGTTGGATTCAGCACTACAGTATATTAATATAAGTATAAATATAAGAATGTGTGACATGTTTATGTGCATCGTCCAGACTGAAACCACATTATACACACAGCCTTAGGGCAGATACACAACAATTCACTGGCAGCTTTTACTGTAGATAAATTCTGAATCTTAAAAGATAACATGTTTCGTTTCGGTTGCTGATATTAATTTATGTATAAAAATGAAGAATTTTCTCCAAATTGTTGTTTTTCGGCAGAGGACAATTCATTATATTTAGGCATTTGCCAGATGCTCTTATCCAGAGCGACTTACATTTTTATCTCATTACACATCTGAGCAGTTGAGGGTTAAGGGCTTTTTGCTCAAGGGCCCAACAGTGGCAACTTGGTGGTTGTGGGGTTTGAACCTGGGATCTTCCGAACCGTAGTCCAATGCCTTAACCACTGAGCTACACCTGGTCCCTTCATTACTGATGAAAATGATTTTAATGAATCAAGAAAGTAAAAAAAGAATTATGTAGTATGATAATAATATTCATAAGATGTCTGTATGATAGCTGTATGATGTGCTTCAGTACTGTACAACAGTCTTGAACTGCCCGATTTCTTCATATTAAATTGAATTAAACGATGTAGATTAAATTAAAGGAATATGATGAAATGTTTTACTGCGATAGGCTGCAAAGTGCCTAAAGATACAATTTAAAAAGCAGCAGCCTCATTTCCCCTCCCTTCTGTTCAAGCACTCAGCATCAGCAGTAAACTAATCACCAGCCTGATCATCTGTCACCATCTGCACCTGTTTCTCACTGGTTCATGCCTGACACTACATGGATTTTATGCTTGATTGGTTCATAAGTTACTGTGCGGTTACTGGTCAGGTACAGCGACTGGCCGGAAAATTAGATGCAAAAAACAAGAGCCAAAATTGTCCTTCAGGAAGCGTGAATTCATCACAACAACATTAAATATCCAATAAAGCCTGGCTCTTTGGAAGCAAAACCTGAAGAAATGGAGAAACTGTGTGTGTGTGTGTGTGTGTGTGTGTGTGTACATGTACCCAGGTGCTCAGGGCTCTGTGGATGTGGATGTGGGGAGCTGGACACACTGCTGCTGGCGTGGGAAGAGGGATGTGAGCCTGGACGAGGAGCTTCCTCAAGAGAAGGAGCTGGAGATGGACTGTCCTCCACACACTCCTGACAGACAGATAGACATACAGACACACACACACACACACACACACACACACACACACAAACATGTTACAAGGGTCCCAATGGGTCTCATTGGCTACAAAGAACTTGTGGGTGTGTGTGTA